>CM052318.1:12262711-12275233 GCA_028455605.1 Lasioglossum malachurum | reverse complement strand
CAAATGAGAAAAAATAGACGATGTGCTATCTTTTCGTCCGGGAGTGTACGCTCGTTAACGCCAAATCCAAAGCTGGAAGATTGTACTTCATGATAGATCCGTCTAACTTTCAATGAGAATTTCAAACGAAGGAGAGCCGCCACGAAATCGTCGAGAGCACATTGTACCTTGCAAGATCGAGTATTATTGTAAACGAACAATGCGATCGAAAACGGTAATTTGACGTAACACTGTGCAATCCGTTGGAAAGTGCATCGGCAACGGTTGCGCGTCAGCGGATAGATAGAGGCATAAACGCCTGTTGCGTCAACGATCGCATCCTTGACAGTGACTCCATGCAACTCCCCACTCGGAATCCTGCACTAAATTGCAATCGGCGGCGTGCGGAAAAGGTGAGGAGGATGCCCGCGTTGATCCCGCCTCGTTTTACGCAGTAATTTTTCCGTCACGTTGAAAGCAACACAGAAACACGGTCCCCGGCGCGGCGCAGTGTTCCTCATGGATCGATCGAGGCTTCGTTCGATCTTCGGCGATCGGCTGGATCTTTTTCGCAATGGAGAAAACATGTTCGTCGACAGAGACTTTTATCCGGCGGATCATAAAACGGTGATCAAGCTACGGTAGGTTTAGACCCTACAACGAGATGATCCACAATGATCTCTCGTATCGGTTTGGCTGCGATCCAGACCGCAAGCAACAAACGATCGCGGACGATGACAAGTGCGCGCGCTCGGACGGTATGTACTTATGGCAAGCGATCGGTTTCTGGGAATGGTCGATCATCTCGTTCATTGAAACGAGAGGAATTGTGATCGTTAACCTTCTGCCGGGAAATATTGTAATCATTCTTCTGTAGAAATATCGAGGATAACGAAACAGTTGCGTCACTGTTTATTCGAAATGTATTCCCCTAGCGTTAAAAAACTCGGGTATTTTTGATTTCATGGGAGATAAACTCGCCGCGTAACGCTTGTTCGTAAGCGACGCACGAACTAGCCGCGAAGAAACTTGTCTGTCAAGGTCTTGGTTGTGTAAAAGTTATAAATTATTCGCGCGGCGTCTAGATCGAGTTCTCGTTTTAGACAAGAACACAGGAGCAGCAGAAATAGAGCCCTCCTCCCTCGTTTGAATCGAATCGAATCCAATCCAGGTGAAATTTGAGCTCGTCTCGTATTACGGCGCGGCGCGCGAATTTCTGCACGTACAATCTCGGGTGCAGAGATCTGCTCGATCATATCGATTTTTCTTCTTTCTGATATTACTGCACATACATCTGCTTTTTATTCTCTTTTACTACGTTTCATTCGTTTTTACTACGTCTTTTAGCTATTAAGGGTGTTTTACGAAAATGTCTGAACCTAAATCATCTCGCAGCAAAGGTGTGGTCCACTTCCAATCAGAGTTGTACTAATTCAATTACATTGAAATTCAATTACTAAGTATTTTAATCAGACAATTGAATATAATTAAAATAGAGAATATAATTGAAATACAACTCTCGAAATTATAGCCCAGAACTTTGAAGAAGTACGATATATTTTTATGTTTTTCTTTCATATACTTGTTTGCTTTATGGTTGAAATTTAAAAAATGTGTAACCCAGAAGTTATTTCTGTTGTTCAGATATTATAAATTCATAAATAATAAATTCCTTCTGTTCGTGTGTGAAACCTACACATGGATTTTTCAACCTCTCCTTACCTATTACTTTATCATTCTTTAATTTTTATAATTTTAATTTAATTATATCGTAATGCGTAATTAATGTAATTTAATTACGAAGTATTTAAAATTGTACTGTAGTTGCAATTACGAATTATGTACATTGTAATTTAATTACAATATATTTTATAATTCTACGCAGTTGTAATTACGAATTACATTGTAATTTAATTGAATGAAGATCTGAATTATAAATTACAATATAACTGAATTAGAATGTAATTCAATAACTCTTTGTAATTATAATTCCTGGAGTAATTCAATTGTAATTCTGAACAACTCTGCTTCCAAATTCGCGTTTGCAAAGTGTCCAGGTGTCTTGTAGTCGATCACAGATCGTTGGTTTACCCGTGGGAGGTGAATATGGTCCATTACGAGGTCCGAGGACTCATGGCTGGCGGTGACGCAATCGTTGCTGCTCAGGGACGGCTCGCCGCAAATAGACAAGTATCGTTCGAAATAAATGCTCTCCGGCGAGAGCTTCTTTCGAAAATGTTTTCTAGCTTGCTCGTCGATGAGTCAGGCAAAAGCACCGCGCGGCGCGAATCATTCCCAATGTCCTCTTTTTCACCTAACCCCTCTTTCGATTTTCATCGGGACGAGTAAACACAGCGCAACCGTCTCGGATTCGCGCGAGAGAATCTCATTTCGAGTCCGTTGGAAACCGAGACGAGATCCGATTTTAATCAATGATAGAGACGCGTTGGGTTTCGCGGATGATGTATTTATAGCGATGATCGGAGCATTCGGTCCCGGGGACGCATAGTGTAACTGTGAAAATGATCTTCAGCTGATTGCGGCATCTGTTGCGCAATCTTCGCGGTATTCACCCCCAAACTAAAATTAAACGACTTAGGGCTGAGAAGCAAGAAAAATTCTTGAACCTAAAAATGGTCTGCTTCATTGAAAATTGAAATTCATCAAAATTGAACACAAGAAATTCTACAGAGTTGCGTAGAATGTACCTACCCTATTGTTTAAAAGGTAAAGGTTTGAATTTTCCCGATCAATGTTATTTTCCTTCCTAGTTTCGCAATACTTCGTCGGATGGAAATTAATCGCGTGCAACACGTTGCATTCGGTGTACGAGTAGACGCGGAATCGATGCTCGAAACTTGAGGAACGTGCAGCCGCTGTCGTCGTCTAAGTTGAGATTTATGCCCTCTCTCAGCTAACAATAAGGCTGTGGCTGTATGGCGTGCCGGAGAACGATTAGCGCAGCGTTTCACACTCTCGCGCTGCTCGATTCGATTCGAACGATCGCGGTAGCGTGTCGATGTATGAGAAAGCTCGGAAATGTCGCTTGTATCGTGTGCAGACACTATTTATTTCCAGCAAGATTTGTTACATAGGTGGGCATTATCTGGCGAAAAAAATATTTAAAATACTATTTAATATTTTAGATTTTATTTTGCTTAAAGGAAATAGTATTTTATTTGAACAATCTGAACCTCAAAATACATATAAAATATTTATTAATATTTCTATTTTTCTGTTTGAATAATCTGAAACACAAAATATAATTTATCTTTTGCGTCGCGTTATACCTAATACTTTCAGAAATCGCATTACTTATTTAATATTTCTTATGTTATAGCAATATATAATTGAAAGAAGAAATGGTACTCATTTGCCATATTTTCGTTTTAGTTCACAGCATGTGCCTACTGAGATTTGTTGATAAACATACAGTGTATCTTATCACCAGGAAACTATTTATACTCAGAAATCTGTTGAATGCGAACCATTATTTTGAGCAATAATATTTAAAATTGAAATTGAAAATAAAGACAAAGTCCAAATATTCTCAATATTCTTAAAATAAAATACTATTTTCAAATACTATTTTAAAAGATTACTGCATCAAATAAAATATTTTGTTTTCAAAGTTGTGTACAGACACTGTAAAATAAATGGGATTATTTACTATTTACTATTTCAAATACTATTTTCCCCAGCTCTGATTTGTTACCATTGGAATCGACCGAAAGGAAAATGGTATTGCAAAGCGTGATTTTCCTTTTCCATTTAGACTCCTGTCCTCCGTTTTCAAGGCCAGGGACCTCGTCGCGTTTACTATTCATAGATTTAAACTCGAATGCAAAGGAAGACAATGGTTATTCAACCCCTTCGAAAGCGGACGCTTTTGAAAATTGTGCGAAAGTCAAGTCCTAGGTCCATTTGTGCTCATTTTTTCTAGCTTTTTCCTACATCGTTTCATGAGTACTTTACCAATTTTTTGAACATCGTTTTAAGGGCACGTTATCTAGAGTTGGTGATCTTTTGATTGTAAGGTGTATAAAAGAATTTGTTTCAACATAGCCGAGAGCACCTGGTATTAAACAATACATACATCGTTTACCGATATGATATGACGACCGTCGCATCCGGAATGCAAGAGATTTGAATTACATGTACGTATATCCATTTCGTATGCCAGACAAAATACATAGCTTTAATGCCCGCGATCTACGATCTACGATCTGCGATACACACACGATGGATCGTGTATCTACAATGTGCGCTCTCGCATAGGCTCAGACTATGTTGCCGCTTGACCTATTCCCTGTGATTGAATTAAGCGATTGACTCGCCGTTAACCATTCATAATGCGTAACAAGAAAATAGAATTACGGCAATTGTTCGAAAGCCGAGATCGCATCGCCATCGAGTTCTTCGAAAACGACAATTCCTTGGTACACTCAAATTCGTAATTGCTCCAACATCTTCAAGATCGCGAATTTTCGAGAACGTCGCGGAGTCCGTGCGTGTAGACCCCGGTGTAAAGCGAGCCGGCTCTCATTCAGTAGCTCGAACAAAGAGCACAAAGAAGGGGCGTGTTTCCGCAAACATCCGTTTAAAGCAAGAAAAAACGAAGAAAAGGGTGAGGAGAGTAATCGTGTGCAGGAAGAAGCAGCGTCTTTGGTTCGGCCACAATTGGTCATCCCCAGAAGAAGAAGAAGAAGAGGATAGAAGAAAGAAGAAGAGCGGCAGTGAAATTAAAAGAGGTCTCTTTTCTGTTTAGGACGGCCCCTTTCACACGGCACAAAGGCCAAGCCATATCGAGTAGATCGCGATCTGTCTGTCAAAATGTCTTTTAGAGTAAAACGAGCGGGAAGAGCATGAGAGACTCAGGCAACGATTATCCTCGGCAGGAGAAAGGTCCTAGGCTAGTGTCTCGGCAGAAACAGCTAGGAGAGGTCAACCATGCCGTGCAGGATCTCTCTCCCGAGGAATGAATCGTAGAGAAAGGCCACACGATATTTTATCATCCAACTCTAGACTCTAGACTCTAGACTCTAGACTCTAGACTCTAGACTCTAGACGATTATGCTATTTCGTGACTAGACTCCTTGTGCCACGGCGCGGCGCGGCGACTAGAATGTGGCAAGCGGAATTTCGGAGGGAAAATGGACGGGCCTCCGACACGGAAGCGTGTAATCCACTCTAACTGTTCTAACGAGCTTGCAGTTTCACCCTTGCAAAGTGAATACGAATTTCGAGCAAAATCTAATTGCAATTCTCTTTTAAGGATTTTTGTACCTACGTCTTTGAATATTTATTTATTTCATTTAACATGCACTGGCTCTATTAATGACTCTATTGTTGATCTCTTGAGATGTGTGTTAATTTCGTTGGGACTATTATAGATGCCCTCTCGAGTACAAAGTTATTATTTCCATCTGCACAGATCGAAAGTTGTTCGACAAGCGTAAAGATAGACGCAGAACTTCTAATTTCCCTCTGGCAGACTGTCAACGTATAATTTATAAACATCGCGCATAAACATAGTGTCTACGGCGGTCGCCGAGGCGTACTTGACCTAGAAAGACGGCTCGAGAAAAATCGATGACTGACACACGGTCACGACAATGGGTTGACCGATGATCGCCCTTCGATTCACCGAGCTGCGAGCTTTTCCTCGTCTGCATTCCTAAGAGTCCGCTGGTACATACCCAGATAGCACAAAGACGTCTTAAAGAGGTCTTAAAAGCGTCTGGTGTCGAACATTGAAGACGTTCTACCAATGTCTTAAATGTCCTACGAACGTCTTCCGAACGGCCTCCGAACGTCTTCTGAACGGCTTATGTTACAAACCTATACGTCCTAAATAAGTCTCAAGCATGTCCATTAGACGTCTAAAAGACGTAACGAAAACCGTTCAGAAGACGTTCGGAGGCCGTTCGGAAGACATTAGTAGGACATTCAAGATGTCTTGTTCAAATTCAAGAAAGAGTTAAAAAAAATTAGAATCTATATGCAATACTACTACTTTCATGCACTGCTTGAGGGAATATTCCACTTGGTCTACGAAAAGACCTATTAAAATTCAGAAATTTTTATGCAGTTGGGGCGAAATTTAACTTTATGATGTGCTTCCTGGCTTATTCTTATAGGCTCAAATCATATCAAAACATACAATTATAAGAAGAGATAAACTTCTGTTAAAATATTTTGTAGGTAAAAATCAAACTACCTTTTTTTAATGAAGCTTAGTATTACTACATTAACGACTAAGAGATATACATATTTTCTTAAGTACTTCAATCGTACGTAAGCATAGAGACACATACCATATATTTGCTAAATAAACAAAAACATTTTATTGTGAAAAACATATATTATTATAATATACAGGGTGTTTCACGCAATTGTTACAAGCCATAACTTCGTTACTAATGCATTTACGAAAAATATCATAAGAGAGAGATAAATGGTTCGAAGAGCGCTCCATTCCTGGGCCCCTAGATTTTTTAAGGTGCAACTGTGCATGTGCAATTAACAATTGGATCATTTCTTTAAATAGAAATGCATATTTTTTGTTACAATAACCGATTTCTCTGTTCATTCTACGTAAAAAATTATTAGGGTATAATAGCAAAAAAATTAATAGTTCCCGCGATATTTTCAAAACCGGCCTTTTTATTGAAGAAGATGCTCATTAGTTTTCGTACACAACTTACGACGAAGTTTTTAATCTTACAGTTCAATCACATTGCGTAAGACGTAAGAGCTACCATTATTTTTCGTGCAACAACTTTGTCCACATAATAAGAACATTAATTAATATTAATATAAATGTGTGTATGTCGATTAAGTGACACACACGAATTCAAAAAGTAAATGAAAAGTAAACATTTTAATTTCAATATTAAAGATTTATTTTATATTTGAAATCAATATTTAATTCGTAATATGAGAGGTATGTATGTCTTCCATCATATTCTGGAACAAATATTTTTCCGTGATAAACAAAATATTTCCTGCATATTTAAAAAAAATATGCTATTTCTAATCTCTATATATAATAAAATATTAAATAAAGATTCATTTTATATTTAGAAAAGAACATTTTTCTTGTGTAACATGAAATAGATATTTCCTGCTCATTTAAAAAAAAATTTGTTACGTAATGTAAAATAAATGTATATTTGAATATTAAAAACAGATTGGATCTCTATTTAATATACTACATGAATGTGTATACAATATTTTGTGCTACTAGGGTGTAATCATCCATGTGTTTACAATAAATGATATTTTGACGAAATATTTTCATTATCATCCGAAGAGATAGGAAACTTAAGAACCAACATTTTAATCATTGCATAGCAAACTGATCCCTGTCATAACATCACCAAACAATTGAACTGTGAAATAAGAAGACTTAAAGACGTATGAACTGAAACGTCTTAAAAATGCCCTCAAAAAGACGTCTTTAAAACGTCTTATTTGAGACGTTGAACCGACGTCCCGAAATAACGTCTTATTTCAGACGTTAAGCCGACGTCCCTTCTTTAAGAAGTTTTTAAACATCTCAAATAAACCGTCTTAAAACGCCTCGAAAAAGACGTCTTTAAAACGTCTTATCTTATCATATATAAAACGTCCTGAGGTAGACGTCTCTTAGACGTCTTCAGGAAGTTTTTTTAGGACGTAAGATATCAGACCTAAAATGGACGTGAAATGGACGTAAAATGGACGTCCTTAAGACGACCTGTGCTATCTGGGTAATAGGCGTCCACGCCTATTCCTGGGAACGTAAATCCCTCCGTTCAGAATCAACGTAATCACCTCCTCCAAGCAACCGAAGACTTAATTAAAGAATTTCAACTTACATCGATCATTTTATACACATCTTAATAATTAAGGAACGTGGACTGTCTCGATTCTGTCATCTCGATTTCGTTTTTGCTGCCAGCAGGAACTAATCTCTTCCTCTCCGAGGTTAATGATCGTGCATTCAATTTAGAACCATCGACACGTATCTCTGGTATTACCGTCTTCGTTTTTATCGTTCTACTTCTCTCCTGTTGGTTTGTTCCTAGCTATTTATTTCTTTTTACGATCGCAACGGATAAAATGGAGCGTGCGGACACGTTAGGTCGCGTGACGGGATATACAGACCACGATTTCCTCGTCGAAATTGTCCCATTCGGTGCAATTTGCGATGACAACGAATATTTGTCGGCGAAACGTTTCACGTGAAATAATGTCTTCCGTTTGCGGCCCATTAGACAGTCGATCGAACCTTTTGTCGTTTCGGAGACTCGATTATGTTCGCTGGTTTTACTACCAAACTGATCTTTGTGCAAATTCAACCTTTGATTCGAGCAGTTCACGAGTAATTTCCCAAAGCCAATCTCGAACTATTTCGGTGACGTTGTCAAATATTTTTGTACGCCGAGTTTTATTTGAAACTGTTGGAAATCTTGTTCTGCGTGGCATTCTATATCGAGCATTCAATTATGAAAGTTTCTAGAAATAGTGCTGTAAAAATCAGTGTTGTTAGCGCAACCTGACGGGTTTATGGGATGTTCGGAGCATCCCCATGCCCAGGATCATCCCCCATGGGACGCGAAACGTGAAAGTAAATCACAAGTCCCGTGATCGCATGGTAACAGCTGTTTCTCCGTTACGAGCAGAACTGGAACGACAAGGGATTATCGAATTCCTTAAAATAGCCGAGTTCTCTGTGGAAGGACAGAGAAAACGAGCCAGGGGGTTAATATCGAGCCATGACACCGCGTCGCAGCTGGTGCACTATTTTAGTATCCTCCAGGTCGGCGGCCTCCTCGAAGAGGACGCGTCGCCACTTCCGGTTATCGGTTTTATGGAGCCTATATCTGTTTTTCTATAAATAACCTGGGCTGGTTCGCTGACAAATTAATTCGCGACCATCCCCTGACGATCCCACCACGCCTATTTATCAAATCCAGTGGCGCACCCAGGGGGGGAGCCAGGGGGCCAAGTCCCCCTCCAAGATAAAAATGTTCAGCTTCCAAAATTAAAATCGCGGAATAGGCCTGGGTACCGTTGACAGATATTTTGGCTAAAAAAAAAGGTCATCACACACGCAAAACCTAGGGCTGGGTTCAACTCGCCACCCCCCCCCGGGTTACATCCTGAGTGCGCCACTGATCAAATCTGACCACTTCTGATAGACATTCAATTTAATGATGTTTTCGGCGCAATCGTTTCGATCACTTATTAAATCTAGCAATTTTGCAATAAACTTTTTTTCTTTCCTAACGTTTCGGTTCAGTTTTGAACCTTTTTTCAAAGGAAAAAATTGCATCTACGATAAAATATATGTATATTAAATACAGTAAATAGAATAGGTAAATTGAAAATGAAACAACCAGGATGTTAATACATACTTGCTATAATAGCTTTAGTTGTGTAAAATGAACATTGAAAAATTGATTTGTGCACGTTGAAAAACTGAAAACATTGAAGACTACACGTACTTATAGACACACTAGTCTGAACATAAGGATCCACCGTTCTTAAGTCAACATATGGCGGTAAATTTGAAAACAAAATCTAGCAAAATTGCTAAATTTAATAAGTGATCGAAACAGTTGCGCCGAAAACATTATTAAATTGAATGTTCAACATTTACGATCGATAATCGGTATTATTTTACTTCTGATAGAACTTTAACTATGCGCAAATAGTCTCTTTAACTTGTGTAAATTGATTAGAAACCATGTATATCGCACTCTAATGGGTTGTTAAGGGTTAATGGAAACAATTTAGCGCAGCATCGATCGATACATGTCCCACAATAGGGACGATCTCGCTTATGGCATTAATCAGCACCGTGTGCGACGTGTTTCGAGCCGAGTCGAGGCAGTACCAACCAATTTCCTGATTTTGGAAGAGAATGCGAACAGGTATGATCAGTTTAATCGTCTTCACTAGGGATGGGATCAAGTTCAATATGTACTCACGAATCCGAGTCAAGTTCAATAACCAAGTCTCATTTCATGGGTTTCGATTACTACTTAAAAGCAATAAAAGTTTCAATGATTATACTTGAAAAGTATTCATTTTATACAAGTAGTTATCGAACCTCGGAATGAGTACTTACAAGTTTCGAAAAGATACTTATAAGTACTTCGATGTTGAAAGTAATCGAAACTTCCACAAGTAGTACTCGATCTTGAAAATCATAACTGCATACATACATAGTAGGTTTTAAGCACTTTCTTTATTAAATTCGTAACTATTTAAGAATAGTATTTCATTTACAATACTCTTGGTTTTATCCTATTTCTTTTTTTACCCATGATATTTCCTGCTTTTGAAAAATCTATTTCTGAAGGTACAGTAGTGGCCATTATACAAAGATAGTCACGTGTAATTTTTGATAAAATGGGCTACTTGATTGAATTTTCACGCCAAATTAATAACGGGTCTTCTTTGCGTTCTAAATATTGTGATTTTAGATAATTTTATATAAGCTTGCAACAGAGTTGGGCATTAATCGATTAAAATTTTAATTATGATTGATTGATTAATGTGTACGATTTAAAAAAAAATCGTCGAAAAATCGGCGATTGATTCAATCGATTGATGAAGTTAATCGTCAATCGTTGATTAAAACAAGAAATCATCGAAAAAAAAACAAAAGCACGTAAACAGAGATTATATTATATACAGTGTTGGGCAAATTTTATTTGAAATAATAAGTAATTACATAATAAATAAACGTGTGATTTTTAATTGCAAATAATAACTTAACTTTTTATTTAAATAAAGGTAATTTATATAATTCTAAAGCTGACCTATTTGTTATTTCTTATTTGCAAAAAGAAAAAAAAAAGAAAAAAGATCATTATTTGGATAGAAGTGGAAATCAAATAAATAGTTTTTGGTCTTCTCTTATTTCTTGTATTTTGTATACCATATGTATATGTACAATGAACACGTGCGCGTTTCTTGTCTGCTATAGCAACCTTTTCAGGTACATATACCGCGCCAGTGGTCGGATACGTCCGGAGGGCCTAGCTGCCTATAAAGAAATACTGTTAACTTTATTATTTTAAATAATTCATTTAGACTCTCTTGCTCAAATAATAAATAATTATTTATTTATTGCCCAACACTGATTATATACATATAGACCAAATGACAATACACCTAAATTCAGTTTACATTTGTTCAGTATTCATACAGTTTTGATTGCGTATTTCATTTCGAAATTTCAGCAGCTAATCATTAAACAATTATCCGATTGACGATTATCGTTAATCGCAATTAACGACTAAACTAGGAGATTAATTGTTAATTGCGATTATAATGATTGAAGTAGAAATTTAGTCGTCAATCATTGATTAAATTTTTGCCCAACTCTGGCTTGTAAGAATACGGAAATTCGTAACGATATTCATAAAAATTCATAAAAAGTTTCGAAACTGTTCGACCAATGTTCGAGTATACTTGCAAGTATTATTTACGTTTACCACAGTACTTGTAAAGGGTTCGGAACTATCTGGCAAAGGTTCGAGTATACTTGGGAGTACTATTTTGTTCTTTCGAAGTACATACTTATAGAGAGTTCGAATTCCATCAATCAAGGTTCGAACCTGTTTGCGAGGTACTTGATCCCATCCCTAGTCGTCACTGTGGCCTGTATCCTGTAAACGTGAACGAAATGCAATTTTCGGATCTTGAAACAACCCTAACTTTAGTTCACGTTTTCTCGGATCGGTAGCACAGTGAGTTGTTGTTTGGCTTCGCAATGATCGAAACAGCTAATCCTGTCCAGCAGACAGGCGTGATCGATGTCTAACGCTTAGGCTCGCGAACGTCTCTTGACAATTATGGTCTTCTTAATCGCAGCGTTATTATATTCCACTCACTACATATATGAAATTAGTTTACGTTTTCAGCAAGTTAGAGAAACGACCATTTGTCTGCGTTTCGATATTATCGGTATACATATTCTGTACAGTGCAATTCGAGTCTAAGTCTATGCAATCACTTTAATTCCTCCGGCTGATTGGCATGATACGGACAGTTGGTTTTAGCCTGCCTAATTGTTGAATTGCCGAGTGATCTAATGCTGGATGACGCGAACGCTGAAGATACCTATAGTATAATAATTATTTTACTGAGTGTGCTATACCTAAAAGAAGCTTAACAATTTCCTTTGGAACAATAATTTTAAACAAACCTATTAATGCAGATCCTTATGCGAGATAACAATTTTCAAAGTTCATTTTAAAACATACAGTGTCTCCCACTAATATTCGGACACTCTAAAAAGACTATAACTTTTTAAATATTGGAATATACGATTTGAAATTTTTGGAGAAGTTAAAACAATTGGTTTGCTACACAACGCGACAAAAAATTTTGAAAAGAGCTGCAAGTTGTCGGAATTGGAGAGAAAATACTGAAAGTTGTATTTCCCAGTTTTTTTATGTGGGCTTATATGGAAAATTTAGAAAACACGTTTCATAGATTTGTATCAATTAAACATATTCTGAAAATTTCATAGAAATCGGT
>CM052318.1:12232514-12262611 GCA_028455605.1 Lasioglossum malachurum | reverse complement strand
TTACATTTTGCACGATGCCGCAATCATCTGTAGACGAAGACTAGAGCAAATTTCACGTCAGTTACGAAAAGCAAACAAAGATGTCGAGTGACGAGGAGGACGTGATTTTTTACGACGCTGCCTTCTCTGTAGCGTCGTTTCTTGGAAAAATCTAATATAAGTACTATATATTGAAAATATCAAGGATAAATACAGAGTTTTGATAATTATTGTCAATATTGTCAATAAATGCAGAGAAATTTACAATCAAAGACATCGGTGATTTAAATTATCTGAAGAACTACTAATTGTGGATTGCCCGCGGATTTTAAGCAGAAACTGATCAAAAGTCGTATAAAACTACATTTTCAACATTTTTAACCGCTTGTTGCTCGTGTGTATGCGAATAGATTTCGATGAAATTTTCAGCGTGCTCATAACTAACATAAATCTACAACAAATATATTTTAAATTTTCATTAAGGGCCCAAATAAAAAAGTTTTAAAAAATGACATTTTTATTTTTGCATATAACCTTGTAAATTATAATTTTTGGACAATCTCTTTAGCATGTCATTTCGTAAACCAATGCTTTTAATTGATTATAAGAAATCAGGTCGTTTGGTACAATTATAAAAAAGTTATTATGTTTTAAAGGGCGTACGACACTGTCGTACGGCAGGCATCATGGTGAATGAAGATTGCGACCAATATCGAGATATCGCTTCATGAGCGGGTTTTCATTATTTTACATTAACTTTGAAGATGTTTTTCGCCTACACCTTGCCTAGATACTATTATTTTTCATTAAAGAAAGGGTCTCAGTTTCATGTTGTAATGTTCTTATGTTATTTGACACAATTAAAGTTTGTATTGTTTATTTTGTATGGAATACTCCAAAGCATGGTAAAGTGCATAATGTGACGGAACAATTTTCACAGAAATATCTGGTTTCCTTCCATCGACCTATATTTTCTTGCAAACTACACATTCTAATGTTGGATGAGATCTTTTACTGTGGGTTGTACTGTTGTATATTAGATCTTCTACATCGATTACAATTATCCCTCTGTATTCCATACAAAATAAACAATAAAAACTATCGTCTTTAAAGCACCTTTTACCAACAATGACATGTCTTAAAGATCGATAACATGTGTCATATTTTCAAATAAATCACTTTATATAAATGATAAAGATGCACGGAATATCTCGTCCATAGCATCGTTTCTTCGACATCGTGGAAACGAAATACATATCTCGTTTACCATTATCTTCTGATCATTCTTTTGCAGCTATAAAGTTCTGCAATCAATATTTCTCTATACATATAGGGGGTCCACCTAGAATTTCCTTCCGTATCGAATATAATTATATAGAATAAGCACGTCCTTATCGTCGCTCAACATTCTTGTAATGATGCAAAATTTGCTGTACGTTTCGTGAATAAAAGAAGTGCATGTACGCGTTTCTGATGCGACGCAGCGTGGACAGAGGGCCTTAGTCTTCAATTTCTTAATCCTTCCAAGACTACTTAGATTTTCATGTTCGCAAATTTTGTACCGTTGGCTTATCGTTTTGAACGATTACATAAACTTCGTACGATGGATTGTACAGTTCGATTCGTTCCGCGATTTCCCGCAAGGTGAAGGCCAGGCTATTTGGTTCGTTGGCAAGGAATGAACGCGCGCGGACAGATCGGTCGAAACTGGTCCAAGAACGAGAATTCCTCGCGTCGCGTTGCTTCTCGTCTGCATACTCGAGGAGAGGACACCGAAACGCAGCTCTCATTAGCGTCGTTTGCGTAACGCAATTAGCGCGACGAGCCTCGCCCACCCTCGCCCGCTAACGCGGATCAGCCTCGCTGCCTTTTCACGCGTCTGCCTCTGGGTGCGGTCCAAACGGATTTTTACACCTGCATTTTTTACTGACGAATCTACCTGGACACGCTTCATCCGTTCACCATCGCTATTAGCGTGCGGATACGTTGGTTTCGTTGCCTGGATCGAAATGCAGAACAGATTTGTAACAGCATACGATAGGAATCGACAAGACTAGCATTCTGCAAGTGTTAATGATATGCAGGAAACGTTAGCAAACAGGTAGAAAGTCCCGTTTGCCGTTTCTCCGCGGTTTCGAAGCCGCGGTTCGTAAAATCGGCCAGCACCTAGACCGACTTACGCCTGCAGGCGCATTAAAAATAGAGATTGCATCACTCGCGTACAGCCAGTATCGAGTATCCACTCGATGCCATGCAAATATCACGGCGCTCCGGCCACTGTCTTACGGGATTTCGTATAAATGAATCTCATTAGCGAGCAGCGAGAGTTACGTCACGGCGCGATTAGCGGAGACCGATCGGCAGCGCTGTCTGTGGTGTCATCGACGTATTTAGCAATCGCGTGGCCATACAGTTCTGTAAAATTGTTATCGTATCGGAGACCTTGGCGTATCCAGTTTTCCATAAAATTGTATTACATATTGTAAGAGATGGCCAACAGTTAAACGATAACGAATTAATTTTATTCCAACATTTCGCAGTGGCGGGCTTGGCAAGACTGCTGTTCGACGTTCGCTTCTTGCTCGTCGTTCGATCGTTTTTTTTATGTTTTCTTGTCGTTGATAACGTAAATAACACAATATATCGGGTGAAGCAATATAGTTTTCGCAATATAGCTTACAATATATTCAAGCAATAATCACTCCGGGACAAAAAGATAGCACACTTTAAAATTAACGTAATATTTCTTTATTTAACATTATCACGACCAAGGTTTTATTTTTACACAGTCTTGCAAGATATCTCTATAAACAGACACAAATGAAATTGAATTGAATTTCGCCAGTCTACACAATTTTATTAAAAACAAATGAATTTTTAAGGAAATATGGTGTGACACAATGATAGCACATTTAACTTAAAATTTATGTATAACTGTTAATATTAATAACAGCCATCATTCTCTTTGGCCAAGATTTATAGAGTTTTTTAATGGTTTTTTGCTCTCTAATTGTTCCCACTCATCTTGAATACATTTTTTAAATTCTCGTTTCTTAAATAAAGCTCTACTTTTTGTAAAAAAACGGACGAAACTTTCCGATTGACCTAATATTATAGCGTTAATTTCACACGCTTTCAATCTCTTTCCGCGATCCATTTTTGATAATATTTTGCCTTTTTTAAACAATTTTATTTATATTAACTATGTTCTGAGGTTGATGTTCGCAATTCGCGAGCTTCAGTGTAACTGGAAAGCGTAGATTTACTACACGTGCTATCATTTTGTCCAACTTGCGAACCACAATATATTTACGTTTTCATTTCTAGAATTCTGTTGAAGTAAATATTGTCGATGGTATTCAGTACATTCAGAGATATTCAATACATGGAGGCATGTCAGAATATGTTGACATATTAAAATACTCATTTTCTTCAGTTCATTCTACCAACTGAGAAAGAATAAACGATGTGCTATCTTTTTGTCCGGGAGTGTAATCGACTACCCTCACGGCTGCGGTAAACAATGAAATTGATTGAATAATTTGAAAAACATTCAATGAAGTTAAAGAGTGCAGTGCAAAAGAAAGGGTGATTTAATTACAGTACAAATCAATTAGCGTGTCCAAACAGCTTACCTCGACTGTCGACGCTTCTCCGCTTTTATTATACAATTGTTCTTAGGCTTAACGATGCATTTCCTTGCATCCCGACTCCCCACGGTCTCTCGTTATCGTGCTCTATTCTTGTTTTGCGCGTGTATTCAGTATTCACACACGCGTATTCAGCATTCACACACGCGTGCAGACTCTCATTTGCAATTTAGAGTCTATCTAGATTGATCATTCCCTGCCGCGTGTTTCGCCGGTGCTCGTAATCGCGGAAATTGCAGTTGCGACAAGGTGTATCGCTGATCGAGGGAGATAATCCTAATGACTGATTCCTGACACATTCGCGTACCCGAGGAACCGAATTCGTTGATGATGTCAGCGAAGAGAAACAACCTCGAATCAATCAGTTCCAACGAAATTATTTTATGCATGGAGTGTTCGTGTAACTATACTTCGTTCGTGTAACGATACTCCTTCGAGGATCGATTCCTCGCCGACTCAGCGTCGACTGTAAACTTTCATCGTCCCAGAAACGTCCGTCAGGATAATCGTGCTTTTGTTTGCTCGCGTGCGCGTCCCATCGATCGCCATTTTCCTGGACGTCGTATCCTTCGTCGTCCTTTTCTTCCTACTCGCTTATCAACTGCACGTTATCGCCACTTCCAGACGAGTTCCAGACGAAACGGGTCGAATTATTAACCCTTACTCTGAAAATATTGTTTACATTATTCAATACAGTATTATACCAATTTCGTATCCATAAAATTTCAGAAGTCACAGGGAATGGAAATATTCTAGCGAGGAAGAAATATCTCCGAGTGGCAGAATTGTGCAGAATTACGATTGTGAATTACTCCAGGAATTATAATTACAAAGAAATTGAATTACATTATAATTGAGTTATATTGTAATTTATATATTATTAATTCAGATATTCATTCAATTAAATTCCAATGTAATTCGTAATTAAAATTACAGTACAATTTTAAAATACTTCGTAATTAAATTACATTAATTACAAATTACGATGTAATTAAATTAAAATTAAAAATTAAAGAATGATAAAGTAATAGGTAAGAAGAGGTTGAAAAATCCATGTGTAGGTTTCACACACGAACAGAAGGAATTTATTATTTATAAATTTAAAATATCAGAACAGAAATAATTTCTGCGTTATACATTTTTTAAATTTCAACCATAAAGCAAACAAGTATATGAAAGAAAAACATAAAAATATATCGTACTTCTTCAAAGTTCTGGGCTATAATTTGGAGAGCTGTATTTTAATTATATTGTATTTCAATTACACGTCTGATGAAAATACTTAGTAATTGAATTTCAATGTAATTGAATTAGTACAACTCTGCCGAGTGCAAAGGGTTAATAATTATGGGGCATTTGCGTACCATCGATCGGCCTGCTACGAGTACGCGTTCGTGGAACGTTGCGTGAGCGTTTCTTTGTTAGTCGTTACACTTGGAGGATCGCTTTTCTGATAGAATCGGCGATCTGGGGTCCCTTGATCTACAGGGTGTCTCGTTTGAACCGACCGCCCTGAGAATACGGAAGTTAATTATAATTATTAGCAGACTGCGGATTTTACGCATTACTTGTTTTGTTATATTGAACTGTTTCGGAGCGCTCGGGTAACATCAAAGTAGAATTATTATAGTAATCGGCCACCTGTTACGATTAGTCGTCGATACTGTTGCCAAACGATCTTATTCCCAGCGACCTCATCCTCTATGCCAACACAGTTTCATCATCGAATTGGCAACCGGGCCAGAGATTCCTCTTTGCGTAGACGATACCTGATACCTGTGTGAATTTTGGAAATCCTCATCGATCATTAGTCGATCAGTGCCGAATTGTTCGCTGTCGATGATCGAGGCAGATCTCTTAATATTTTTTCATATATTATTTCGCACTGACTTGGACTGCTCGCCCACGTTTTACTATTGATACTCCAGCCTGTCCAATTTTAGATAAACAGTACCGATTAATAGAGGAATAGAAAATTAGGCTGTCAGAATCCTCAATTAAATTTTACAAAGACATTTCCGCATCGTAAACAAATTTTTCGACGGCTCAGCACCGTTTCATTGAAGTTTGAACGAATACTGTACCGCCAGAATTAAGCCGGTTTCCACGTCACGTTAGCTGCTTTTAGACGAAGGTTTATTGCTCCATTAATTTTGCACAATAGCGTATTTGTTAGAAACACAAAATTGCGAGCGGAACATAGTTGAGTTACCGATTTAGCTGCTGGTAAACATTTATAGATACATGTGTTCGTAACCACGCGAAATATTAGGCCAAGTATCTGTAATATGAGATTCTTGGTGCGCAAAACTGGATAAGCATATTTTCTAGCGAAATTATTGATTGTTCGCTGCAAGAATTATACAATTTTAAGAATAATGCTAATTACGAGTACACTCCTCCTTAATTTCTCAATGACGCATGTAAAGTTTTACGTTTGTGACGATGAAGCTCAGAATATATGCGGTTCGTTGAAAATAATTTAAAATATTATAAGGTTTAGTGTGTAATAAAAAAAATTGTTTTATCTTCAGAAAGAAATGAGATAGCACATGTACAATAAGAAAATAATAATGAACAAAAATTTTAGCTAACAATAATTACTTATCAAACATATATACTTATTTAATAATGGGTACATTCCTCTTTATTTTCTATTACTTCTATTGTACGATTTGGTATCGATTTATATAGTTTCTGGATATAATTTTGACTTAACGTATCCCATTCGCGTACAATTGCATTTTTTAATTCTTGTACGTGTTGATACTGCTTTCCATTCGCGTATACGCCGCGAACAAGCTCTGCTCAGCAATTTTCAATAATATTAAGGTCCGGGGAGCGTGCAGGCCACGGCAAGACAGATATATTATTTTCATTAAAATATGATTGGACCAATCTTGATGTGTGTACAGATGCATTATCTTGTTGAAAGATGTGATCAGGTCCAGAAGTGCGTTCTGCATGATGCCTCCTCCCAGTTGTCGTCGAATTGCTGACACTGTCTCTTTTCTTATGTCATGAAAATAATATTGGAACCCATCAGCACCATCCAGGTTAAATTTTTTTTCGTCCGAAAATAGTACCCTTCTCCATTTCTTTTTCCAATGCACTCTTTCTTTTGCAAAGCGTAAACGTTCTGCTTTGTGTTTCGTTGTCAACGGAGGTTTCTTTTTCAATTTTAGCCTCTTAATATTTTTGCAGGATAGTAGAACTCGACGAACACTCGGAACACTGGCACTAACACTAGATTTTTCCATTATTTGCTTCGTTGTTAACTGCGAGTTGGAAGCTACGGCCGACCAGCACTTTTCTTTTTGCCATAATCTTCAACATTTTTTAAGAAATTGTGTATTACTTTACGACTTCTTTTTATTACTTTCGATATTTTCGCTACTGATAACTGTTGCTGTTTTAATTCAAGAATTTGCTTTTTTTCAGACTCGATTCATTTTTTTCCGCGTTCCATACTTAAAAATTTATACATAACCTCAAATTATTATAATAAATCATATTTTAACTTAAAATTTCCTTAATTTTATTTATGTGTAATATATTGTGCTGTAATATTTACTCGTTGATAGATCATGAAGTACTGAGCAATTTCTAAATATATTAACAGAGTGTGCTATCATTTCGATCTTAGTATGGAACAGTTTTTCTTTTTGGTATACAAACATCTACGACATTGTGACTTATTTACAGCAAGCCGCATATTCTGAGCTCGTAATGTTTTCATATTATACGTTACAGACGAAAAACTTTACATGCTTCATTGAGAAATTAAAGATAGCACACCTGGGCTTATCTTTTTGACGAGGAGTGTAGAACTTGAGATTTTCTTGGAAGAAAACAGAACTGGAGCGACAGCGATCTCTTTTTGAGATATCGATTCGGTCCAGGGACGCCGCGCCGCGCCATGGGGTCGTCGCCGAATCTGTGGCGTCCCTCGGTCGCCATTTTCCTCGTCTTATTACCTCGATTTCCTTGTACCACCCACGTCCACGTTTTCTCCGTCGTCGAAACGATAGCGCAGATTCTCGCAAAGCATCCTCGGGTTACGCAGTGTTATATAGCTGTCTCCCCTAACCTAGTTACCTAGCGTGTTTGCGTCGCTTTACGAGCTATGCTCACCCCCATCCTCTTGCTACAGCGACTATTCACCCTATTTCCAGGGAATTTACTGGCTGTGAAACACTATTTCCCATCCTGATCCACATTTCCGCGTGCCTCGTGCTAGACACTCGAGATATCGCGTTGAGTAGCAGATTTAATATTAGCAGCATCGATAACCCGTTTTCCAGGGAAATTTCGCAATTTCCACGTAGACAAGGCCACGAAATCAGGCCAGCAGGTTCGATTAAGTAGCCGTATTAATAAATCAGCTGGGACAGGCTCGTTTCTGCGATCACGCGACCGCTGAAAGTCGATCGTGGCTCGTAGTGGTCAAGGGGTGCGATAGCGTATTGGGGTCGGTTTAGTATTGCGGCGCTATGTCTTTCATTCGGACGAATCACCGCCGTTTTTATCGTACCTTGGCCACGACTCGAATCGATTTATTTCACGAAAATATTTCCAGTATCGAGGTAAAAGGAGCGCCGCACAGTGGGCCAGATCGACGCGCTAGCTGTTCACGCCTATTTCACCATTATTTCAAAACATAAAGACCACATTAAATATATCGTTGGATTCGTCTTGGCGTCAGCTATAATATTATTGAATCAAAAATATATAGTTATAAATAAATAATCAAGGTGAACACGATTTTTCATTAAAAAAAAAAGAAATTATTGAAATTTTGTGTATTGAGATTTGTAGAAGACTGAGTATTGATTACTTTTTGTACCTGCTTTTTTTACTGTCTTATTTAAAGAATTACAAAAAGTCACAAACAAGATTAAGTATTATATTTGACAAAGTTACTGACTATAATCAATTGATCATACGGATTTTCTGCTTATGACTATATTTATGTATTAATAAACAGAAATGTATACTGTAATTTCTCTTAACAAAGCTAAAATACAGATTTTAAATATGGAAAAACTGCTGTGATGCTATACTACGATGCTATTACTATGATCTCTCAAATACAAATGATTTAATTAAGCTAGCAAGAAGTTCGAATGTTTATCAATGATCGTATAATCTAAAAAATTTATAAGAGGTCTGGGTTAGGTCTTTACACTCTTCAGAGCCGCTGAGTGGTCGTCAATGCGACTCGTGCAACGCGACTCGCAGCGGAATTGCGTGTCACGCGCGCTTTAAACCATCATAATTTCCAGGTCGGGATGAGTCGGGATGAGATCTTTGGGGATCTTCTAGAGGAGACTTTGCTGAAAATGTTTCACTTTGTTAGAGCATCCAATTCGTTTAACTTTTTAACTTATCCCTTGTCAAAGGTGAAAAACTTTCACGATTTTCCCTAGTTGACTAAGTATTTTTTTTCATAGCAAATAATGTGCGAACAATAACGTTTAGTTCCCGGTGCGTTCTCAACATAGATATACATTCTTCATATAAAAAAAATTGAGCACTAAATCTTCAGTACGTTTTCCAAGACATCGTTATGAAGAAAAGGAATTTTTTCGGTGATAAATCGTATCTGAAAAAGTTTGATCTTTAAACACTTATTGTAACGAGGGTTTTCAATAACTTTAATTAATATTATCATTTTCGAATGTAATGGACATTTAAGAAACATTGTACATTCTTTAAAAACAGGGATCCTAACTGTTATAAACAAAATGAAAAAAACTCATGGAATAACAAGTATCGATGAGAGAAATGTATTTCGATCGCTCATAATAATTATCGATAAGAGAAATTTATTTCGATCGGTCGTAACAGTTATCAATGAGAGAAATTTATTTTGATCGTTCATAACAGTTATCGATACAAGAAATTTATTTCGATCGCTCGTAACAGTTATCAATGAGAGAAATTTATTTCGATCGCTCATAACAATTATCGATGAGAGAAAATTTCGATCGCTCATAACAGTTATTGATGAAGGAAATTTATATAAGTTCTTATTAAATAGTACAACTTTTTCACAAATGGTAGACAATCAATTATTTCATAAATTGTTTATTCATAAAACAGTTCTACATCCATGTACGAGTGGAACAGAGTCGTCAGTGTGCAAAGACAGTCAACAAACAGATTTTGTGTTGTTCTTATGGTCTGTTGATTCGTCAATGAATTTCACAAGCTTGCTCCATCCGAAAAAGAGTAGACAACTCAATAATTAAATAAGTAACCGAAATAAATTTCTCTCGTCAATAATTATTATGAACATGTGAAAAGAAATTCGATCATCGATAACTGTTATGAGCGATGGAAATAAATTTCTCTCATCGATAATTCTTATGAGTGATCGAAATAAATTTCTCTCATTGATTACTCTCATTGATTACTTGTAACTAAAACGTATATAAAAATCTATATTTTTTAACCATTTTGTTCTTCGATGTTTTTCTTTATATTTTGTGTAGATTATCTTAAATATGAATAATAATCAACTTTATTAGTGATTTTTATCGTGGAAAATTTTAGGATACCTGTTATTTTTGGTCCCCGGTTAAAAATCGATATGAGGACTTTGATTTTTTAGCTTTAGCTCATGAACAGCTGGCGCGTCGATCTGACCCACTGTGCGCCGCGCCGTTTTATCGCTGCAATGTAATATAGGGTTGAAACGAAAGTTTCTTCCGTGTTCCAATGGCGTTGCTTCATGCGAGAGACTTATAATTGAGTTTCCTTTAATTTTAGTTAGATTAGAGTGTTCTGGGAAAATGGTATGTAGTGACTGGGGAGCTGGGGAAGTTTGGGAGAGTTTCGAACTTTGCGTTAATTTAGATCGTATAATCCTAGTAATGGAAGTATATTTATATATTTTACCGGAGAGTGATACTAGGGGTGGAAATATTTTTTCCGGAGAAATCTTTAATAGTTTATAATCTATGGCTGTTGCCAAGACATGCGAGATGGTACCTCACTGACTGTAAACCTGTAAACCTGTAAACCGAGCAACACAAACAATTGATAAACAACGTTTCCAGAAAGCCCTACAATTTGATGTATCTTGTTTGTTGCAGGTCCACGCGAAGCACGAGGAGAAGACAGAGAGCAAATCGGTGTACCGGGAGTACAATCGCGAGTTCCTGCTGCCGAAGGGAACCAACCCCGAGAGCATCAAGTCCTCGTTGAGCAAGGATGGCGTCCTGACCGTGGAAGCTCCTCTTCCAGCGATCGGCTCCGGCGAAAAATTAATCCCCATCGCGCAGCAGTAAAAACCACCAATAAAAACCGTCGCGAACGCGCAAGAACGACCCTCCCCCCCCTGAGATTCCATCATCCGATGCGCGTCCGTGATATCAGATCGCTGCTTCCTGTCCTGTTCCTCGTGAAAAATCCTCTTCGAAGTAAGTCCCGACAACTCTCTAACCTTCTCTATTCTCTAATATCCAATTTGTCTCTTCTGATCTTCTTTCGAGCCACCGTGATCTTTCATTTCCCACGATAAACAATCGTTTAAAAATCTCCCCACGATTTGGACTCCCTGCCCGACAAAGGAAAACGCGTTCGAACGAAAAGAAAGAATTTCTCGCAAGGTTTTCAGTCAAGATCAAACTGTACGATTTGAATGATCCTCCTCGAGGACAACAGGGAAACGACAGAAAACCATTTTGTACTTTTTAAAGATCAAGGATCGTCGACCGGTCTTTTTTTTACAGAGATTTTAACGGATCGAGCTTTAGAGAAGGGCGCGGGAACGTTCGTTCGAATCGCCTAATTTTGTATGATGAATTCGAGAATAAGTGTTTGATACGCAGCTCCTTCATCGATGGTTATTCAGGCGTTTATGTTAGGCGACTTTTTTTATTCGATCAATTGAGGACGAAGTAGAGGGACTGTCTCTGATTAGACGTATCAGAAAACGTTTTTGCTTTTAGTTGTTCACTGTGTGGACACGGATAGACACGGATACATTTCAACAATTTAGTACTTTACTTTCGTTTATTAAGTAGTAATACTTAAGGAACTTTAATGATTGTGTTTTGTATGCAAAAAAAAAAATTAATATATTGATCGATTAAAAGTAATCTTTACAAAGGTCGCCTAATTTAGGCGTTCTAGGGGATCGAATGGCGGAACAGAGCAAGACCAGTCGGTTTCTCGACGTAAAATCAAACAAAGTGAACGATATCACGATCGTTTAGGCGCGACAGCGTCAGAGTATAATTATAGGAGAATGTTTGATAAATTATTCTTGATTTTTTGGTACGAGCAGCTTTTTTGACGCTTTGATATTACATAATACTTCCTTTTTAGAAGTAACAGAAAACTTTTTCAGAAACACGCATTGCCTTTGAAAGTCGAACAAAATGAAACAAAGTAAAACGAGAACTATTAATAGAATTAAATTCTGTATCTTTGGATGTTGTTTCGTGGGGGAAACACGAGCAGAAACAAACAACAACAACAACAAATAATTCAAATATTAGTGTCGTGTGCAATCGAACGCGAACGGAAGAGAGATCTTCCGTTGAACGATAACTTATGTATGTGTTAGTTTTAGGTACTACGTTAAAAGACTATAATAACACAACAATGCTTAGAGTATGTAAGCATTGATATGATGATGAGGATGATGAGAATGAGGATGATGATGATATGATTACTATTATTATTTATGAATATTTTACTATTGTCGAGATACGTACAATGTTTAAAAGGTAATGCGAACAATGTGGAAGTTTAAATAAAAATAAACCTTCAAGGTGTTACATGCTTCTCCAAAATTCAATTATTCCATTCCATCCACCTATGGCTTCCAAGACCTCTTATAGCAGGGATGCGCAACCCGCGGCCCGCCACACTTTCTCCTGCGGCCCTTCAAAGATTTTACATTTTGACTTTTAAAAATTTCTACGGTGTCCCGCTGTTCTACAAAAGACACATACAGTAGCGGACAAAAGTTTAAGACCTCTTTAAAGAAGACGATAACTATTTTAATATAACTATTTTAAAATGTAGTTTAAAATACGATTTGAACTTTTTTAGGAATCTGGAGCAATTAGTTTACTACAGGATGTGAAAAGAAATTTTTTTAAAAATTGCAATTGAATGGAGTTGTTGAAAAAATGCTAAAACTTGAATTTTTAACATTTTTATGTGGGCCTATATCGAAAGTTTAAAAAATACGTTTTGTAGATTTGTGTCAATTAAACATATGGTATTCTGAAAACTTTGTCAAAATCGGTCGACGTTGCAATGAGCCACAAATGTTCTAGATGGTAAAAATTGCAGATTTTCACGATTTTCGACCTTTAACTGCAATAAATCTAAGGATTCTTACATCTTTCAATGCCTGTCGTTTTGTCCCGCATCAACCGATTTCGATGAAACTTTCACAGTGCATATTGTACTTGACACAGATCTACAAAACGTATTTTTTAAATTTTCAATATAGGCCCACATAAAATAGTTAAAAATTCAACTTTTAGCATTTTTTCAACAATTCCGTTCAATTGCAATTTTTGAGAAAATTTCTTTCCACATCCTGTAGTGAACCAATTGCTTTAGCTTCCCAAAAAAGTTCAAATTGTATAGTACAATGTTAAAATAGTTATCGTATTTTTTAGAGCTGTCTTAGCCTTTTGTTCGCTACTGTATATATTTCGCCGTTTTTTTTAATAGTATTTTTATACTAGGTTTATTGTGTTAATAAAGAGATAATTTGATTTCATCATTCAGTCTTTGTATTATCATAAGTTTCTTACATGCGGCCCACACAACAGTTTTAAATTTGTAGCTGGCCCGTTGTAAAAAAAGGTTGCTCATCCCTGTTTTATAGGTTTCCAAGAGAAAAAGAAAATCAAAAATGTCATAGTTTGTTTTTCACGGATTATCACAGTTTATTGATTCATTATTGCAATCGTTTATTAACAAAATATTCTATCTGCTTATGTATGTACATATCGTGTACAGATAGGTCGCGCGAACCCGGTTACACTGTTCAAAACATGGTCGCGTTAACGCTTCACGGAATTTTGCAACAGACCGGAAATTGACGAAACGAAATGGGAACGCCAATGGACCGCAAAGTGTCCAAGATATTTATACATCAAACAACAAACCGCATACGGGCGGGAATTTTCATGTAAATTCAAAAATAATAATCTTCAACCAAATCCGATCACTTCGGTTTACGATTGCCTTCGAGTATAAAAAATATACGACGATTATAACACGCAATATGTATTCAATTTAAAAGCAATTATGTACACAGAAGAATCTCGGAAACTCGTTTTGTTTGCTTCGATCATTCTCGCCACTTACAGTCAACGACAAAAGTCTGAATATATTTAACAGACATCGGACAATGAAAAAACAACTACGATTCTACACATTTTACGAACATGTTCACAAAATGTGTAAAACGTTGCTTTCCAATTGTTTAAAATGGATCACAGTGTTTAGAAAATACTCGAAAACGCTGCCTATCCGTGTCAAATTTCAAAATAGCACACCGACTTTTGCGACCGACTGTCCTAATCGCCCTAACGTCGCAATTAGAATTACAACGTAAATACAAACGGCGTGTCTAACGCTTAAACTACTCGTTTACTGATTTGGTAGAATAACATACTGACTGGATATCATTGTGTCAAAAGGCGATAAAAAGCATCGACGCGATCGACCGTTAATAAATACGATATAAAACAGGCTCCGAGGTTTCGAGACTGATGCTCGCCGAATCGCAGAGGATCTTCAAAATGTGAAACCTCTTCTCCCCGTGCGTTCGATCCGTTTTGTGTAATAGTTCCGAGGTAACATCGTTTTGTTCGTTTTTTACAGGTTACGTCGCCTGAATAGAACCCCAAAAAGGTCCATTAAACTTCGGCTCTCCTCCTTCCCACAAATTGTTTACAAAGATTCGTATCAAAGTTTATTGTTGCGCGGAAAGTCTCGAGAATAAAATTAACGCTCCCCTACTCCTGAGGAGCACTGTTTTGGTTCTTTATTCTCCGATCACGGTAAACAAGTTACTTTTCAGATTTTCATAAGCTGGATGCAAATCTGAAACCATTTTTCGTTGTGATACTCGTTGGCGTTGAGAAAGTTAAAATACGACTACCCTAAGCTACCCTAATTCTCATCCTTATAAAAGTTCATGCTGCGATCATTCGAATATTCACATTGTTAGAAAATATACCATTATACTTGGGAGAGTCTTCCACAGGTAAATCTAAAAAACGACTTCAGAATGTAATTGTAAAAAATCGAGGATGAGCAAAATGCTTTCCAGATTCGCTTCCAGCAGAAAAATCCGTACTCCCGTTGATTACCAGAGTTGTTTAACGTCGCACAGCTGTCGTTTCAGTTGTTAATCACTGTGGCTCCCGCACTCGCGTGGCTCCGGCGGCATTTGCTCCAAAGCGTTGCCCCAGGGGGCACAGAGCTCCTGTCGCCCTCTCTGTTCTATATTCCCGGTATCTCCGCAGAGAAAAGTGGCGCGTCGGATGCTGTAAACGTTGGCGATTTTCCTTCTCTGGCAATGCGAAGCGCTTGGTGAACGGACACGGTGTCCAGCTCCTTTTGATTAGGTTTCTCGTTATCCAAACAGATATCAGCTGCTCTTTTACCGAAGGGCTCTAAGACCTTCACTCTATAATCGACAATAGTGGACACAGGATTACCGGTGAGCCTCAAATTCTCCAAACAGGGCAGGTGTCCTATATTCTTCACCTCTTCGATCTTCTCTATCCGATTACAGCTGACATCCAAGCCCTCCAGCGAATACAACTTCGAGAAGCTCGATAACGATGTCAGCTTGTTCTGCGACAAGTCAATGTACACGATGTAACCGAGCTTCGTGTGCAGGTTATCCGGCAACATTGTGAAATTGTTTGACGCCAGGTACAGGTGCGAGAGTCTCGGTAACAAGGTTACGTTTGAAATCTCTGATAGATGGTTGTTGTTCAAGGTCAGACATTCTATGTGAGGCAGCAACTTGATAGCCTCGTCTATCACCTCGATTCGGTTTTCGCTCAGGTCTAGGTGGGTCACTTTTAACCAGACGTGGGAGTCGTTCGCGTTCTCGATGCCCTTGTGCACTTCTTCACACATAGCGAACTCGACAATGTTCTTCAGCTTCGCGTGGTTCACCGTTAGTCTGACGACGGTGTCCCTGAGATTGCCCATGTTGTAGATCTTCTCCACAGGGTACCGATCGATCGTTAGGTCCTCTATGTTCTTGAAGGTAGAGAGTTCTATCGAGAGCATCGACGTGTCGATGTTGCTGACTTTGTGGGGCTCCGAGCTGCCTTCGATTACGAGGCCGGTTAAGTGGGAATTGAAGTCTAGGACGTGGCTGAAGTCATACTTCTTGTCTACGACCTCCAGCGTTGGACAGGGGTGCTTCAATCTCTCGCTGATCGCGTATAGCTGGAAACAGGTGATTTCGTTAGGTTTGCAATCGAGAAAAGCATCGAGGTTTCATCGAACTTACCTGCAGAGGATTAAATTTATAGGTCTTGGACTTTCGCAGGATACTCTCGCCTTCCGTGAAGAACTCCAAAGCCATGCTCTGTAGTAGGAAAAATATATCGTAGACGTGCAGATCTAGAAACACAGCCAACTCTCTGGGCATCGCTTTCTTTAGGTAGTGGTAGACCGCAGCAAGGTAGACCTCCAGGCTGGTTCTTCGCTTCTCTACGAAGGCTTCGCACTTATTGCCTATCAGCTTCTTGGGTGGCAATATGTCCTTCTCGACGCAGTGCTCCGTGACCAGCTTCTCATGAAGCTCTGCAAAGTCATTGTATCTGTAACGGATAAAGTAAAGCAATTGAACAACGAATACATTAACGTTACAAGAAGCTGTGTTGCTTGGTTGTGCCACAACAATTTATTAACGAGTAGACAGTGGATCTTTATGCATTTATGAAGAAATTGGTTGGACGAAATATAGAAAAGTGAAAGATTTAAACAGTTCAAGAATGTTGTAATGTTGCTTTTAATGTAACAAAGTTGTTACGAAATGAAATCAATTTGTATGTTATTCCTGCTTCCTTTAATTTCTATTCTGCTTAAAGATCCATAGTCTATAGGTATATCGATGTCGCAACAGCTTTGGAGTCCTCGAAGAGCTTCGTACCATAGTACTGAGTCAAATGTAGCTTCAGGAATCACCTGAGGAACCGCCAAGGAACTTGATGAAAGTCAACATACCAACGGAGCGAGTGTCCTCGAAAAAATCTGAAGTGATCGTAATATATCTTCGAGGACAATAAGGTATGCATAATATGTAGGCCATTGTGTTGCGAAGACTGCTCACCTGTGTCTCACAGTCCATTTGATCGAAGCGATCCCAACCTCGATGCAATAATAGGTGACACCGTCGACGGTGTCCGTCGACGGTATTTTGATCCGAACGTCGTCCTGGTTCAATAGAAGACACGCCATCCTGCGGAGGAGTGGTCTGGGCGATCGTGTCAGGTTTGGACGTGGCAATAAATAGTTGTCACTGTTTTTCGATCGGGCCGAGAGGTTATCCTGGATCGCAGGCAGGAGAGGCTGGCTGACAATATCGGCTGTTTTGCATCAGAGAGAGGGACGAGCGTTATCCGTACGGTGCATCGTACTCTGTTGTTTCTACGGGCGCGCTTTTTTCCCGGATCCTTCTCTCGCTACGTAGCGCAATTTCATCGGAGCGTACATCTTTTACAGCGACAGAACCACTCGCGATACTCGAATACGTACGGTGACATTATCTGCACAGCGATCTGCTTTATCGACCGAGCGGTGAGGCGTCAGATTTGAATTTTCCGTTGACCGCAGCTGCCACTAACCGTCGACCATCAAGGCATCAAGGGCAATCGCCGATCATCGCTGACAGTCGCCAATCATCGGTAACACTCGGTTGCAAGTTACTTTCTGGTTGCAAGGACCGTAAGGACCACGGTGGTTCATTTCAATTTTCAATCTCGAAAGACGATAGTCAAAGCGAACGCACCCTCCGTTACATGGTGTGTACCGTTTCCGCGCGTGTTTCATCATATTATTCGATAGAAATTAAGATTATTTACCATAATTTTTAAAAAATTAATTCTGTATTCAAGCGAACTATTTAGTTTATTTTTGAATCGTGTTGCCATCTCGCGATAATCTAGTCTTGTGACGCGACCATCGTTTGTTGTATATTTGAAATTGTGTCATGGGATAGAAATCAAGGTTATTTAATTTCCGTTAAAAATTAATTTCGATTTTATGTTCAAATTGAATTGTTTATTTACTATTAATTCTTATTTAGTTTCTGACTCTTTGTCAATTGTAATTAATGAATTTGTTCTTTCTGTTACAGATTCCGCGGGAAAAGGATCAATCGTTTGAAAGAGCATCTTGATAGCAAAATCGATGCTTTCGAAAATCGAATCGTGACGTAACATCATGGCGGACTTTCTTGAAGCAGGAGAGGATGGGAGCGTGAATACACATGACATTTCCAATTATACTGTTTATTGAACATCTTTTTTCATATAACATCAATTAACAATTAATGAATATTGAACTTGAATTATTTATTTCCTATTTATTTGGATTTACTTGTATGTTGTGAGTCACAACTTAATTGTGACGATCAACGGTACTGTATATTTGAATTCGTGTCGTGTCATAGAAATCGAGTTTATTTAATTTCACGTTAAATTATTTATTTATTATTAATTTTGTGATTTAGTTTCTGACTGTGTGCCAATTAAAATTAATGTATTTGTTCTTTCTGTTATAGATTTCGAGAGAGCGAAATCATCGATCGAAAGACCATATTGACAGCAGAGATCGATACTGTACGATACTATTCGAGGATAGAAATCAAGATGCAACGTCGTGTTGTGCTTTCCTCAAACAGGAGAGGACGTGAGCGTGTGTAAGTACCAATTGTCTGTCCAATTAAACTGTACGTGTTATTGATCATTTCCGAAAACCATTAATAAACAATAAATAAATATATATATATATATATATATTCAACTTGAATTACTCCTGTGGGCAGAAGTTTAGTATAGTGACAACGCCTGCGGTGGTGGGGTTAGGCGCGTATGGCGTGGGGGGAGGGGGGTAATACGAAACGGAAAGAATTATTTTGCGAAAATGAACGGTTGCCAAGATATTCGCAAAAACTATAGTTATTTAAAAAAGGTGCCCCTCCGTAAATAATGGGAATTTTTACAAATACTTCAGATAAAAATTGTAGACCTCATCAAAGTACACATTTTTTGCCCTATGGATTTTTGTCGTACAGACAATAGTTTCTGAAAAATGATAGACCAGAAGAGTTATATGGAGTTTTTAACATTAAATATCGTTTTTCTCCAAAACTATTGCCTTTATGACAAAAATTAATAGGACATAAAATGTGTATTTCGATGAGACCTACAACTTTTATTTGAAGTATTTTATAAAATTCCAATTAAAATCAGAGGGGTACCTTTTTTGAATAATTATAGTTTTTTGCGAATATCTCGGTAACTGTTCATTTCCGCATAATAATTTTTTCGGTTACGTATTACCCTTCTCCCCCCCGCCACACGCTCCTAACACCCATCACCACAGGCGTTGTCACTATACAAAACCGCCTCCTTTCTATGTCGCGACTACACTTTGTATTCGAATTTGTGTCGTGGGATAGAAATCAAGGTTATTTATTTTCCGTTGAAATTAATTTTGATTTTCTATTCAAATTGAATTATGTATTTATTATTAATTCGGATTTTGGCTTTGACTGTTGGTCAATTGAAATTAATAAATTTCTGTTCTTTCTGTTACAGATTCGTTCCATAAAGACGGTATATTGTTAGCCGAGATCGATCCTACATATTCGACAATCGAGATCGACACGCATTGCGCCGTTCTTTCTTCAAGCAGGAGAGGACGAGAACGTGAGTACAAATTATATTTCCAATTATACTGTGTTACCCAATATCTTTTTCAAACCATTCATGAATAATTAATAAATATTCAATTTGAATTATTTATTTCCTATTAGTTCGCGGATTTACTTTTGTGTCGTGACGATCAATATTGTATTTGAATTTGAATTCGTGTCGAGCGATAGAAATCGAGTGTATTTAATTTCCGTTCACATTAATTTTGCTTTCATATTCAAATTGAATTATTTATTTATTATCAACTAGGGGGCTCCGTCCCTGTTCGTTTCGCTCACCAACCCCCCGGCGCCTGCCCTCCAAAAAACTATCACTAATACTGTATGGAATTTTTCGTATTTCTGCACGCTCTGCGGCAACGTAAGGCTGTTCCGGCGCGGCATTTGTTTACATTTTGCTTCTACACGCGCTGTGGATATGAGAGAAAACAGGGTCTCACTCTCATAATATATATTATATATCATATATTATACATTATATATCATATATTATACATTATATATTATACATTGTACATTATATATTATACATTATACATTTACATTATATATTATATATTATACATTTACATTATATATTATATATTGTATATATACTGTATATTATATATTATATATTGTATATTATGTATTATATGTATATTGTATACATATTATATATTATATATGTATAAAAAATATATATTATATAATATTATTGATTTCAATTTCAAATCTAACCCAGACCTACTCCGATCACTTTTCGAGATGTTGAAATTTTTATTTATAATTATATATTATATTATCATATATTATTAATATATATTATTATTCTATATTTTATATTGTATTATATTATATATATATATATATATTATATAATTTTATCCGCGACTTTGTTTAGGAGTTATTAACGAAAAACAGGGACCAATCAGAGTGCGCAGGGCCGACTGTGCCAAATTGCGTCTAGGTCGCACTCTGATTGGTCCGTGTTTCTCGTTAATAACTCCTAAACAAAGTCGCGGATAACATTTTTGCAAAGGAAAATGTTGCTTCAAATTACGTCAGGAACCTCCCATTTCCGACTATTGAAGGAATTTTGGGACACCCTGTATATATATATCACACGTTGCCACGGACCGTCCAAGAATGCACAAAATTCAATATGTACAGTATTAGTAATAGTTTTTTGCAAATATCTCGAAAACTAAAATCGGGCGGCGGTAACATGTATAGGAAAAAGTTGTTTAGAATGATGACCTTGACAACATATGTGAAGATTATCAAAATCGGTGAGGAAGCCCTTAAAGTAAATAATTACCAAAGCTTTTTCCTCCACCTCCATCCCCCATACCTCCTCTAGTACAGCTCGGAAATATAGTAACTAGGCGATTACAGTTCCTAATATCTTAACCACCGTCCAAAGATTGTAATTCTAAGAGCTTCGCACGCGAGCGAACATTTGGAATAACATAGCAATATACGTGGTATTTTTTATATGTTTGTTGATACTATTTATAAGAATGTACTATCTTTTTTTTCTTGCAATAAACATGTTTAAAAGAAAAAAGGCCTGCTAGATAGCCTTACCGATGAGTTCCTCTAGCGGGTCTAGGACGAAACGCTTCCCTTCCTTTTCCTTCCCTACCGCCTACCACACATCATTACAGCTGCCAAAACAATTAATGAACAGTCAACTTTAATTATTTATTTCCTATTGAGAGTGAATGAATTTATTCCTTCTGTTACAGAGCCTTAAGGGTATAAAATATTTTGAGCCTGTTTGTCTGGATACCGAATGGTGTCTACCTCGACGACCAAAGACGATTTCGATAGGAGAGATCGAGGGCAATGTGTCGTGCTTTCTTCAAGGGGCATAGAATGTGAGTACCAAGTTTACCTTCATAATTAATCTTTATTATTGAACATTTTCTTTCCAAAGTATTAATGAAAAATTGTACAGCTTACACAAGTTGAATAAATTTTCGATATTACACAAGTTGAGAATAAATTTTCTATATTATATTACATTAATAACTTTCCACCCGTCCTTTGCTATTTTTATTTCGATCATCACTTAAGTGGACTCTTTATATCCCGATGGAATTGTATGAATTGTTTCTTTAATATCTTTTTTTTTATTGATTCCAGGACTCTAACGCAGCTTGTCTCCCTCCAACAAGTAGTGAGTAAACAAACAACAGTCCTTTTTATTATTATATTTGATTGGTTGTTGCTTTTGACGAGTATAGTGACCGTGGAAACGCCAGGCGTTTTCGCGGGTAGTAATCTGTTTTCTATTAGCGTAGGGTCTTATTGTACGTGGTTTTTTTTTATAAATTAACAATTTCGATAATTTAATCACCAACTTAACACTATTGGTAATTAAATATTTTTGCAATTGTTAAACAATAATTTTTTATTAATTTTCATTTATATTTTTGATTTAAACAATTTTTTTTAAATATAACCTTACAAACTATTCTTTACTTTCTAAATATGTACTTTTTATATTTATGTTTCACACATGTAACGTTTTATAGAATACGTAAAATATAAATTCGAGAAATCTTGTTGCAATCAACACACACAAAAATTACCGAAGAGGTAAACACACATCACAAGCATGTCAAAAATATATTTTTTATTATAATTTATAATGATTATAATTTTTTTTATTGGAAAATCGTGAACCATGTTCGTGTAACTTTGAAATCGTAAAGGATATTGACATGGAACTCGAAATGGATAATGTGGAAATGTCAGGCAATGGATACACTTCATTTTTTTAAATGGAATGAGGTATTTTTTAATACATCAATCGATGCAGCAGGACATTCGCTTCATTATAAAGAAGTACTAACCTATGTATGTCGAAAAGTTAGTAGTTCAAGAGATATTTCAATTTAAATAATTCTAAAACACCATTACTGTCGTACTAAGACATTAGCGTTTATTTACTAGTGTAACGTCTTACAATTAATACGACAGTAATGGTGTTTTAGAATTATTTAAAATGAAATATCTTCTAAACTATTAACTCTTAGACATACATAGGTCAGTACTCTTTTATAACGAATTTAATACATCGATTGATGTATTAAAAAATACCTCATTCCATTAAAAAAATGAAGCTGACCTTCATATGTCCTTTACGCGTCCACCTACAAAAAAGCTACTAACATCAGATTAATGTCCCCTCGAAACCAAGCAATTTCCATCTGATGTATTTTTTCCTAACACCAATAGTAGTCTCACTCTGTATTTTAATATTAAAGATTTACCTCGGATGCAATATTTAACACTAAAATCTTACATTTTTCGCTATTTGAAGTTATCTGATAATAATTGGTACCAATAATGTACCTCGCAAACATTCTATTACCAAATATTTGCGGAAATAAATCATTTTTCACATACCCGACCGCCATTTTGTTTTTTTAATTTTGACATCAGATTCATATTCAACGACCCTTGAGTTCCATCAATTGATGCGATACCGCGTCCAACGTTAATAGCTTTAAACAATAATAATTTGAGCAGGCGGACGAGGGGGGAATTAACTCTCATGATTATTTAGAGGAAGGTGTACTAAAAATATTCCAATTTGTTAGAAAGCTAAACTCGGCTAAACTTTAAAGATATACTCTCCTAAATAGAAAGGACTTCACAAACTTTTCTATTTTTCTCTTCTCTATTTTTTTTTTTAAAAGAGTATTTACATTAATTGATAATAGAAAGATATGATTTTTATCACAAAAGTCTGCTCTTCAATTAAAAAAAAAAAAAAAAAAGAGAGAAAATCGGAACGTCAGGGCACCGCATCAAAGAGAAGCAATTTGTTTCGTGAAAAATACTCCTCTTAAAAAGTCCAACTTTCAATGTTTATTACAACTATAATATTTATTAAATTGAACTATATTTTCTTCATTTCCGAGGTCTGTGGACATTTGAGAAGCAATGTTCACATATTAGATATCGATACGAAAAAATTCGTTTTTGGGGGAAAAGGCACACGATTTTCCAATCCAGACCACTGTCGACCGGGGCGGGCTACCGTTTTCTCTTTCGGGTAGGCCGCGATTCGCACAGTAGTCAGTCACTGGAAGAGCTGGAAGCTTCGCCTCGACGCCAAATCCAACGAGGCATGACGTTCGAATTGATGCTTCGTGCTCGATTCTTCCTGCTCGTGTAGCTTTCCGCGGACGCGGACGCGAACGCGCGCGAATTAGGGTTTCGAAACGTTGCGCACCTGCTCGATTCTACCAGCGGAACAATCGGCTTCTCTCGAAACTTGTGATTCGTTTCGGAAGTCGTTGATCGATTTCACTGCGAGCACGTTTAGGGTTTCAGATGTTTGGTGGACCGCCGAAGAAAAAGAAGAGGCCGAAGTGGTCTCGCATCTTCGGATGCGAAGTCATTTCATTAATAAAGTCACTGTACTCGTCTGTAGAATTAGTAGTTTGAAAAGTAGTTAGTTGTACACATGGGCAGGCCTCGCCGCCACAACGATCAGCGGAGTTGCGAAAAAACCACGCGTGTTGTATTAGTCGTTTTCAAACAGAGATCAAAGTTAGCGTTGCGGAGACACCCACGGTTTCCATTAACTTACACTAAAGAGCATAACTGATTCAACACACTTTAAATTAGAATAACTTTTTTGTGAATGGACCAAACGACTTCAATTTCTCTGTAAGGCTAGAAGAATTAGTTTAATAAATGATGTTTAAAAAATATTTTGAAGAAATGCATTTGGTCGGAATTGCGAAAAAAATAGTAAAAATTGATTTTTACTACTTTTTTAGCTGGGCCAATAACGAAAATTTAAAAGATGTGTTTGGTCAACTAGTATAAATGATATACGCTCTGAAAATTTCATTGAAATTGGTAAAAAGGCTGAAAATCTTGAAAAATTGCAATTTTTACCACTTTTGATCGTTTATAGCTCGTAAACCAATTAACCAATTTCAATGAAATTTTCAGAGCGTATATAATTTATACAACTTGACCAAACACATCTTCTAAATTTTCATTATTGGCCCAGCTAAAAATGTAGTCAAAATCAATTTTGCCACGTTTTTATTAGCTCGCTTTCTTGTTTGTCTGTTTGTCTGTTTGTTCGGTACAAATCTTGCAATTGATTTTAAACTAACTTTTCGTTGAGCTAGAGACTTGAAATTTTAAACATAGCTCAGAACTGGATGACAATGCAATATTCCAAAAAAATTTTTTTTTAAAACTGTGCGTTTACGAGATAGTAATTAGAAAATCGTAGTAACTGGACCGGGATTCGAACCCGAGCCTCAGTAAATATGCTCGGTAAAGGTAGTACGTCGTCGATTCAGCGATATCCAATCCGCGCGATAGAGCCTTTCCCATTCCCCTACGCGTTCCCACTCCGACTCATCCCCACTCCACGGACCCACTTCGCACCGTTGGAGCTCAGTGAGCGTTCAAGCTCTGTGCGGTGTATACATAGTTACTACGTATTACATATTATACTACAATAATGTTTGTTTACCAAGCGAAAAATCAGGTACACCGAGATTCTCCGTCGAACCATTATCTTTGACATTTTACCATGGCGTTTCGATATGACGCGGTCACAATTCCGCCAGAAATGTACTACATGTCTCTGTTGTAATCTCATCACGATGTTTAAAATCGATTGAAAAATTTCACACACACAAGACAAAGAAGCAGAAAATAATTATTTAAACAAAAATAAATTTTTAAAAAATACCACGTTTTTAAAACGGACTAAAAAGTATAAAATATAATTTTTCCTAGCCCCATACACCCAACCCCACACAATTTTACTATTTTTTTTTCGCAATTCCAACCAAATGCATTTTTTCAGAATATTTTTTAGACGTCATTTACTAAACTAATTCTTCTAGCCTTACAGAGAAATTGAAGTCGTTTGGTCCATTCGTAAAAAAGTTATTGTGATTTAAAATGTGTTGAATCAGTTATGCTCGTTAGTGTAAATATAGATTGTTTAGAGTGTAGCGTTGCGAACGAAATAGTCGCGATTCAGCTTGCATTTCATTTTGTTTGCTGCTTGAAACAAAATTTAAAAAGTAGCAATTTTATAAGAGTTTAAAGTTCGTATCGTTGTTTTGCAGAAGATTTGAAGTAGTCTTTTTGTATCTTCTGTTCTTTGAATTATCGTTGCGGAGCAAAAGGATTGCGTTTGCGTTCGAGTCTTTCGACATTTCAGGCGCCTATGCTCAAGCTGCAACGATCCACTGTAAAAGTGGAATGAAATATAACTTTGATCTATAACAATTTCCTCTACATACGTCCTTTAAGCTAAACTGCTTAAGAGGTACATCCTGTTCCAGATGCGTGGGTGACCCTGTATAAAACCCCTTCTAAAACGAGACTGAACAAGGAAATTGATAAAGCAGGATAAAGCTTTGATAAAGCTTTTATTTTCCCAACATTTACGCAACACCGTAGAACAAGGATTTCCGAAAGGACCAAGCAGAGCAGACATCCAGGTAAATAGAAGCAGGTGCGGTGCAGCTCAATGAGTCCCTACTTCGAATCGTCCCCGTACAACAGGTAGCCTTCATTGTTCTTGAACGGTGGAAGATCCATCGCATCGGTCCGGCAGTGGCGTAGATCAGCGAACGAGCTGATGTTGCACACAGAATTTTTTTTATTGTTTCGCAAGCAAAGAATGTGTATGAAAAAGCTGTGTCGAGGAGTAGGAGGAGGAGGAGGAGGAGGAGGAATCGCCTATCGTCCGCGGGTATTCGCGAACTCCAGCTGACGCGGCCATTAACGCTTTTATTCGGTCGTTTTGTGGATACTCTCGAGGATCCTTGCCTTGGGCATTATCCGAGCACAAAAGGTACGCGAGGGGCGCTTAACGGGAAATGAAAGTATCCGCACAATGCTCTTTCTGTGTTTCCCTTTGATACGGTTCAATGGTTAATAACTCCGTTTCGGTGTAAACGCGCCCGCCGCCCGCAAAGCGAACCGGTGCGGTCGCACGCTCGCACCGGGTCCGTTTTCTGTGCGCGATTTTATTTTTAACTTTTGTCACTGGCGAGGATTTCTTCTCTGGGAAAACATGCTACTATAATATCAAACATAGTACGCGGAAACGTTATTCCTTGAACTCTTGTGAAACGTAGCGTCGAACGTAGACTCTGAATTGCAACTATGACAAATTATTATTACTAGACTGCGGATTTTATGCATTTATGACGAAAATGGCTACGTAAAATTTAAAACAGTGGAGGTATTAAAAAGATTTAAGGCCACAAGTGTCTTAGTTTCACCTTAACAAGATCATCAAAAGAAGAATGAAATTTTTATTTGGCTCCTGTGTCTTGCAATCAATGCAAAGATTTTTTATTTTGCATTAAGATCCGCAGCCTAATTATTACATTCTACAAGGAAAATTGTGACATGAAAATTTTACATAGTGACGTTATCGAGCAACTGTAGTTTCGTTTTACAGCTACTCGCATCAAAGTTATTACATGATAAGAATCGATTTGGTGTAATCCAATGCAAACTCGACGCGACTGAAATCGTTTGATAGCGGGGAGCCTGGACGTGGTCGGTCAGGATCGGGCCGGATCGCAAGGTGGTCCGGATCGAAGAAGTTGATGTCATTTAGCTAAAAAGTCAACTTTCTCATATCGATTTTTAACAAATTTGTATTGCTTCCTAAATATCAATCAACCTAAAAAATGAAAAAATTAATGCAGTTTACCAAAAATTGCAATTAGGACGAATACTTAAAGGTAGACATTTAGAGATATGTAGTACTTTTCACCAAGAAAAAATTGCTTCACTTCTTCGAGGTGCCCTGATTACACCACTTAATATTTCTTTTTTTTTTGTTTACGATGAAGTGCACTCTTTTGTGTTACAAAATTAACATCGACACTAAAAGTTATTGTTCGCAGTATGTTAAAAATTAATATTGAATGAAATAAAAAAATTGGCCAAATTTTTTACATTTGACAAGGAATATCTAGAGAACCCCGAATAGTCCCGTTTTCTAACAAATTGGATCATTTTCAGCATTCTTTCCCGTATATAATCATGCAAGAATATTGTCCAACCTCCTCCGACTTTGCAAGTTATCATTGTTCAAAGCCGTCAATGTTACCTCGCGACGAGTTTCTGTTGCGTAAAACAGGCTCGTATGAATGATCAAATGTCTTCCAAATACGAACGTTTTTGCAATAACATTATAAGAGATAAATAGAGAGGGGAGTAAAGATATATATTTAAATTAACTTCGATAGTCACTTTTATTTAAAATAATATAACGAAACGAATGTGATGAGAGTTACTTAACATTCTCGCTGCATTTATTTCTATCTTTGGAACCTTGCACAGCGTTCGAAAACTGTTTGAGATTATTGTTAACATCTGACCCGTACATGTCACAATTACAGTCAGCGGCAATATTAAGTGGACACCCTTAAAAATCGCATAACTTTTTAAAAATTGCTTCAAAGGACTTGAATTTTTGAAAGATGTTAGGCCGGCTAGTTCGCTAGAGAATAAGTAAACAAAAATTTATTTTTTTTTTTTAAGATTGCAATTGGTAGGAATCAAACAAAATTTTAAAAATTATATTTTGTCAACTTTTTTGTCTGAGCCTGCAACGATAATTTAAAAAATGTATTTTGTAGATTTCGGTAACTTATATACATATTGAAAATTTCATCGAAATCGGTCAACATTGCAATAATCTACAAACCTTTAAAGATGATCACGTAAGGGCGGAATGCCCTGGCAAGGTTGAAAATCTGCGCCTTTCACTCCATCTTTAAACGTATGTAGCTCATTGCAATGTTGACCGATTTCGATGAAATTTTCAGTATGCATATAAGTTATCGAAATCTACAAAACGCATTTTTTAAATTATGGTTACAGGCTCACACAAAAAAGTTGAGAAAATATAATTTTTAAAATTTTGAATGATTCCTACCAATTGCAATACTAAAAAAAAATATAAATTTTTGTTTACTTATTCTCTAACGAACTAGTCGGTCTAACATCTTAAAAAAACTCAAGTTCTTTGGACCAATTTTTGGACCAAAAGTTATGCGATTTTTAAGAGTGTCCACTTAATATTGCCGCTGACTGTAAGATTAACATGTAAAAGAATTCATAAACTACTGAATCCTGAGGCAGTGGTGTTATTACTTAACCTATGTTCATGACAAATTATGGTATGTTTATTTTATTAGCTTACTTTTTTATTTGTGGTAATATTGACTAAATATAATGTTAGTACTATTTTATTCGCAATATGTATTTAAAATTTTTCCTTTATTTTCACACAGGAAAGCATTCTTTTATGTGTTAAAGATTAAGACCAACACTAAAAATGATTGTTGACAACAGTTGGAAAAAGGTTGAATAACTACATTTGAACAATTCATTTTTTAATAAAAAATATCAATGAAAAGTTATTAAAAATTATTGTTCAACAAATGCAAAAAATATTTAATTATCTCTAGGTAAGAATTACTATTTTTTAAATATTTTTGGTGGAAATTTCATTGCGATATCTCTAATAGTTGAAAAGTTATAACAAAATGACACCAACTTCTTCGATCCGGACCACTGTGGATCGTGGCGCTGGTGTTTACGCCACTGCAAATCGGTGGATGCTGCGTCAGGAGCAGCAATGGCGGCACTGGCTTACCTGGCGAGTATACCTACCTTTACCTATCCTCTCTCCCCTCCTGTTCTCACTGTGGTCACGTTCCTCAGGGCAACCCGACGAACCTGTTGCCCGTTCTCATCCAGTGTCGTGTCGCTTTCACGGCGGTCGTGCGCGATTCATCGCCGCTCTTGTTTCTCTTCAACGTTCTTCCACGGATAATCGATCGCCACAGATCATCGAAATCCTTCGGATCATTCATCGCTCTTACAACAGCCTCGGCAAATCAACGTAAAACAACTCCTGTACGCGTGGCCATCGAAAAACATAATCGAAAACCGTTATCGGTGGAATTTATCGGTGTTGGATCTCGGTTGCCAGTTCCTAGAAGACGTAAGAGCAAGTTTGATAAATCGGTAGTTTTCGGTGATCCTCGAAAATGACCTCGACAACTACAGACCGGTCCCAGAGACACGATGGGACCGCCTCGTTCGACCGCGTACGTGGAGATCTCGAGGATCGTGTCGCAATTCCGACTCCGATCGAGGAGATCGGCGTCCCTCGACCGACGCTGGCATGCTAGATCCATCTTCCGAACCTCGTTTCAATTACTCGAACCTCCTCGATCGATTTCTTCAAGCTCTGTTCGGACCTGTGAGAATCTCTCGAAACTGCTCTAGAACTCTGAGAACGATCTCTGAGCTTGACACCGATCTTTCCCTTTGGGGAACGAAAAGGAGGCGCTATCCGTTGAACTCTGAGGATTCCGATGGTGCTAACGCATCCGTGGGAAACCGTGGGAAAATTTATTCCAGCGATCCCGTCGATTTTCTGCTCGATCTTCGGTATCAATGGATTCCAGAGAGCGTAGCCTCATTGGTTAATGTG
>CM052318.1:12194797-12215978 GCA_028455605.1 Lasioglossum malachurum | reverse complement strand
CATACTATGATTCCATATAATTAACACTTGAGTCTTAATTAATGAGACATTTCTTTATCCTTTCTGTCACTTAATTTTTGTAAATCTATATTTAAGTACTACATGTTCGACGTTGCACAACTTAGCTGGTTTTCTAAATTGGCATCAGTTAATGAAGCATTGTAAATTTCATCTTTGAAAAAATCATAGAAAAATTTTCATTTAAAAAATAATGTATGATCAAAATTTTTTAAATGAAAATTTTTCTGTGATTTTTTTTTGTATGTATTGTTCCTGTTTTTTGTATTTGTGGTTCCTGATCTTGTTGTCGTTTCATTATTTTTTTTGTTGTATTAGTTGTTCCTGATCTTGTTGTCGCTTCATTATTTTTTTTTCACCGTTTCCAATCTTAATTTACTTCTAAACATTACACTGCAAGAAGTTTCACTTCTGCCGCGCGTGGTTTTCCACGCGTATAGTTTTTTTTTAAATTCTTTATGAATGATTCGATGGGCATTGAAATCCGTGTATGGTGTATCCATCGAATTTAAAGTGTCTAGCCTTGAAGTCAATGGTTGAGCGACAATTCGCAAATCCGCGTTCCTTTCTCTGTAAGTGGCTTGTTAGCACGTTTTCGTTCACGAAACTGTTTCCCTCGTTCTGACGAAGTTTACGGCATAGCACTTTTGTTCGTCATATTATTATTATTAATAACTTTTAATAACTTTTAAACACTCTCCTACTCGTGGATAACCCTGCGACCCAACATAGAGGTTAGTTCTTTGCTCGCCGCCAGATGGGATTGCTGCCAGCGACATCAAAACGCGAACGCGCTGGCCTTACCCACCGCTCGGATATATATATATATATGACAGCTCCCAGTGATATTCCCCCACTTTTTTGACCTTTGACCGTTCGCCTTTTTAATGTCGCGAATTCCGTGACGCGAATTAACTTACACCCTGCCAAAAGAAGTTTCACTTCAAAAATATTTCCCCTCGTTGTGCTCTTTGTACAAAATATACAAACGACGCAAAAATTTGTTTCATTTCATCTCGTTTCACTGTAACTCAATTATATCAAAGATATTAAATTTAGAACTGGAGTTCGCGTAGTCGCACTTGCGCATTATAACAAAGATATATGCTAATTTTCATTTATTTAATATTTCGTGTACACATACAACGAAAAATGTAAAAAATCGCCCGGCGGGCCGCACAATTTAACGTGGCGGGACGCGCGTTGGCCAGGCCTGTTTTAAACGTATACACTGATTTAAATGGTACGTTGACCCATTCTTGTCACAAATGCATGAAATCCGCAAAGTAGGAAGGATTCGGAATCTGCGGGTCGCGATGCACAGTTATCCAATCACCGATTCATTAAAGAATGATACATGCCGAGGATTCGGGAGACGTAGAAAAGAGTCGAAAGAACCGTGCAGTGGGATTTCCGGGGACAGAACGCGCGCAAATCCGGTCCCAGCGGACGTGTGGCTCAGCGGAACGAACGATAGCAAGGATAAAGAAAGAAGGAATAAAGGAGAAACACGGCGAGACGCGAGTTTAAAGGACACGTAGAATTCCTGGAGGAGCGGAAACCGGATAAGTGTCCCGAAAAGAGTGCAATGTCGAACTGTTGCGGCTGCATCCGCGGCCGTACATCGGACACTTATCAGCCGCTCAGCTCGCAAATCTCTTTTGCAAGCACCGTCAAACTCCCAAAAGATGGCAGAGAAGCTCTCAGAAGTCCAAGGAATCATCGGAGAAAGCCGAGCATCCGTTACGACGCTGTCAGACCTGCCGGGGCTGCAAGGTTAATTGCCAAACGCGTTCAGAACGATTGTTAATAGTCTGCAAAATTACATTTTCTCCGATACACACATTTCCGGTTGAATTTCATGTGCGTAATCTAACAAATTATTCCTCTGATTTCTGTTGCAGGTGAGTTCACCGCAATATGTATTCGACAACCATAACGTCCGAAGAAGAAGGGTATAAAAGGTCCCACGCTAATTTGTGAGTCGGTACAACTCTACAACTAACTTCTCGAATAGCAATCGCTTTCGGTCGAAAGGGGCATATAAAATCGCGGAAAGGCAATTTCTCGCAAGTTTGATAGGTTTCCGGGACGGGGACGGGGACGGGGCGGGGAGGAAGGGCAATCGATGTTGAGGTTCGTGTCCGTTCACCCCCATATCTCACGGATCTGAAATATTTTTCAGTAATACGCATGCAGCCCCTGCGGTTTTTCGGCGATCGTTCATCCGGTGCCTCGACCGGCGCACTGTGCTTGTCGGGTCAGAGGCTGTTAGCGACGTTTTATCCAAATAGTCACTTGCAGCAGGAAACACTGAAAATGTTCGTATCCGAAAAATGTACAATCTCCAGGGGTTTCCAAGTTTCCGAAAACCTTCAGAAAATCAAAAAATTCATAAAGTGGAAATAGAAATTCCACGTCGATACCACTTACGGTTCGAAAGTACACCTCGCGTCAAAAAGATAGCACACTTTAAAATTAACGTAATATTTATTTATTTAAGATTACAACCAAGGTTTTATTTTTACACAGTCTTGCAAAATATCCCTATAAACAGACACAAATGAAATTGAATTGAATTTCGTCAGTCTATACAATTTTATTAAAAAAAAAAGAATTTTTAAGAAAATATGGTGTGACAAAATGATAGCACATTTAATTTAAAATTATGTATAACAGTTAATCAACGAATGATAATTAATGCTTCATATTTTGTGGCTCCTCCTTTACATTTAATAACAGCCATCACCCTCTTTGGCAAAGATTTATAGAGTTTTTTAATGCTCTAATTGCTCCCACTCATTTTGAATACATTTTTTTAATTCGGCAATATTTCCAAATTGTCTGCCATTTCTATATACAGCTCGAGCAAGATTTCCCCAACAATTTTCAATAATGCTGAGGTCGGGTGATCCTGCTGGCCAATCTAAGACGCGAATTTTTTCTCGAGAAAAGTACTCTTTTATAACTTTTGCAGTGTGTACTGCGGCATTATCCTGCTGAAAAGTATTCTTCTCCAGCAATTCTGGTCGCGTACGTGTTTATTTGTTCCTTAATCATTTCCAAATACATTTTGCTATTCATTTTTCCTGTTATAAATTTGATTTCCATTTTACCATAGTACCCGATACCGCACCAAATCATCACACTGCCACCTCCCATTTGCCGACGACTCAAACACTGTTCTTCTTTTCGCATATCATCAAAATAGTAACTCAGACCATCAGGTTCATCTAAGTTAAACCTCTTTTCATCCGTAAATATTATTCTTCACCATTTCTTTCGCATACAAATATTCTTTTCCGCAAAGTGTAACCGATTGTTCTTATGTTGCACAGTTAACCAAGGCTTTTTCTTTAATTTTCTTCGTTGTAAAACACGTCTCACATTCCTTATATTAGTGTCTACACCAACACTTTGATCAATTTGCCTTGCAGTCATTTACGCAACTAGTATTGCACGACGCGCAGTGGTCCGAGAACGCGATTTTACTGGCCAAAAGTCAAAATGTCATTGAATCTTTATAAAAGTTGGTAATCAGATGTTTTTGAGGTCACTGATAAGTAATCCGACGTAAAAAACTAAAAATTCATATCGACATTTTTCAACGTGATAAATGTGTATATAATTATATTTCCGATGTTTAAATTATCCAAATACTTCAACATCGGTAATTCTTCATCTGAATCTGCTTCGTCATCAGTTGATTGCGTATCATGCCAAAATACCGCGAGCTTTTATTTCTTAATTTATCGTATAAACTACAAGGCTGCAGCAGGCTGCACCTAATATTTATATGCTCTTATTCGAAATTGTTTAAACTTTCATATAAAACAAGTCTAATGCTCAACACTCTTATACATTTTTTTAAAAACCTTCCCAAAGTTAATAATATTACAGCATTTTTACATGGATTAAATAATGCTAGGAAACTAATTAAATTACGAAAACACGCTTATTAATATATATAAAACATTTATTCAAACCTGTTATATAATTCTCTATAATGAGTTCTTAGAATAATTAGTTTCACTTTGAATTTCATAATTTTGTCTTTAGAACGTTACCCCCGGTTACAAAATTATCTGAAATTGATAGTATTTTGGATTTTGATGGTTTGAAGTGTTCTTACTTTCTAGCCAAAAAGTTTTTCAAAACGTTAAACTTCGAAAATTGATTTTTTGAGAGTAAAAAATCGCGTTCTCGGACCACTGTGCGACGTTCCCGGGCACATAGACTTTGCGGACGTCCAGAACTCTTCTTTCTACTATAGTTTTCCGGATTTTTCAAGACATTATTATTACTTTTCGACTTCCGTTCATAATTTTTGCTATTCTTGTCACTGAATATTGTTCTTCTTCTAATTTTATTATAGTGTTAATTTCACACGCGTTCAATCTCTTTCCGCGATCCATTTTTGATAATATTTTGCCTTCTTTAAACAAATATACAACATGAGATAATATCACGGACTTTATTAACTATGTTCTGAGGTTGATGTTCGCAATTCGCGAGCTTCAGTGTAACTGGAAAGCGTAGATTTACTACACGTGCTATCATTTTGTCCCACTTGCGAACCACAATATTTACGTTTTCATTTCTAGAATTCTGTTGACGAAAATATTGTCGACGATATTCAGTACATTCACAGATATTCAATACATGGAGGCATGTCCGAATATGTTGACATATTAAAATACTCATCTTCTTCAGTTTATTCTACCAAATGAGAAAAAATAGACGATGTGCTATCTTCTTGTCCGGGAGTGTAACATGAAAAAGTGTTTGAACGCGTAGTTTAGGAGCCGATGCATCTGGGTGCATCGCGTTGCAGCAGCGGGGTTGCATTCGGTCACGTGAGCGCCGCGCACCCCAGCGGTGGGGGGATACGCTGGTGATTTTCGAGGAGCCAAGAGCCGGCCAGTTCCGCAGGAACTCTCGCGCGACTCGGACGTTCGCGAGTCTGTCTCTCTTTCTCTCTCTTTATCATTCTCTCGATCCTCGATCCTCGAACGTGATCCTCCCAGCGTGTGCGTGCGTGCTTCTACGTGCGTGCTCTCTCGCGTGATCGTTCGCTGCTTGTTTCCGGCATCTAGTTGCAAATTGTTTTACCTCGGCACAACCTGTTCTCGTCCTGTTTCATTCGAGATATTTAGGTACAATCGATTCACGAGTCTGCCTCGCATAATCGTCACAGAATTTCTGTACTGTGACTTTCAAAGTGAAATTGCGTTGAATCGGAAACTTCGGGTTCTCGATGAGTTCAACGCGTGAACGTATTATTATAATTCTACGGTTTTTAATTGAATTCCGTCAAGTGGGACGCGTTTTGAAGTGTTGCCTGAAGTCATCGCGGATGCTTTCACAATCGTGGAAAGTTCCGATACATGCGTGGTAACCTACGTTTATCTGTCGCGGGACGGTTTCCGAAAGCGTGACACAATTTCCAGCAGATGTAAATTTACCGAAACCCATCGCGAAAACAGTATTCATGCGATTGGTGCACGTTGGTCGGTCGGTTCCACCGCGGATCAGTGAATCATTAAACGACGTGTTTCGGCTGGCAGAGCTTGCGATACGGTTATGGACTCCAGTAGCATGTTTCGACTCCTAAATCTTCCGCACTTTTATTTCGTTTATATCGTGCACCGTTGGGAATCGACCGCGTGTCATAAAACGCGCTGATTCATGTGTTCGCTCCGAGACCTAAAAAAAATATTGATTGATCTCTGAAAGCAGATACGAGCAGAGAAACCTGATCTCTTAAAAACCAAGCGAAACTATAAACTCCTAAAAACAGATGATCGATATTTTCCCGCAGAAATAAAAAGAAAATTCGCTCGCATTTTTTCGAGTGGCAAAACGAGCTCCGCGCGACTTTAAGAAATATCGGCGAACCCCATGGAAATTCTGCTCGACCGAACCATAGCTCGTTCGTGAATGGCTCCATTATTATACCGAGGCGAGGCAAGGGTTCGATGAACCGTGTTCGCGGCTCGTCGTCGGTTTTCCAGCGTGCGACGCACCGGGGCGCGCGTTGGAAATCATGCTTTCATGCTCCGGCGTTTCACTTGTCGCGGTTTTTCTCGCTTTGCCGATTCCCTGGGCTCTGAATCGTGCAAATAACGCGAGAGTCGAGACCACCGCCGGAATAAATGAAATTGCCGTCAAGCGAACCGCCGAACCCTCTGCTACCGGCCTCCGAACCACTCTGATTAATGTCGGCGCATTCTGCAACTATCTCCGGGTCCGCGACCTAGCCCATCGCCCCGGCCGCGACCGCGGCCGACAAAGCGATTTTGATTATGCTTGCTCCCCGATTCTCTCGACCCGCCTCCGACCGAGTCCCGCTGGAATTCGCACACCCTCTGCAAACTAACCGCGCCCTCGCCCCGCAATTGTTGGATTTGTCGAGAATAGTACGTTTCCCACTGTTTTTACGATTTTTAAAAAATTTATAGAAAACGATCTGAAATACTCTCGAAAAACGCAGAACGCACAACCCATTAAAAAGATCGCTCTCGGCAAGATCACGAACCCGTTGCATCTGTTTGAACTACATTCGAAAATCCTCGAATCTCCATCTTGCTATCCGAGGAACACGATTTTCCCTTCGAGGGACACATAAACGCCTTAAACACAGTCTGTTTCGGTATGCAAACGATTCTTGGCTGGTCGAACGACGTCGAAATAATCCCGCGGAGGTTGCAGTGGGTCGCATTCGATTATGCGAGGCCGAGCTTTTAAATATTCAGTTGATCCCAACACTCCCATCGGTGTCCCGGCACAGTAGGGAATCGTGCTAGAGGAATCCCGTTAGGGAAATTCTCGAGGATGTTTCGGTGTTGCTAACGAGCCGCGCTGTTTGCAGCGTCGCGAGAGCTGTCGCGTCTTTGCCGGCTTTGCTGGCTTTGTCGGTACGGAGTGAGAGTGAAAGTGAATTTGAAGAGGTGTCGTCGCCACTGGCTGCTCCTCGAATAGGCTACACGCGATACTACGCTGCATACACGATACACGGGACAGATCGAGCGCAGTCGATCTACCCCCTCGTCGTACGCTGGATACCACGCTGAGGTATGCAATAGTATGCATTGTTTTCTTGAGAGACACGACCTTCGCGTCATTCGCGCTTGCGAATTTTTATCTCGAAAGCTATTAACCGGATCGAGTTGGAGCTTTTTTTATTTTAACTATTAGGTCAATCGGGAAGTTCCGTCCGTTTAGCGTCCAGTAGCCGTAGTTCTTTCAATAAAGAGACATCAATAGACATGTCGGAATTTGTGCCGAATAAGCGTAATTTGCACGAAGTATTAATCTTTTGCTTCAATTGGAAGAAAACTGCAGCTGAAGCTCATCGAATGATTGTAGACGTTTATGGCGATAATGCTGTTTCCGATAAAACATGCAGAGAGTGGTTTCGACGCTTTAAAAATGGAGATTTTACTGTGGAGGACAAAGAGCGTTCTGGACGGCCACGAGTATTCGAAGACGAAGAATTGCAGGCATTGATGGATGAAGATCCATGTCAAACGCAAAAACAAATTGCAGAAGCGTTAAATTGTGCTCAATCTGTCATTTCCGATCGTTTAAAAGCCTTGGAGAAGGTCTGCAAGGAAGGAAAGTGGGTCCCATATGAACTCAAGCCAAGAGACATTGAAAGGCGGAAAACCATCTGCGAAATTCTGCTTATTAGGCAACAAAGAAAGGGGTTTCTCCATCGTCTCATCACTGGGGATGAAAAATGGATTTATTTCGACAATCCTAAACGTCGAGAAACAATTTGTGACCCCGGCCAACCCTCAACATCGACGCCAAAGCGGAATATCCACGGAAAGAAGGCTTTACTCTGTATTTGATGGGATCAGAAAGGTGTGGTGTACTATGATGCTGTTAAAATCTGGTCAAACAGTCACAGGGGATCTCTACCGACAACAAATTATCCGGTTGAGCCGAGTATTGCACGAAAAACGACCACAATATGAAACGAGACAGCCATAAGGTGATTTTGCTGCATGACAATGCTCGGCCTCACGTTACAAAAGTTGTCAAGGAAACGTTAGAAGCACTTCGCTGGGAAGTGCTACCCTATGCGGCTTATTCGTCAGACTGTGCCCCATCTTGGGCAATTCTTACGAAGATGTCGAAAAATGGATCTTTGACTGGATAACCTCCAAAGATGACTCATTCTTTCGTCGCGGAATTCGCTTGCTGCCCGAAAGATGGGGTAAAGTCATCGTCACTTTTTCATTTTGTTTCTTAAATAAAGCTCTACTTTCTGTCAAAAAACGGACGGATCGTTCCGATTGGCCTAATAGTAAAGTTCGGATTCTATTTCACGAATTTTTATCTTATTAAAAAAGTTATTTCGTTTGACGAGAGAGGAAAATTAGTATCCCGTCTCGAGCGGAAATTTCTCACGGTGCAAAAAGACTGTGCACTTACGAATTTATATCTTGGAAACTACATTCATCGGACCAAGTTGAATCTTTTTGGGTTTCCACCATTAATTTAGAGACGACTTCAGAAAATTTTTGTCTCATTAAAAAATGAATTTCGTTTTACGAGGGAATTTAGTATCCCGCTTTCAGTTTAGAACTTGCCAGTCCTGGGGCTTCTGAAAGGGCAGCTACCTTCTCGGTGGCCCCTTAGCAAAAGCCCCCGGATAGCAGCACTCGTCGACTTCGTTCGGTAGCCGTTTTTCGAGTGGCAGTCGTTTATATAATACTTTACAAGAAATCGAGTCAAAGGCGGTGAAGTTGGAGGAAAAGACTGCGAGATAGGGTTTCGGCGAAGTTTTCTCGTCTTCCGGAGTTGCTCGATGTTTCAGAAGCGGTGGCACTCGTCCGATGTAATTTAAAACACGAGCATTCAGCTAGTCTCTTAATGCTCGCCGTGGCGTCGCGTCGCGTCGCGTCGGGAAAGGATAAACAACGTCCGAGTGGGAAACTACGTCCGCGAAAGACAGTCGAGGAACATTATGAAGCTGAACGATGCTCCGCGCGTGAATCTCGTTGTAAATGCGCAGCGACAATGGCCTTGCATGGTGTTATCGAACGGTAATTTAGTTTGCAAATGAAATGTGTCACTGAACCTAAAGAGCTTAAAAACGGATTCCGACCGCGTTCGACACGGTGCATCGCAAAGATAGACGTTCCACTATCGTTCGGCGTTCCGTTCTACAAGGTTTTTCTTCTATTTCGAACGGGACTTGTCCCAATTGCATTGCCGAGCCTGTATTTAGCACGGAAACCGGGTCGCGAGATAAAAGGAAGCGACGCGACGACGCGGACCTGGAAGGCGGCACCACCACTCCCAAAGGCAGGACGAAAATTCCAAAAGGGGGGAATTAATAGGGGTCTGAGGATGACGCCTTCTGACATTTCCGCGGCGATGGTTTTTTAAACATCTGTCGGCCCGCTCGGGATCGGGGTCGGGGGATAGGGAAAAAATCGGTGCAGGAGAGATAAAGGCGGCTCGAATGAATGCGCAACGTGTTCCTTTTCACGAGATGAAGGCTCAGGGTCGCGGTTATTTGAAAAGCCGAACCAAGGAAACTGGCACGATTCTTCCGCACAACTTTTTCGCACTGCCTCGCCCTGCCTCGCAGCTTTTTTTCGCGCGACGCGACGTCGCGCGCCACTCGTTAATTTCGCTCGTTTCTGCGAGTTTCCACTGTGACGAATCATTTTCCTGAAACTACGGCCCCTGCGTGACGGGAACATCAGCCGTATATTCTCTGGAAATGCAGCGGTGAGAAAATTTGAGCTAATGAATGTTTTGAAATTTTTGTCATAAACGCAGAAAATTAGCAGCCTGCTGTTATAACGATAGTGGACAGGTTCTACATGTTGTACGTGTCTCCGAGTTTCCCCTAAATATTTCTAGCACAAGTTTCGTCAAAATCGTGTCGCACAAAGTTGCACTGTTACCTCGTTAACCGCGAACAAGAGAGGCAGCGCGCGACAGTGAGAAAGAGAAACCTGTTTCAAACGGTTCAAGCGGTTTCAGCGGTGAACCTCTCGTATGTCCGGCTCACCTTTTCGCCGGATTAGGCTTGGTCCACCGGGATTTAACTAATTTCGCCGTCTTCTCATTCTCACGGCGCGGCGCGGCGCGGCGCGGCGCAGCGGCGGCCAACGTGGAACTTTATCGTTTAGCGGCGCACTGCTGCACCTCTTCTTTTCTGCATTTGTCCGATGGTCAGCCGGTCCTGGAACTATTAATGACTGTCGTACTAATGCAATTTGCAGCACCTCCCTCTTCGCGACGATGTATCCTACGCGAACCAAATTTTTACAGTTCGCTAGCGAATAGCGGTGATTCGAAATTTTTTGAAATATCCCTAGTAGCATAAAAATATTGCATAAATATCTGTTTCAAATATTGGAAAAATATTTTTTAAGCCACACTTTTTCATATGAGAAAAATATTGGATCTGAATATTGTATACATATACAAGAAATGTAAATTGAATGTTTAGAAAATATAAGCTAAATATTCAGAGAATATATAAATTAGATCTTTAAAAAATATAAAGTAAATATTTAAAAAATATGAAACTAATATTTGAATAACATTCAATTAAATCTTGAAATTTAAGAAGAAAATACTACTTTCTGTGCACTGCTTGAGGGAATATTCAACTTTGTCTTCGAAAGGAGCTTATTAAAATTCCGAAATTTTTATGCAGTTGGCGGGATTCGAACTCGGGACCTCCGTTTACGTGATAACCTATATTGTGACATTCAATGGCATTCATTACTTTTTGCTTATAAAGGCTTTTGAGCCTTTCTTTCTTTTTTTGAGCCTTCATATCAAATCATATAATTATTAGAAGAGATAAACTTCTATTAAACAAATTTTTAAGTAAAAATCAAGCTACTTTTTTTTTAATTGAGCATCTTATTAGTATATTGATGACAAAGAGATATATATATATATATTTTCTTAAGTACTTCAATCGTACGTAAGCAATATAAAAGTCGAAAAGTTAGTAGTTCAGAAGATATTTCAACTTAAATAACTCTAAAATACGATTGGGGTCGTACTAAGACGTTAGCGTTTACTTACTTGTGTAACGTCTTAGTATGACCGCAATGGTATATTTTAGACTTATTTAAATTGAAATATCTCCTTAACTTTTCCACATACATAGGTTAGTACTTTGTTATAACGAATATCCAGCTGCATCGATTGATGTATTAAAAAATACCGCATTCCATTTAAAAAAATGAAGGTGACCTTCATATCTCTAAAAAAAATTACATAAGAACAAAAATTTTTTGGTATCGTATGAGCCCCATTTTACCGTTCAACTTTGTCCTTCAGACATTTGACGTATCTTTAAAAACAACAAAGATATTCAAGGTGGTCAAGTTAGCTGGGACACCCTGTATATTATGTTTGAAACCAATATTTCATTCGTAATATGAAAGGTGTGTGTGTCTTCCAGCATACTCTGGAACAAATATTTTACCATATTAAACGTTAAATATTAAATATTTCCTGCATATTAGAGAAAAAAATTCTATTTCTAATATTAATTAAAGATTCATTTTATAACAAAAAAAAATATTTTTTTCATAATGTGAAATAAATATTATCTGTATATTAGGAAAAAATATTCTATTTCTAATATTACATAAAGATTCATTTTATAACAAAAAAAAATATTTTTTTCATAATATGAAATAAATATTATCTGTATATTAGGAAAACATATTCTATATCTAATATGAAATAAAGATTCATTGTATATTTAGAAAAAAGTATTTTTCCCGTAACATGAAATAGATATTTCCTGCATATTTAAAAAAAATATTTGCTACTTAATGTAAAATAAATATTGTATGTATTGGGTTGGCAAATAAGTTCGTTCGGTTTTTTAGAGTGGAATAAAACACAATTTTTTTATATACAAGATAAATTTTAATCAATTATACATATATTGGATATCTTTATCGATGACCTCTTGACATCTTTCCACCAACTTCATTATACATACCGCGTTCGTAAAACGTCTGGGGCTTATCGGCGAAAAACCAATCCAGGTGGTTTTTAACGGCCCCTTCATCCCTAAAGGTTTTCCCGTTCATGGAGGTCTGTAGCGACCGGGACAAATGATAATCAGAAGGTGCTAGATCCGATGAATACGCAGGATGAGGCAAAACATCCCAGAAAAGGGTAATCAATTTATTCCGAGTGGTCAATGACGTATGAGGTTTGGCGTTTTCGTGGTGGAAGACGACACCCTTGCGATTTGCCAATTCTGGACGTTTTGTGCGGATTGTTTGGTCCAATTTCGTTAATTGCGAACAGTATACAGTTGAATCAATCGTTTTGCCTGCCGGTAACAGTGCGTAATAGATGACACCCTTGAAATCCCACCATACGGAGAGCATTATTTTCTTTGGATGTAATCCCGCCTTCGCGGTTGTATGTGGTGGCTCGCTGCTGTGCCCCATGATCTTTACATTATAGTAGACAACCCATTTTTCGTCACCCGTCACCATTCGTTTCAAAAATGGGTCGTTTTCTTGGCGTTTCCGTAGCAAATCGGAAACGGATATGCGTGTGGTCAAGTTAGCCTCGGTTAATTGATGCGGCACCCAAACATTAAGCCGAGAAACGTAACCCAGCTCGCGCAAATGGTTTTCTACGCCTGTGTGGAATATATTTAATGTCGTAGCAATCTCTCGTACCGATTGGGATGGATTTACGTCGATTACAGTCTTAACGTCACTTGAATTAATCTCGGTCGGGTGACCGGAGCGGGGCTCACCATTGACGTCGAAATCTCCAGAACGGAATTTGGCATACCACTTTTGGCACACGCGTTCTGTTAAGGCATCATCTCCATACACACGCCATATCTTTTTATGAGCATCCGCAGCCGTTTGCCTTTTTTAAAATAATAGAGCGAAATGTGACGATAATGCACGATATTTATTTCCATGTTCACAGCTAGGCAGCACACACAATATTGAGGTTAACCTAACCAAACACAGCACAACATAAACAGTGAAACATAACCTTTCAAATGTGCATTCGATTTGCACAAAGAAAATCAAACATCCGAATGAAACTTACACTGGAACAAAAACCGAACGAACTTATTTGCCAACCCAATATATTTGAATATTAAAAACAGATTGGATCTCTTTTATATATATCATGTGAATATGTATACAATATTTTGTGCTACTAGAAATGTTTTACCGTTTCAGATCGTATCTACGAATTTCCGGTATAAATACGGACAACTTGTAGTCCAATGTTAATCGCATTTGCACAGCGGCCTTTCAACGATTATCATTTCGAAATTAACAAAGTCGGAACTGCGATCGCGTAATCGATCCGAAACCAACGAGATGTAATCCCCGCGATGTCGCGGAATTAGTCGCGATAAAATCAGTAGTCGCAGCCAGCAGGAGTAATTAAATTAATCTCCGACTCTCTACTGCGGAGTTAATCGCAATGCCTGCGACAAAATAGGTTTCACCGATCCAAGTTAAACGGAATTAGCTGATCTTGCTTCCGCAATTACTCCTCGTAGCTTTCAGTGATAACTCGTTCGATCGGTAAAGAACGGATCCGCGACTATAAACGGGAAAGCGATTACCTAGGAATGCTTTCTTGGAAAGTCCGAAATACTTGTGCGGAAAGCGTCCTCGAAAAATCATGTAACAGCGAGTCAAGTCGGTATAGTTCGGTAGATGTGCAGGATTTATTTGTTTGTCCCATGAACGGAACAGCAAATACTAGAACCGCGAGACTTCACGAGAACGTAATGCAGCGTCGCGTAAATCAGAGACACGCGTGAAAACAACGAACTGTGCAGTGGCAAAGATAGCTGCTAGAAAGAGAATAGAGAAGTATCCATACAGACATACGTATGTGTGCAACAGCCACGGAAAACGGAAACCAGAATCTGTCGGAAATCTGTGCGTCCCACGGACTCCGGGAAGTCGACTAAAACGAAGAAGAATGCCTTGCAAAAAGCCTGACATTGTTATGAATATCGTTGTCCGGTTTTAGGTGTTTCTATTCACCGCGTGGTGTGTTCGCGTTGCAGCCAGATAAAAAGTGAATAACAGTCCCCCGCTGTCCGGCCCGGCAGAAATTAACGAGCTGCTCTCGTTGTTTCAGTTCGGAGACCGAGGAAAATATTGTACTTTCGTCGGCGAAGTTGTTCTGGGTCGTTGGAGATCGGACGAAGATTTCGGAGGTATTAATTGAAATCGTTGTAAAAATCTATCAAGATTACACTGTCCAACAGCGAAAAAGTATTTCGATTCCCACTATGCGATTCTTATAGAGTTTTCTTATAGAGTAATAGTAATTCTTATAGAGTTTTTGAGAAAATGGAATTTTAAAAAACGACATTTTTTCCTACCTAGCGGCTCCCCGATTTCGCATTGGGTTCGTCCGCGCTGTTCTACAACCTCCTAGCAGCGTCTTTCCTAATGACTCCCCAATTTCGCATTGGGTTCGTTCACGAAGTTTCACCATTCCTAGCAGCTCCCTGATTTCGCATCAGGTTCGTCCTCGCTGTCTTTAATCCTAGCGGCTCCCCAATTTCGCATTGGGTTCGTCCGCGCACCTTACTAACAAATTGATTCCATATTCCTAGGGTGACAACCCTTCGCCGGCCACTCGTTGCTACTCGCGGCCCTGGCTCGTAACACATTAAATATTAATTTTTAATAGATTGCGAGCAACCATCCTAAACTAACAGCGTTAATTGTTACCGCAAAGGACTGTTTTTCATCTACATAAAAGGCCCAGAAGAAATATTAAATAGGGTAATCAGGACACCTCGATGAAAAGAAGCAATTTTTCGCTGAAAAATACTGCATCCCAAATGTCTATCTTTGTGAATTTATATTGACTATAGTTTTTGTGAACGAAAATTAATATTTCAGCTTCGATGTTAATGGACATTTAGGAAGTAATTCAAATTTATTAGAAAGCAACCATTGCTCGGAAACGTAAAAGAACGACTTTTGAGGCAAACAGCGTGATAGATTGATCTTTCATCTAGCGGTTTTGACTACTAAAAAACCCCGTCTCTGCATTATCAAGAAATCAGAAGTCCAATCCCGGACCCTTCCAAATCTCGCGTACGTGGTCTAGCGGTGTGTGAGTGTGGATCTGTCGAGCGTCGTATGTTGGAAAAGAGGAACGTCGACGTTCTTTTCGAACCAGAAAACAAAATATGAGTTGCGGCCAGTGGCGCTCGGGACGGTATACGACGCAGCGACGAGATACGGAGCGGGGAACGACCGTTCTAGTGGTGAGCGCCACTGGCCGCAACTCATGTCGGGCGAAGATATTTTGTTTTCTGGTTCGAAAAGAACGTCGACGTTCCAAACTTGAAAGAGTGGTTTCTCAAGATAGAAGTCTGCTCTATCGCGTGGTACAGTTCGATTTTCCGCTGGACCCTTATTTTTTGAGATAAATTGAAAAATATCGTAAAAAATTGGTGCGAAAGTGGTGTCTCTCCGTCTTTAATGATCCTTTAAACATTTTTAAACAATCATAATGTATTAATATTGGATATCACTGTATTCGGGAAAGTCTAAGGAATCTTTTGCTGTAAAGAACACTTCAATATCTTTTATAATAACACATCACAATATTTATTCAAAGTTGAAAAATATGTCTTTTTTAAAAACTCCATTTTCTTAAAAACTGTACGTATAGGAGAAAAATTAATGACAGATTCGGAATCAGCGCGAAGAACTCTATAAGAATCGCATAGTGGGAATCGAAATACAAAAAAAAAGTTGAAATTTGTTGGACAGTGTTATTAATCCGAATGAAACACATCGCGTTTTCCAACGAAACGTTGAACCTCCTTCAACGAAAGATTTTTACACATTTCCACGCGAAAGCTCGCACATAAAATAAACCATGCAAATTACGCTCCGGTGTAATAGCAAGTTTTGTTTTGGGAGACCGTCCGCAAGCACCGATTTTCGTCAAGGCGAACGAGAGAACGTTGTTACAGAAATATTTTCTACCCGTGCGCAGAAAGAACGCATAACAGCGTCTGATTATAGTCGTCCCTAGCGAGCGGCCGGATTAAAACATGCAAGTTGTTGCAATAAACGCGACGCGCGTAGCATCGAGCCCGTATATTTTCGCGGTTTTTCGATATCGTCGCGGGTTTTCGAGCCAAGGTCGAACGATAACTCTTGCTTAACGACTCGCTCGTTCCTCGTAATTGCCTCGGAAGCCTCCTGTCGATATTTCCCTGCAATTCCGCCTCGAACTTTTCTACGACCAACCGTTGGCATCGCTCGTCCAGTCGAGTTCACCTAGAAACATGAATAAATCTGGAGACCGAGAGCGAATCTCCGAACGAGATCTCATCCGAAACAATATCACTACTCTGTGCAAAATAGATTTCAGGCGAACAAGACCAGGAAGATATGTACTTGTACAGAATTTTTGGAATAATGGTGCTAGATAACGAAAGTGGCTTAAGAGACTGGTTCATTTTCGCAGAGTTTGGCCACGGTTCGGCCACGGAGCTGAAGATAAGCGACGGAGTCGACGATTCGTTTGCTATTTTCTTCGAGAAGAAACGTTCGCTTCCAGGTGGAATAAAGCGGAAGAAAAACGTTCGCGGAAAGGAGGAAGGCGAGGCCGAGGCCACTCTCGGTGCCGCTAGTAAACACTCTCCTTCCGTCAGGCGGTAAAAATCCAGAAAGCTGCGGGGATGCGCGCGAACCGCCATTCTCCGGGCTTCTTTTCGCTGTTCCTCGCGAAATGTAAACCGACGAGCTGCCGAAGGGTTTCGAAAGTGAGAAAGAGATAGAGAGAGAGAGAGGGAGAGAGAGATAGAGAAGGGAAGGACGAGCGCAGAATTCCCGATTTCCTTTGGCAACCAAGGAACGACGCGACGTCCCCGAGAGCCCTGCCAACTGCTCGTAAACCATCGAATAATGATTCCCGGCTACTGTTTGCGAGAACCGTGAATCTCTATCCGGATTTTCTCTGTCGAGCGCCGCGTCGCGCCGCGCGCCGGCCAGTCGAACCGGTTTTTCTTTCTCACTGGGATAAACCCCGTGGATCGCGCTTTTATTCGCGCGCACGCGAGAAAAATAGTTGGCCGACTGCTGTTTGCTTGTTCGCGGCGCTTATCTTTGCTTTTAGCTCACCTCTGCTGCACCGGGTTTCTTGACTCGTGGAACTCGGTGTTTTGCATGCTAATTATATACGGAAATGATGCATGCTGCGATACTGGTTCTCGTTATGGAAGATTGTAGCGCTGTGGATACAGTCAGACTGTAAATATTGCGCTACTATGCTGGGACAGCTACAACTGTGCGAGTAGTCCGATTACTTTGAACAATGCAATAGTGTGGATACCATAATACGTACCGTGAATAGTTTCAAATACTGCAAGCAGTTAGAAATACTTTAATACCGTAACACGTAATGTGATAAATGTTTTTGTAAATCATTGTGTTCTATCGCGGCTGGAAATTCGCAAGACCCCGAGTTACAAATTGCAGGAAATTGATCGGCGCCCGTGTCTTAATTCGCAAGAACCCGCCGCATCCTTAATTTACCTTCCATTTATCCCCGTCTCGTTTAGAATCCTCCATCCATCGTTTCCTTCCCCTGGAAACTTCGGAAAAGCCCGGCGTGGCCGACTAGCAAAATAAATGCGTTACAGTGGAAGCCACGTCTCGAAGCAGTCGTTTGGTGCTGGCTGCTTATACGTATCTAACCACAGTAAAACCTCCTCCGTTGTCCAAAGGCCGGGGGTTTGAGCGGACAACGACCGGGCCCGGACACTATGTTTGATTTATGACTACGTCTCTAGTGAAACGACTAGTTAAATGACGAAGAAAAGCATTCGCAGTCGAAAGCAGCAACTGTCTGGCTTTAGAAAACTCCTTCCTTTCTTGCCATATTCCTTTCCTATTGTTCTCCGTTCTGCGCGGGTCTGGGCAGGCCTGGGACACATCTGGCGACCAGATCCACGCTGGCTTAATCCTCTCGGCGACAGGCAATGGAGTGGGTAGGCACTGGACAATAATCGTGCCCACGATTCAGGACAACGAAGGAGCGATTATTGTATTGTGCATTTTATGAATGAAACTCTTTTACGAATGGCACAAATACATAGCAAAATAAAATTGTGTTGTCTCTGCCCTTTGCAATGCGCACATAGTCCAACAACAAACATACATCGTTGGAAAAATTGCGCGCGTCGAATTCATTCGTTAGAGACTCTAGGGACGAGCAAATAGTTGAGATAAACGGTTCAACAGCCAAGAGAGGCGGCTATGTTGCCAGAAGGATCGAGCTGGGGCCACGATGTCGAACAGAATCGAGATAAATCGACTCGGCGAGAACACGATCGGGTCGTGATCGTTTATTGGTGTCGACGGACCGGCTGATCGTTCCGGGCTTACTTAAATAGAAGCACGATCCCGATCTCGTTTCCGATTCTCCCGGGCTCACTCAATTTCCTCTGTGCCGCGCCGCGCCCGGCCGGTCTGTCTCTGCTCTAACGTCCGCCAGTCTCTTCTAACTTCTAACTTGCAACGCCGCGCCGCGCCGCACAGTGCGGCCGATCTATTCAGAAAGTGCTTTTAATGATTTCTTTTAAGAAAGACCTTCGTGTGTACAGTTGTTCAAGTACCGTTTTTCATTCCCCCCCCCCCATAACTTTATTTAACAACAAAAACTTAATAACTTTATTATTATAAAATATAATTATAATAAAAGAAATAAACTAGATTTACACGGTCATTACATGTTCTTTGAAATAATAATTGAAAAACGTAATGACTTTATTTTGGTAGTAACAAAATGTCAATCATCAAATGACGTGTGGGATGACATGACAAAATATAAATATAATTATATACATACATATCTCCTGGTTACAAAAATCTTGTTACGTGAAAGTAAAAATTCATATTTGTCAAATTATGGATGAATATGGGTATGAAACTGGTAAAATCTAATAACGAAATAATCTATATATATCTATATATCTATATATATATATATACAAAAAAACTTCGTAGGACAAAGTTACACTGTTTGAAGGACCACATATAACGGTGTAAGGGAAAAAAATTTCAAGGTCATTTTTATGAGATTTCAAGGTTATCGATGTTTTTTTAAATGGAATGATATATTTTCGTTAACGTAATGTTGTAGCTGACAAAATAACGAATTCATGCATGTAACACAATATGACCTTCAAATGACCTTCAACCCAGAAAAATGGTATAAATAAAATTCAACGTGTAAGATTCATTTGATGTATTTCTGTTACGCCAAATGTTAAAAAATATTCCCCTCGATCAAATTGAAGTAAACGGAAACTGATGGACAATTACGATTAGGAAATCGGTCCTTGTACAACTGCACGGCTTCTCTTAAACACTGTCGACTTTCTCCATAAATGAAAATCATATCAATCTTATCTTCCTTCTAGTAACGCATTGTGAAACGTTCATCGATAAACTGATCGAGAAATCTTAGAAACTGTGGAAATCTGATAGCAAGAAGGTCTTCTGAGTAATTAGTAGTGGATAAACACGATTCTGTACGAACGAATACTGTCAACACCGAATCTGTTATTATTTTTTGTATTGCGATACATTTGAATGTATAGCAACTCAAGGGAATATTTCTTAACATTTTGTGTAACAGAAAAACATCAAATGAATCTTACACATTGAATTTTATTTATACCATTTTTCTGGGTTGAAGGTCATTTGAAGGTCATATTGTGTTACATGCATGAATTCGTTATTTTGTCAGCTACAACATTACGTTAACGAAAATATATTACTCCGTTTAAAAAAACATCGATAACCTTGAAATCTCATAAAAATGACCTTGACATTTTTTTCCCTTACACCGTTATATGTGGCCCTTCAGACAGTGTATCTTTGCCCTACGAAATTTTTTTGTACAACGAAAAGTAACGGAGATATCTAGGTGTCCTGCTTTATCGAATTCACCCTGTATATGTATATATAAAACCTTTCTCACGAGCCATGGAGTACATAAAGGAACGTTAGTATTATATTATATTATATTTCCATCCACTATTTTATTTATTTATTATCAATATATAATTATATTTATATTTTGTCATGTCATCCCACGTTATTTGACGATTGACATTTTGTTATTACCAAAATAAAGTCATTACGTTTTCCAATTATTATTTCAAAGAACATGTAATGACCGTAAATCTAGTTTTTCGTTGTTATTATAATTATATTTTCTTTTATAATAATAAAGTTATTAAGTTTTCGTTGGTAAATAAAGATATGGGGGAGGGGGTGAAAAACCGTACACACCATGGTCTTTCTTAAAAGAAATCATTAAAAGCACTTTCTGAATTTTGAACAGCTAGATCGGCGATCGGGCGCACTGTGCGCCGTTTATCTCTCGGTTATTCAACATCGATTCGGTGTTTGTCGCAGTTTAAAAAGCTTCCGAGCTGGTTCCATCGTAAAACCGCTGTTTTGCTTCCAAATTTGATCCTGTTATTCGAAGAAATATTTGTGGACCAGTCTTTTCTCTTTATTGGACGACAATTTCTATTGATTTTGATCTGTAAAATATTGCGAGAAAAATCAATGGTAGTTGAGAAGAATGAAAAAAATGCATTATAAACTGCTTGTGAACAGGTATGAATAAAATTTCAGTGTTCGTTTATTCTTCTAAACATAGTCTAATATAATCGAAGTAGCTTTGCATTCGAAAATTTGAGATCGCCCAAAGGATCCCTTGCGGTGTAAGCATTCATCTTGATGCACGCACGCGTTTCCTCGTATTTTCCATATGGCTATATAGTACGTAGGATCGAAGGAATCGGCAGAGTGCATCGGATGCACCGTGCACCGCGAGCAAACGGGATACCGGAAGCGCTCGGTCAAGGTAAGACGTTGCCTCTGTGCACGCAGTATGCACGCTCGCGCCGCAACTGCAATCTATCGTTTTCCCTCTCTGCGTGCACCGTGCCCCGTCACTTTCCTGTCTGCGCACCTATTTTTCGAACAGAAATTAGAATAAACGGAACGCACGGAAACTGTCCGATATGTATTCTGAATCGAACATTTTTTCAAAGAATTTTCTTTATACGATTCGCTTGTTATTCGTTACGCAAATA
>CM052318.1:12157178-12194697 GCA_028455605.1 Lasioglossum malachurum | reverse complement strand
TTTTTTTTTCATAAGTAGTATGTATTCGAATCTTGGAAATCAGAACTGCATAGTAGGTTTTAAGCACTTTCTTTATTAAATTCGTAACTAGTTAAGAATAATGTTTTATTTACAATATACTTGGTTTTATCCTATTTCTTTTTTTACCCATGATATTTCCTGCTTTTGAAAAATCTATTTCTGAAGGTACAGTAGTGGCCATTACACAAAGATAGTCAAGTGTGATTTTTGATAAAATGGGGTACTTGATTGAATTTTCACGACAAAATAATAACGGGTCTTCTTTGCGTTCTAAATATTGTGATTTTAGATAATTTTATATAAGCTTGCAACAGAGTTGGGCATTAATCGATTAAAATTTTAATCATGGTTGATTGATTAATGTGTACGATTAAAAAAAATCATCGAAAAATCGACGACTGATTCAATCGATTGATGAAGTTAATCGGCAATCGTTGATTAAATGAAGAAACCGTCGAAAAATCGGCGATTGATTCAATCGATTCATTTAATCGTCAATCGTTAATGAAAAAAGAATTCATCGAAAAAAAACATAAAAGCACACACGTAAACAGATATTATATTATATACAGTGTTGAGCAAAACGTGTGATTTTTAATTGCAAATAATAACTAAACTATATAATTCTAAAGGTGATCTATTTGTTATTTCTTATTTGCAAATAAAAGATTATTTATTATTTGGATCGAGGTGGAAATCAAATAAATAGTTTTTGGTCTTCTCTTATTTCTTGTATTTTGTATACCATATGTATATGTACAATGAACACGTGCGCCTTTTTTGTCTGCTATAGCAACCTTTTCAGGTATACCGTCAGTGGTCGGGCCCGTCCGGAGGGCCTAGCTGCCTATAAAAAAATACAATTAACTTTATTATTTTAAATAATTTATTTACACACACACACAACACACACAGGCTCAAATAATAAATAATTATTTTTGCTTTTTATTTGAATATCCAAATAACAAATAACTTGTTATTTAAATTTTTATGTAAATAATGATGTATTTAAATAAATTTATTTATTGTCCAACACTGATTATACATAGACCAAATGGCAATACACATAAATTCAGTGTACATTTTTTGCAGTATTCATACAGTTTTGATTCCGTATTTCATTTCGAAATTTCAGCAGTTAATCATATGTCAATTATCCGATTGACGATTACTAATCATTAATAGCAATTAACGACTAAAGCAGAAATTTAATCGTTAACCCAATTAACGACTAAACTAGGAGATTAATTGTTAATTGCGATTAACGATTGAAGTAGAAATTTAGTCGTCAATCGTTGATTAAATTTTTGCCCAACTATGGCTTGCAAGAATACGGAAATTTGTATAACGATATTCATAAAAATTTCGAAAGTTTCGAAACTGTTCGACCAAGGTTCGAGTATACTTGCAAGTATTATTTACGTTTTCCACGGTGCTTGTAAAGGGTTCGAAACTGTCTGGCAAAGGTTCGAGTATACTTGGGAGTACTATTTTTTTTTCGAAGTACTTATAGAGAGTTCGAATTCCATCAATCAAGGTTCGAACCTGTTTGAGAGGTACTTGATCCCATCCTTACTAACAACCCCAAGCACAGTCGAGTCTAACTCGGAGACAGCAAGCCAGCCTTGTAACCAGCAAAATAAAGAAACGTGTTCTTCGGAGTTTGACTATACACTCATTCGCCGCTAACCTGGTCGTGATACCAGACCTCCAATTCCAGGATCGACACGACACCACATTTCATATTCTCCGTGTAATTTGGTTCGAGCGAAGACAGGCAGAGATCCAGCACACCAAGAATTATCTTGGAGACGCATTCCTCCGAGCTCTCGAATCGCGAAGATCGACGGAGCTGCGATCTTCGTGCAGATCGCGGAACACGAGTCATCGTAGTTCCATTCCGTGTTAATTACGAGGCATTTGCAAGCAGCACTCGATTGATTCCGGCAACGGGTACACGTCAGAGATCCGAGCCTGTCAAAGGAATTCCAATTCCGGAAGACAATGCCGGGTTCTCGAGTCGCGTATCACCTGTAATTCGGATTCCTCCGAGTCCCCTTTTCGAAGTCGAACTTCATTCCTCCGAGAAGCAATCTCGCGGAGGTTTCGTTCCGTGCATTGAACTTCGCTCGATCTCTTCCGTTTGTAAATTTCGCGGAAAGTTATGCCGGAATCAACGTACATAAATTGAGTCGAAACTGTTGAGAGACCTCGTGCAAAAACATTGTATTATTATAGACTAGGGTGGACCTTAGCTATACTTGATGAAAATTATTTTGCAAACGAGTCCGCCAGCAAATCCGGGACGAAATACTTTGATCTCACCTCTTTTCGTAATTTATATAATATTCATAATAAATTGTTTTTCCGATACTGGAACTGTTTTTCTTTAGTAGATTGGATGAATTTATTTAAGGGAGTAGACTTCCAGGATTGCAAGGGTGCGGGATTTGCCTTCTCATTTCTCGATAATACAAACACGGTGTTTTCACCAGTCAAAAACGCTGGATAAAAGATCGATCTAGGGCGCTATCTGCCCCAAAAGTCCTATTTTTACGTTTACGAGCCGTAATTTGCATTACTCGGCAGCATGTAGCTATGAAAATAGCTACAGAAAAAAAAGACAAATTCAACGATATATTCCAACGTATATTTATGTCAAGGTCAAAAAAAAATTTTCAAATTCGTTGAGCGCCGGTTTCCTATGATCCAATCGGCCCCAAATTTTTTCCAGATCATTTTCTCAACGGGTGTCACAATTCTGGGGGGAAAAAATTCTTTGGTCAAAAAATAAGGTCCACCCTATTATAGACGCTTTTGTGGAAAGGGATATTGGCACATTCGAATAATATGGATTTCGCAGATTACGGTGCATCGCGAGCCATCTTTTAAGTAGGTTAACGAGTGCTCGACCTAACGGCCTGTGCGCCAAGAAGAAGCAACCCTTTATGGGTCGGATACCCGTAGAAGCTCTCGTTAATTTTTCAGGGTACCGTAAACCTTGTAACTAAACCGTTGCCATCGGACCTCGGAAGTTCGCGCATCCAGGTCGCATAAAAATCTTCGTAAAATTGTCGAATATAAACTGCGGTAACGCTTCAACCCCTTTACCTCGATGCCTCGGAAAGTTCTACCCTTGGATTTTAGTGAACGCAGTTTATCCGGCGCAGCATTTATCGTTCCTATGACTCATCGTTAGACTGGCGTTTGTAATGAGACGGTGGTATCTCACCGATGCCAATGTATTATAGAAAACTAACGGAGAAAAATTGTTCAGGAACATCGGGCACGTGTTTTGCACACGCGTCGAACAATTACAATAAATTCGCAGGTGTCCCGGTGATGGGTCCACGGGCACCACGCATTCGCTGTTCGCGGCAGCGTATGTAACTTGCCTCGTAAATACGAAATCTCTGCAGAAGTTTACCGGCTCGGAAGAAACGAGCGGGGCGTGCGGCGACTCCGGGATCTCATCCGGGGAGGCCAGGTCCCTCCCCCTTCGTTGGCCCCCATTGAAACCCCCTTAGAATTTCCTCCGTTCATTCCGTCCGCGTTTACAGGAAAGAGAACGTTCGCCAAAAATTTCCGTTCCGTCGAACCGGCCCCGGCGCCGGCGAATTCTCCTCGACCGGGTTTTCTTAATTAAATTTCCTTCCCCGCGGCCACCGAATTTTTTCCCGCAGGAATTGGTCTGTCAACGCGATCGACTCGGACGTTTCGCGAGGCAAGTTTCCCCGGTGATTGACGATCGCGGATCGTTCGCAACCGATCGGCGGATTCGACGGAGCTCGTTATCCCGGCCATTAGCACGGAATCGGCAAACGGCCGCGAACTTTCAGCCCGAGTTGCAAACTTATCGCGGCACGGCGGTCTGCTCGATGTTAGCGAGTCGAGTTGCGGTGGAAACTTGAAACCCGGGACAGGAAATAGACGCGGCAATTCTATCGGTTCCGACTTTATAGTAACTGCCATTGCACCCGACGCGACGCACGCGACGTTTCCCACCGACGCACACTGGTCCACGCGCTCGATCTAGCTGTTCATTAATATTTTAGCACTATTTGAAAGTTTAAAGGTATACTAATTTAGGTCGTTGGATTCCTTTCGATATCACTTACAATATTATGAAGTCAAAAATACACATTGACTTTTAAAAATTCAATGTGACTTTAATTATTTATGCATTCAAAATTTCTTTTGTAATCTTTTAAGTTTTTAAGTTTTGTTTAAAACATTTTTTTCTCAGATTATCGGAAGTGTCTCATAAATCAGGTTCAGGTTTTAAATAAACACAATAATCAATCATTTTTGAAGTAATGGATTTTATAAACATAATTAAAAATATTTCATTTAAAACTGTGCGCGCGCGAAAAACATAATATTACTTATAAAAAAACAAAAATATAATTTTTATAAACAACAATAATATTGTCATCACTTTCTTCTTCAACATCTTTCAATATTAATTGTTCGACTGCATCATCAAAATGCGTTTGCTTCTTAAAAACTTGTCTATTATTTAAACAAAATTTAAAGATATCGAAAAAATTGTAATGTCAGACGTATATAACAAAGTGTGGAAGAGATCTGTGTTATGGTTTCCCGCCTTGTAAATTTTCTTGTATGATATTCTCTAATATGTAGTTCGAAAGTCGTTATTCCATGGTCCCCTCGGGAAAACATTCCGATCGGTAGTGTAGCAAATTTTATTATGTCCGCTGCGTGAATTAATATTTTATGCCACCATTTATAACACATTCGACACCCATATTTTAAAAGAATTGAATAAAATCTTAACGCGTGACGCGCCGCGCCAGAGGTTCGGGTTCGGCCGGAATTCAGGCGACACATACCCTTTAAACAATAATAACTTGTGTACCAGGACCGAACAGGATGCGATTCTTACACGATTTCATAGAGAAATGAACTCTGATAATAATGCACTTTGATACAATGAGGGCCCATGGGGGACTCGAAAGATATCCTTCACCAAAGATTGAAAACTTTGAAGATGCTCTTTAGTTTATTGAGCATTGTTATTTCAATAAATTAGAAATATTAAATCTTAGTACAAGAGATATACTCTAAATACAGACAAATACTATCCATTTGCAACAAAAATGGACATATAAGTAATATTAAATAGATTCTCCAGGGTCTCAATAAGAAAAGGGGTCATTTTTTCGGTGGCAAACAGGATTCATAAAATGTTTATTTTTAAAAGCTAGTTCTAACCACAATTTTCAATAAATCTCGTTAATTTCATCGTTTTCGAATGTCATGGACATTTAGGAAGCAATATACATTCAATAAACATCGATTTGGGCAAAATTTTCTTTTTTACCAAATGAGAAGCGTGGACCAGTGTGCGACGCACATAAGGCCAAATTAACAATTTACGACGACAAAAATATAAAATAAGATTTCATTTGATATTTTGGTTATAAACGCTTATAAGAAGACTGTTTAATAATTATCTTCGGAAAAGTAGCTACTTAGGGTTAATTGGGGTCAAGAGTCCATAGTATTCTAATTAAGAAAAAGCAATTTCACACTAAATTATTTCTATACTTTGATTAGTGAGATATAATATGTAATAAGAATATTATTCTACATCCTCAATGTTATCATCATCATCGTCGTCAGCACCTGATCATCGTTGCTTTCATTATCATTACTGCCTCGCTTCTTTTGCTCTGAAGTTGGCTGTATTTGTCGAAGATTCTAGTCTTCATGAAGCCATTTCATGTGTTTGCTGTTAAAACGGTCGTGCATGTATTTCCGTTATCAAATAAACGAAACACCCTGTATAATGTTCAGAATGTTCACTAACACCAAACTTGTCGAATATATACTTTAACAATCGTTCATTATACTTAAATGACGAAAACCTGAGATACTTTTCACTTCTTAACACAAAAAATAGTTCTTTCCTCGAAATCTTCATTTTCGTTATACAGCGCGGTCGACGCGACTACCTGTAAACAATCCGCTCTATTGATCGGGGCGGGGGGCAAAGACTTGTTTTTTAATTTTTTGTATTAGTTATAGGACATTGTCTCGTACTAGTAAAAAAAGATCGGTGTACTAAGTGGAACTTTTTTTATAACTCTAGCTAAAGTAAGCATATCAATATTTTTTAAACGAAAGTAGTATACCATAGAACATAGTATATTAACAGTATGTACAACTTACCTTTGTATTAACAATAATTGGAGATGAAAGTACCTACATACCTGATGCTTCAATGTCCATATAGAAAACTTGGCGAATTTAAATCGAAGAAAGTAGAATGCCAGCAAGTACGTCGTCAACAATACTGGTGCAATTAACTGATATTGACCGACCGAGAGATAACTTCACTTTGCACTTTGCACAGGTGCACCAACTACTGTGTTGCGTTACCAAAAAAAAATTCTCACGCTACATTGTGGGCTGTTCCTTGGAGTACGTTATGATGGTATTTGTCACTGGTTTACGAAAAATTTTCTTTCTATTTTTTGTCCTCGTAATTTAAGCATTTGGCCTTATGTGCGACGCTGTTTGACTTGAAATGTTCGTCGGAATCCGAGTTTTAGCGTGTTTCCTGGCAAAACGACTATGGAAAATACTGATTCTTGGTAAATGCGCTTATCCTATTCTTTCAAGTACGTAGAAGACCGATCCTCGTTTTCGTCATCTGGACCCTGTTCCACGGAAGTTTGTCTCAGCAGGACGCCGGACACCGGTTTCTTTCGAGAAGTCTGTCCGTTCGGAAGACAATGGCCCGGAAGGTAGTTACCGAGAGCATCCTTTTATTCGCGATGCACCCATACCCCTGCAACCCCCGTTAGCAATTCTCACGGTGTCCCTGGGGCGTCACGTGGCGCGCGCCGAAACTTTTCTGTCGATCGCGTACATACGGCGCGGCGCACGGTTCTCATGGAAATCCACGTTCCGAGCATATGCGCGCCACGTGGGGAGACAGTGATCTCGGATCCACGGCTATCGTCGTCGAACGTCCACGGGGAAACTGCAATCCGATCTCGACGAGACACTCTTCTGTGTCGGAAATTTTCATGCTCTGTCCCTCCAGTTCCCATGAGCCTTTGCAAGACGTCCCAGAGAATGGGTTCGAGCCAGAAAAAATTCGAGGACCGCCTGGAGCCTTCCTGGCGTTCACGTAACGCGAAAATACGAACGTTATTGTCACTAGGGATGGGATCAATTACCTCGCAAACAGGTTCGAACCTTGATTGATGGAATTCGAACTCTCTATAAGTACTTCGAAAAAAAAAAGTAGTACTCCTAAGTATACTCGAACCTTTGCCAGACAGTTTTGAACCCTTTACAAGTACTGTGGTAAACATAAATAATACTTGCAAGTATACTCGAATCTTGGTCGAAACTTTCGAAATTTTTATGAATATCGTTACGAATTTCCGTATTCTTGCACGCTTACATAAAATTATCTAAAATCACAATATTTAGAACGCAAAGAAGAACCGTTATTATATTTTGGCGCGAAAATTCAATCCACACACACACAAGTATTTACCCCATTTTATTAAAAATTGCACGTGACTATGTTTGTATAATGGCCACTTCTGTACCTTCGGAAAGAGTTTTCTCAAAAGCAGGAAATATCAGGGATATAAAAAGAAATAGAGGGTAAAACCAAGCATTCTATATAAATGAAATATTATTCTTAAATAGTTACGAATTTAATAAAGAAAGTGTGTGCTTAAAACCTACTATGCAGTTCTGATTTCGAAGATTCGAGTACTACTTGTGAAACTTTCGATTACTTTCAACATGTATCTTTTCGAAACTTGTAAATCCTCAATCCGAGGTTCGATATAACTACTTGTATACAATGAATACTTTTCATGTACCATATAATCATTGAAACTTTTATCTAAGTCTTAATCGAAACCCATGTAATGAAACTTGGTTATTGAAGTTGACTCGGACTCGTGAGTACATATTGAACTTGATCCCATCCATAATTGTCACTTGTTATTCGCAGAGGCGAAAAATAGCAGTTGATACGAAAATTCGGAGGTTTTCGCTCGAAATGTTTCAAGAACCATAACGCTGCGTACGCGAACATCTTTCCACTTTCCACGAATCGATTCGCGTTCGACGGGGTTCGTTAGCAACAATAAGAATTCATTGGAGAGCGATATGCTACCTCCTTCGACGAGATTCACGAATTAACAAACGCTCTTACCGGGGAACAAGGGATTCTCATTTGCTCGAGTGCACCTAAGTTGCGCTCTATTATTAAGTAAAACCCAGAACACCGTCTGCTCTCGCTTTCATCTTTATTACGGACGATGGTGGAAGCAGGAGAGAGAAAGAGAGGGGGAGAGAGTACAGGGTACACGTCGGGTCCGGGAGTAACAAGAACGTCGTCCTTTACCGTTCCACGGTGCCAGTAAAAACTTGGTTAACTCTCGAATGACGCAGCCTGGGTCATTTGTGACCTAGCTGGGATGAAGCTTAATCCAAGTTTTTAGTTCCCGGCTGTCGAGTCGAGTTGGAGGTCTTTCAGAAAGAAAGATCAATGTTTCTTCCGGAAGTATAGTATTATAGGGTGTAATTGATCACTGCAGATTTTTATTCAAAATAATTCACTTGTGAAGTGTTTCTATGTTTTACTGGGGTTACCATGGGTTCGTCGACAACTCATTTCACCGACACTGTTTTCAGCGACACGATTTGACCGATAGTAACTTTCGTCGACACTATGTTTTCATCAATATTGTGAAATCGTCGACAAATGATTTGACCGACACTATGTTTTCATAGACACGGTCAAATCGCCGACGTATGCTTTCATCGACAGTCCGTGTTTAACGACAGGTTTGATTCGTATTTAATGTTGAGTATCTAATGTTGAATAATCGTTATTATCACTGTTATGTTCTAGACGCATTTATAGTTTTGCTTGTGTAATAAATAATAAGAAGAAGTACAAAGCATTACTTCAAATAAACAAACTTAATTGGTACACACAAAAATGAACAAGAATCATAATATTTCATTTAATTTCAAACATAATTGTGTAAATACATATACAAAATTTGAATAAACATAACGAATGCTACGAATATACATATATAGATTGCAAAACATAACAAAATGGTCAATAATTACACAAATATCAAGTAATGAAATTAAAGTAAAAATTAAAATCTTTTCTTTTTTGCTTCGGCATTGTTTCACCTCGTAATATTTTCTGTATTAAATTTTCTACAAATGCTTGTAATTTTTTAATTTCCGTAATTATCTGATATAAACCAACTTTATAGTGATTGAACATAGACTGCCATCGTCGATGCCAAGCTACGACATTATTTTCTGTACGTGGAAAATCGTGTACTTAATTGTCATAAACAGACTATACGTCTTCTTGGAAAAGTGGAAGAGAAATGGACACTTTTCCATTAGAATATTTTCCAAACCATTCTATATGTGATGTATGTTCAGATGGGAATAATTGTTTTAAGTTACTGAATGCATTTGGAATTTCTTTCGGTCGCAAGTATGCTAGGCATGGAATTTGCCTCACAAGAAGACTCAATGTTTCATCCGAACCGTATGTGTTCACCAATCCACTTCTTCGAATTTTTCTGTAAACATTTTGACACAAATGAAAAAGCATGCTTTTAATTTTGCATGAAGAAATATAGATTCTATCGCATTCAATCGGGGTGTATAATATAACAACAATTTTTTATGTAGCTATCAGTTCGTGGAAACGAATGAACTCATACCTGACGCAAAACACGGACTGTCGATGTAAACATAGTGTCGGTCAAATCATTTGTCGACGATTTCACAATGTCGATGAAAACATAGTGCCGACGAAAGTTACTGTCGGTCAAATCGTGTCGATGAAAACATATGTCGACAATTTAAGGATGTTCTGGAGGTACAATGGGAGACAAAAGTACAAGAAATTCGAAATCCATCAATATATTGGTAATGAAAGCCATTCACGAGTATATTTTGCATTAAACTTTTGCGAATACTGTACCCTCTGTAGCTACATTCAGTGGTCCACACTTGTCGCGCTTCCATGCTAGTGGGAGACCACACGATAAATTTGACGTTTTGTAACAGTTTATAATTTTTTTGCTCTGTAACTGTTTAGTGAATCCTAATAAATTTTCAACATAATTAATTACATAATTTTTACTATATACATATAAAAAAAACTGGAGTTTCTAGTTGCGTTTCTTCAAAAATGTTGTTGCGTTTTTATATTACCTCCAGAACATCCTTAACCGTGTCGATGGAAACATAGTGTCGGTGAAATGATTTGTCGACGATTTCACAATTTCGATGAAAACGTAGTGTCGACGAAAGTTACTGTCGGTCAAATCATGTCGATGAAAACAGTGTCGGTGAAAAGAGTTGTCGACGAACCCATGGTAACCCGTTTTACTGTTTCTAAAACGAGTAGCGACAATTTTTCTGTCTTCGGCGTTTCAAAAATATTAAAAAAAACAAATTGCTTCATGTCTGCTTCTTCTGGCATGACGTAACACGTAAGAAAGTTGATTCCTTCGTCGCGCCGTGTTCGAAGTCTTAGAAAATCGCTGCCGTCCAAGGGTTAACCCGACAACTTGAAGGAATTCGTTAGGCGTTAGGGTGTTAGGGTCTGTCCTAAAGCGCAGGGCCGTGGGGCAGCGGTAAACGTGCTGCGTCGCGAGGATGAAGGAAGTTCGACTCGGTGGGATCGTTAAGCCGCTATCGCACAGGTATACATACTATACGTAAGAGGCTTAAAACAAGGACAGGTTGAGGGAAGAGAAAGGGAGCAACGGCTGGCCCTTATTAACGAGACGCGTCTGGGAACAGGTACTCGCAGTCTGTTCCAACAGGGTTCCACTTGGAGCACCGAGTGCTTGACTTTCCCGTCGAATATTTACACTGCCACCGCACTTGCTTGAAAATCGCACTCTCCTGGCAAATTTCGTTCTTAGCAAATAAAAAGAGATTATCGATGTGTCTGAAAATTGAAAAGACAGATAAATCTCTCGAAAATGGTGTACGATACAGCCAGCAAACACAGACGCGTAAACGCAACCACCATTTCTCCGTGAAAGAGCTCCATAAAATTGCCAGCAGAAAATCGTATGTACGTTCCACGTAGAGAAGCGTAACAGGCTAATATAAAATACCCTGGGAAAATTTGCATAGAGATTCGATCTCAGCTGTCGCGCTAAAAGCCCCATTGTCGGTCGACAGGACGAGAGACGAATACCTACTTTGCGCGCGGCGCGTGAGTCGCGAGTAATACTTTCCCCCGGCTCCCAGTAGTCCCAGTGCGGTGCATTCGCTCGCATTCGCTCGCATTCGCTCGCGTTCGCGTGCGGACTGCACTTTCTCCACTTTACGGCTTCGCCTCGTCTCTTCCCTCCTCTTTTTGGTCGCGTCACTGCCGCGCCGGATAACGAAGGGTTCCGAAAGTTATTCGGTGTACACCCCCGGTCATAAATACACTTACTTAACCGCAATATGATTTTCTTCCAGTTTCTACCATTGCAAAAATTGATTCCCAAGCAACAGCGCAAAACAATTACCGGCCCCTAGCGTCAGCCGGTTAATATTGCAGAGTCAGGCTATTAGAACATAATTTACAGCCGCACATTTTTTTTTTCCTTGGGCGAACACGTGCAGTTTTAGGCCCTACGCAGACAGAACAGCAATTGACGTGTCGTAAACATGGACTTAACCTCCACGTGCGTCGCCACGGGTGTTCGGCCAGGTCTTCGAATAATTCTACCTCGCGTTGACAATCCTCCAGGCCTGTCGACTTTCTCGGCAGCCACACGTGGCGACCGGATGTCCGAGGATTCCGCTTTACGATGTTTCAGGGATCGTAAAGACCCTCGGACCAACGGCGACGTTTGCGGTCGCATAAAATTCGACGAGCTTGCACGAAAACAGAAAGCCCGTGCACTTTCCTATACTCGTCGATTACTTAGACCGAGACTAATCGTCTTCTGGTTCCTCTACAGACATGTTATACGAATCCGAAAGAATCGTTGCACAGTGGAGTATTTGGCCCGAAAAGCTGGCCAAAACTATTGCAACGTTACTCATGATCTCAAGGTCATAATATTATATATCGTTGAATTCGTCTTAAGATCAGCTACAACATTGTGAAAAAAAAATACATTTTATCATTTAAAAAATCAAAGTGACCTGGATTAATTGTTGTAAAAGAAATATTTTCAAAATTTTATATATCGAAGTTTGTAGATGTCGGAACACTGTTCAACTTTTGTTCGAACCATTTTTTTTAAACAAAATTATTTTATTTGTTCTTATTACGCTGAGTTCTTGCATTCTGCAATTCAAAAAAATTTGTAGGATAGAAACTTTGCAAACAAATTTATGATTCTATATAAATATATTTTTGTTTAGTTTATTTTAACATATTACATTCTTCTATTACAGTCTTCTATGTCTCTATTATTTACTTGAAGTATATTCTTGTTCCTATAAAATTAAAAGTTGTAATGTTTTTTAAACTTGGTATATAAGGGTTTTTGGGGTCGCTGATTTTTAACCTGAAATCAAAACTTCAAAATCCGAAATGGCGGATCCAACATGATGACAATATTTACAATATTTTCAATATTCGTTAATTGTGCTGACGAGTTAGCTAGTCGAATAAGACAAAAAAAGTGAGGCAAACATTTTTTGTTCACAATTAGTGAAATTTGAGCGCGGATATCTCGGAAACTATGCGAAATAGCGAAAAACTGAATGCAGTCAATCTCGTGGAACATTTTGTCAGCTCTAATTTTGCATAGAGTGGTCTTATCGCTAAGAAACATAGTTTCCGAGATATAAGCGGAAAATCGAAAAAGGGGATCTTCTACGTGCCCCCTGCACCCCGCTCACCTCCTAGGAGTGGGGACTTTTAGTATGTTTACCTCCTAACTAGTCCAAACAAACTCCCAAAGTTAAAAATTGTGTTCCTACCATTTCCCTCTACAACTTTTCTTTGACTGGACTACTAATGAAGTGCCATTTTTACTTAAATTAGCTATAAAATTTCAGACCGGACGAATCCGGAACCAATTCCTTTTGGACTGTGATCACAAACCTTTACCAAATTTTAACGAGACGAGAAAGAACATTGGGACTCATCGGGAGGTATAACAAAACCGTTAAGGAATTATTATAGGCGAAAATAATGTTTCCAAATTATTGATTATTTTCAAATATTAATAACTATACTAATTTGAATAATGAAGAACTGAAACCGGTTCGACAATGCTGTACATACCTAGCAGAAATATTTCTACAGCGAAAACATTTACACGATTTCCCTAAAATACCTGATAATCAGTAACAAGCGAACGATGTTTCAGAGAATGGTTAAGAGCGAAAAATGTGCTATAAAATCTCTTAACTCTCGATAAAATATGCTGCTTCATGAATTTTAAAATTAAAAAAGAATGCTGATACATTGTTCCTTAGACATTCAACTATCTCGAACAACAAAATTTGTACAGCTTGCGCAATATTTTTGAAATCGACTTTTGGTCAGCTTTTCTCGTGCAAATACCCCACTGTTCATTGATCGATCGGTTCGATTTTCGGGAAAACAATGATTGGCCAACCATAAATAGCTAGCGTTCCTCGGTCGAACAGATAGCAAGTTTGGGGTTGGTGGGCGGGTCACGCAGATGTGTGGAGGAACCGCCGGCGAAGAAACTTGGGCGGATTCCGTGGGAACTTCGCCTTTTGAAGAGATATTGGGATCCAGGGGACAATTCATCCCCTTTCGAAGCGCCGATAGAAACGAGAAATATTCGAAGCGGTTCGATGCCCTCCAGCGTGCAATTTTTTCACCGGTAGAACACGACGTCCCCTGAGCTTTCTCCGCGATAAAAAGTCGCAGACACCCTTGCAGACGTTGTCGCAAACGCCGACGCCGCGGCTGGCCTTGACGTTTCATTAATTGAATCGCGAAATAACAGATTACGCGGAGCGCCGTCTGCTCGGCGAAACAATCGCCTGCTTTTTGCGAGGAATTAGGCTCGTTGACGCGTCTACGGAATTCCCAACCACGCACGCTGGTCCACCGGGTGTTCGATATTACTGCATATACAGTGATGAGCAAAAGTATAAACACACTTCGTTTGTTTTACATAAGACGTGATAATACAAGCTATTTTCCAATTGAAGGATAAACATTAGGTAATAATAATTATATGGTGAATGTGACAAACAAAACATAACACTTTATGTTCGATAATATTAACAATATATAGAATATTTTACAAAAATAAAAATTTGCAGCAATGTTTACAGTTTTGCACTTTAATTGTGCACGTTACAATAAAGATTTAAATTAATATTTTGTCGATTTTTCTTTACTTTTTTGTACTGCCTCTAGCCTGCGTGGCATACTATCTATTAAATTTTTAATCATTTCCGGCTCAATATTGTCCCATTCTTGTTCTGTTCTTTTCCACAATTCATAAACACCTGAAGGTGGGTTGACATATTTTGCTAGTCTTCTTTTCACAATTGACCACAAACTTTCGATTGGGTTCATATTCGGACTTTGTGCTGGCCACTTCATCACAGAAAATTTTTAATTTCCTAGCCAGTTTTCTACTATCTTTGCAGTATGTTTAGAAATTCAATAGAATCAACAACAGACGGTAAATTATTTAGCAAAATATTTAAATAATGCTCTTTGCACATGATACCTTCTATCCGAACTAAAGGACCAACACCCTTATGAGTAAAACAACCCCGACACATAATTGAACTACCCCCGTACTTCATAGTTTGTGTTATGCTACTTGCTTGATTACTATGTATTTTCGGATGAAGTCCAGTACCAGGACCTTCCATCAGATTCAAATCTATTAATTTTTGTTTCGTCAGACCATATAACCCTTTTCAAGTCTTCTGTTGTCCACTCTTTGTATGTATGAGCAAATTGTTGTCGTGGTTTCGCTTTCAACCCGATTCTCTTTAAGTAACCGCGAATGGTCCATTCACTTGCATTTATTCCAATGTCTTGAGCCGCGATTTTTTGAGTTTTATGACTTTCAGGCCGAAGACGATGTGCAATTTTTGACGTGCAGCTCTGTCAGAAACCAGTCGCGGTCAACCGTTTCTTGAAGAAGTTGACGTACTACCATAGGTTTTCTTAATTTTTGCAACTATCGTATGACTTACACCACATTTGACTGCAATTTGCCGCAATGAAAAACTTTTATCGCACAAAGAAATTATACTGTTCCTCTTGTCTGCACTAAGTGGTTTCATCTTGCCTCTCGCGAGTCAAGTAACTTTCACACTGAAGAATAACTACGTAAACACTAGTCAAAACGTGTCTTACGACAGTTGGCTATCAGTGTTTGTTGACAATTTCATTTTCCTAGCATATGTGTACAATCTTATTCGTTTCTGATGATACGTGCAAAACTGTAAACAATGCTAGCGACCCTTATTTTTGTAAAGTATTCTATATATTGTTAATATTATGGGACATAAATTGTTGCGTTTTGTTTATCACATTCACCATATAATTATTATTACCGAATCTTTATCACATTCGATTGAAAAATATCTTGTATTATCACATTTTATGTAAAACAAACGAAGTGTGTCTGTACTTTTGCTCGTCACTGCATTAAAGGGCCTAGCCCATTAAGATGGTCGAGTCAAAACTGTGTGTGCTCTTAGAGGTTTTTCAATGACTATTGAACCATTCGAAAGCTTACCAAGAAAAACACCTCCGAGTAAAATTAGATTTTGCGCTTTTCCGGTCTCTGATGCGTTCGAAAATCCTGAAAAAATGTGACATATTTTGGATCCTGAAAAACACCAAAATTTTGGGTTTTTATTGTTTTTCACAATGATCTCCCACAATAAAAAATCTGACGGCAGTTTTGACCATCCTAATCGGCGGCTAGGACCTTAGTTGTCGCATATTATTATGCCACTGGAAGATTCCTCGAAGTTCAGCTGACAGTAAAAGAAAGGGCGGAAAAGCGTCGAGGGAAATACTTCGGATTCCGGACAAAAGTAGAAAAGGATGGAGAAAAGAAAGAGGGAAAAGCAGACAGGTCGAGGCATCCTTTCGTGCCGCATTCCTCGCAAGGATCCTTTCCTGGAAAAGTTTCCGAGCCCGAGACCGCCGCGCCATTCGAAATTCCCCCGGACGAGATTCGCGTAACTTTTCCTTCCGTGATGGAACCGGCGGAATCACCGAAAAGCAAGATTTATACGCGCGATGCGAGAGCAAACGCCTGGAATATCCTGCGTGAGAAATTGCACCGGCGCACCCCGGAAGGATGCGACGACCTGTTATCAGTTATCCGGAAGAATCGCCGAAGAGATCCCCTGGACCTCTGAAACTTCTTGTAGAGACACCGTCGCGCGTCGCGTCGCGTCGCGTCGGGGAAGAAACTCGGCCAACGATGGACAACGCGGTAAACAGGAGTCCCAGGCAGAGTTGGGCAAAAATCAACTAATAATTGAAAATTACTAATAGTCTGATTGATTGATAGTCAAATTTAAAAAAAGTTAGTTAAAACTTTTTAATTAGTTAGTCATAACTACTTACATGGCACTATTTAGTCACAACTCTAAGTACATAATCGTTAGTTATTGCTTACTAGTTATGATATTAGTCATTAGTTAGTTTAAATGATCATGTTTAAATGATTATGTATACTTAAACTATATCGGAATTTGCAGTGACCGGTATAAAAAAAGTTTTTACTAAATACGACACTCCTTTGCCATCGTCGGCAGCAGTTGAAAGACTTTTTAGTTATGCTACAATGGCGAATTTGCCAGAAAGTAATGGATTCAGTGACAAGAATTACGAAATACGTGCGTTCTTATGGAAGCAAATTCAAATTTTTTGACCAAACTGAAAACAATTAAATTTAATCAATTTAAGCCAAACTTATATTATTTCAGTAAAATTTGGAAGAACCAACGTTGTATTAAAACTTTTGTTTCCGTTTAAAGTCCAAATTGTTAAATTTACTTTAACAAAATTTAATGAAATATAATTTAAATTTAAATTCATCATGTTATTATTACTCTATTTAGAACCGTTTATAAAAATTTGTTGTAATCGATTTTCTTCACAAAAATAAAATAAGAAAATCTTGGAAACTTTTATTATTCAACTGCCTTTTCCTTTCTCGTCAGCATAATTTATTATAATCTGTATTTTATTTGTTTATAAACTAATAGGAAATTTTTTTGTTATTATTATGCTCTTATTTTAACTTATAGCCATTTTTAGTCATTAGTCATTAGTCATAATGAAATTCTGATTTCGTATTTAGTCATTAATTATGCCATTATAGTCAGTAGTCAATATTCATCCTTATTAAAAATTTAGTCATTATTCATTAGTCATTACGCTCAAATACGTATGTAGTCATAGAGTCACGCTGAAGTATTTACTTAGTCATTAATTATTAGTCACTTTTGTAGAGCTTATGAAGTTATTAGTCAATAATCATAATTGTGATAGCGTTTGCCCAACTCTGGTCCCAGGAAACTTCAGGCACATTTTACGTTTCTATGTAAGTGACCCGCAATTATTTGAAGAATCTTTTAGTAAGAGCAAGTAAGTCTTCCTGCAAAGCCAGAAGAATCAATTTATTATAAGAGATTTTGCAATGAAAATTTTTGAAAGAATTGCATTTTGTTAGAATTCGGCAGAAAACTCTAAGAATGCCTCATTCGACGGAATCTTGGTCGGTTTCCGGTGCGCGACTCGCGAATTTCATCGAGCGTGGTAAGCTGCTTTTATACGGATTGATTCTTGGGGAAGCAATGGGAACGCCTCGGATATCGGAAGATCGGAGGAGGATCGGAGGAGGGTCGGAGGAGGATCGGAGGATCTGCAAACCGGAGAACGTGCTGCAAATACGAGATACACAGTAGTCCCGATCTCTCGAATCTCTCGCCGATCGTTCGTTCGTAGACCACATTATGCCCCGAACGAAAACTACTTACGGTACACAGCCAGGTCCATGAACGTTTGTACCTTTCACAGGATGTTCCACAATTGCTCACCCGATTTCTTCGGTTTCTATAAGCTGAATCCAATATAAAACTGGATTCTAATACCAGGTATGTAAATATGAAACCGAAATTTGCCCATAGGTGGCTCCAGCTGTCAATGTAGTTACCGTCAACCGCGTCATTGACGCCATTTTCTTGTTTTGACATCTGGTAAAGATTTTCAACTCACAACCATACAAGTTTCATACAACAGCATAGTTTTTAATAACGTTGAACATGTCGAATTTTGTGCCTGGAAACTGCGATATGCGGACAGCATTGATTTTCTGTTTCGATTTGAAGAAAACTGCTGCAGAATCGCATCGAGTGCTTGTCGAAGCTTACGGTGAGCATGCTCTTGGTAAATCACAGTGCTTCAAGTGGTTTAAAAAATTCAAAAATGGCGATTTTTATGTGAGAAACGAAGAACGTGGAAGACCACCGAAAAAGTTTGAAGACAGCGATTTGCAAGCATTGTTGGATGAGGATGACGCTCTAACGCAACAACAATTCGCGGATCGATCGCTATGGACGGAAGACAATGCTCTGTGTTTGGTGGGATCAGAAGGGTGTGATCTATTATGAGCTGCTAAAACCTGGCGGAACCGTTAATACTGAACGCTACCGACAACAAATGATCGATTTGAATCAAGCTTCGCGTGAAAAACGACCGGAATATCAAAAAAGGCAACACAAAGTGATTTTGCTTTATGATGATGCACCATCATACACAGCAAAACCGGTAAACGAAACAATTGAGGCGTTTAGTTGGGAAATATTTTCATCGATGGGACACGCACTTGCTGAGCAGCGCTTCACATCTTACGACAATCTACGAAAATGGCTCGATGACTGGTTTGCCTCAAAAGAGGAACAGTTTTTTTTTGGCGTGGCATCCACAAATTGGCAGAGAGATGGGAAAAATGTGTAGCTACCGATGGGCAATACTTCGAATAAAATATTTTGTATCATTGTCATACAATAAACGTGTATTTTCTATACAAAAATGGTATTGACTGAATCCAATATATTGAATACTTTTATCTTCCAACAATTTCACACGAATTCCCGCACGAGACTTCGAGAGACCGTTTCAAAAGGTTCGCCGTACCAGAATCCACGATTTATCCAAAAATCGATATTTTATCAGCCAAAGGAGCCCCATAAGGCGGCAAAGGGGGTCGCGTCAGCAGTGGGCTCGATAATTGCTCGGGGATGGTGTGCGGTTAGTCTGAAAGCTTCCACGGAAAAAGCGGTTATCCAGGCTCGTCCTCCAGTTCTCCAGTTCTCTGTGCACGATCTACTTCCTCTGTAGTCCCTCCCCGTGGTTCTCGTCCTCGTTCCCCGGCTCTATCCGGCTATCCGTTTTCCTTTTATCGCGCGCGGCCCCACGAGATAAAACGCGAGCGCTCTGCGCCGCGCCGGCTGCTCGGGACACAGCGATCGTTTCTTATTGCATGTCAGGATTTTTCAATGGGGCCAACGTGGTTGCGACTCTACCCGGAAACGCTTCCGCGACGGGGATCGTTCGACGATGTGTCGCTTTGATCGCTCTCCTTCTCTCTTTTTCCAATGCTCCCACTCTCTTTTCTCTCCTGCCCCTCTTCGAAGAAACCTCGAATGAATTTAATGTCCCCGGGTACATTGTCTCCCTCCTATTCAGATTATTAAAGGAAGAAATACAGTTTTCTGCAATTCCGTTTCCTTGTAATTGACGCAGACAATTTTCATTTCGTACGTATCTCTAGGGATTCACGACTGGAAAGTGTACGATGATAAGCTCCGTTCTCGGAAACGTCTCCTCTTCTCTGTTTTCGAATCGGCCAGCTACTTTGCAAGTTTATGCTCGTCTTCCCGAGACCGTGGTCGCGATCAAAGTTCCCGTGGACCGGAAGCGAAATTAGATTGCACGGGCATTGCCAATTTGTTCCCGGGACCGCAACAATATCAAGACACCGAACTGCAAATTGAAACCGCGGAGACCCGGATTGTGTATCGTGTATCTGACGACAGCTAGCAGAAAACTGGAATTGAAACTAAGCGCAATCGCAGGTCCCGAGGCTCCTCCTCGAGAGGAAAATTTGTGAATCTACACTCCCGGACAAAAAGATAGCACATCGTTTATTTTCTCTCATTTTGTAGAATAAACGGAAGAAACTGAGGGTAAAACTTACGTTTAGGCAGCTCCGATGACCTTGACCTTGACATATGTTGTCGAGGACAACATTCTGAACAACTTTCGTCATTACAACTACCCGGTGCTCGGTCTTAGTTTTCGAGATATTTGCAAAAAACTATTGCAAATACTGTATTGAATTTTACGTATTCTTGCATGCTCCGTGGCAACGTAAGCCTGTTCCGGGGCGGCATCTGTTTATTTTCTGTTTGTAAACGCGTTGTGGGGATCAGAGAGAAAACAGCACAGAGTGTCACTCTATATAGGGTGAGCTTACAATTTCGAAAGACTACTTCTGGATTTTCGCATGCCTTTAGACCGGCCCTCTCCGCCCCCACCACGTAATCCTAACCAACAAACGATATCACACACACCCACCTAGTGTTTCTGAGACGAAGGTTCTCACATTAAAACAATACAAAATCAACTGAAACCAATACCAATTTGTTTTACTATCAAATGTGATAATATAATACATGTATGCTGTATTGGTCTCAGTTAATTTTATATTGTATAATCTGAGAACCTTCTTTTTAGAAACACTGGATGGGTGTGTGTGGTAGTGTCGCTTCTCATCCGCACAGCGTGTTTACAAACAAAAAATAAACAAATGCGACCCCGGAACTGGTTTACGTTGCTACGGAGCATGCAAGAATACGTAAAATTCAATACAGTATTTGCAATAGTTTTTTGCAAATATCTCGAAAACTAAGACCGAGCACCGGGTAGTTGTAATGACGAAAGTTGTTCAGAATGTTGTCCTCGATAACATGTATCAAGGTCAAGGTCATCGGAGCTGCCTCCCCTAAACGTAAGGTTTAACAAAATGAATATTTTAATATGTGTCAACATATTCTGACAAGCCTCTATGTATAATGTACTGAATATCATCGACAATATTTACTTCAACAGAATTCTAGAAATGAAAACGTAAATTATTGTAGTTCGCAAGTGGGACAAAATGACAGCACGTGTAGTAAATCTACGCTTCCCAGTTACACTGAAGCTCGCGAATTGCGAACATCAATCTCAGAACATAGTTAATATAAAGTCCGTGATATTATCTCGTGTTGTATATTTGTTTAAAAAAGGCAAAACGTTATTAGAAATGGGTCGCGGAAAGAGATTGGACGCGTGTGAAATTAACACTATAATAAAATTGGAAAAAGAACAATATTCAGTGACAAAAATAGCAAAAATTATGAATAGAAGTCGAAAAGTAATAATGATTTCTTGAAAAATCCGGAGAAAACTATAGTAAAAAGAAGAGTTCTGGACGTCCGCAAAGTTTAAGTGCCCGGGAACGTTGTGTAATACTAAGAGCAGCAACCAATTCTAAGATAACTGCAAGGCAAATTGCTCAAAGTGTTGGTGTAGACACTAATATGAGGAATGTGAGACGTGTTTTACATAAATGCAAATACATACAACGAAGAAAATTAAAGAAAAAGTTAACTGTGCAACATAAGAACAATCGGTTACACTTTGCGGAAAAGAATATTCATATGCGAAAGAAATGGCGAAGAATAATATTTACGGATGAAAAGAGGTTTAACTTAGATGGACCTGATGGTCTGAGTTACTATTTTCACGATATGCGAATAGAGAAACAATTTTTGAGTCGTCGGCAAATGGGAGGTGGTAGTGTGATGATTTGGTGCGGTATCGGGTACTATGGTAAAATGGTAATCAAATTTATAACAGGAAAAATGGATAGCAAAATGTATTTGGAAATGATTAAGCAACAAATAAACACGTACGCGATCAGAATTGCTGGAGAGAAGTATACTTTCCAGCTGGATAATGCCGCAGTACACACTGCAAAAGTAGTAAAAGAGTACTTTTCTCGAGAAAAAATTCGCGTTTTAGATTGGCCAACAAGATCACAGGACCTCAAAATTATTGAAAATTGTTGGGGAAATCTTGCCCGAGCTGTATATAGAAATGGCAGACAATTTGGAAATATTGCCGAATTAAAAAAATGTATTCAAGATGAGTGGGAGCAATTAGAGCAAAAAACCATTAAAAAACTGCTGTTATAAAATGTAAAGGAGGAGCCACAAAATATGAAGCATTAATTATCATTCGTTGATTTACTGTTATACATAATTTTAAGTTAAATGTGCTATCATTTTGTCACACCATATTTCCTTAAAAATCCTTTTTTTTAAAATAAAACTGTATAGACTGGCGAAATTCAATTCAATTTCATTTGTGTCCGTTTACAGATATATTTTGCAAGACTGTGTAAAAATAAAACCTTGGTCGTGATAATGTTAAATAAATAAATATTACGTTAATTTTAAAGTGTGCTATCTTTTTGTCCCGGAGTGTATTCGACTTGGTTCCGTTTGGTAGAAAATATAATTTCCGCAAGACGCGATTACACTCTCGTTTGCTCGTTTCTAATTTGGAATATTGGTTCTGTTTCAGGTAAGATACACACACAGACACGCACACACACCGGGGAGATCAAAGGTCCTTCCGAGTGTTAAACGCAGTTAGGTGAGTCACGCGGAATGCACCTGACGAGGCTCCGGGGACACAGGTGAACACCTCAGGTAAAAGGGGACGCCTTTTCTTGGCCGGTGGCATTGTTGTACACGGTACGTAAAAGGGAATTGGTCGAAATTTCATATTCAACGCAGGGGGACGGATGAATGAGGGCGCACAGGTATGCACGGCGCGGCGCGCACTCTATGCGCTTTGCACGCGCTCGTTAATTTATTTCGATGAAAAGCCACCCGGGGTCAACCGAACGAGAACAAACTTTTCTTTCACGCGGCATAATGTCGAATGGGGCCGCTTTGTTAACCGCGCGGAACAACAACATTTGCAATTAAGACCGAGTCTTCTCTTCTCGAGGCATTAGGAAACGCGACGCTTTTCGTCTCGGTGAATTAATTCTTGTTCCGAGAGGCTACGAGAATTTTAAAACAATCCGCGATTTTCAGCGTATTCATTCGACCAATTACCGATATCGTTAAAAATTATCATTCAACGGAGGCTATTTGAGCGAATTACCATTTTTAATCCGACCTGCTCCCTCTCTCTCTCTCTCTTTCTCTCTCTCTCTCCCTGTCTCTCTCGGCGCGGCGAGCCGAAAATTAACTTAGGACCTCGTTGAACTCGCATTACCGGTGCTTCGACAATTTCCCTGGGACAGAAATTGCGGTAGTTTGCCTGGCCACCTTCGCCAGCGAGAACAACCATTTTAGCCGACAGTCAAACAAAATCGAACCGCGCCAAAATTATTTATGTAAATTGTTAGACGCTAATCTGAAGTAGTCCTTAAAATTTCATGAAATTCCGTCGGGTAGTTTCTTCGATATGAAATTCTGTTTCAAGAGTATAACCGTGTTTCAACGTTTTATACGCGCAGGATAATGCCGAAGAAGCGTACTTGCAACGATCGCATCGTTCACACGAGAGATCTCTGCGATCTTTTTCGCACGGCAATCCCGATCGTGAGATATCAGCGAATAATAGCGAATAAGCGACGCGTCGGTGATTTATTTGCGGCGAAGTGGGGCATGTGTATTATGCTCGGAAAGAAAAAAGATACAGGAGGCGTCTAATAGACCCAGTTTCCTACTTTCCTCTTGGTATCGACGCGATACCAGGTGCTGGTTGCAAAAGTAACTATGTCGTTTCAAAATGGCATAACGCTTTTATTTTTTAATACTTTACATTGATTTTTACAGTGACTTTCAGACTACTCTGTAAAAATCACTTTTTTCCGACTCTCCTTTGAATCGACGGAATCTCCAATCTTCGAGATCGAGGTGTTGAACTCCATCTAGGATTCTTATCCAGGGTGTAACGATCATGGTCGACCTTTTTATCCGCGAGAAGAGCCGTCCTCAGCCTCAAATAGAATCGCTGTCTCCGACTCCCTGAAAATCTATTATTAGCGTCTTCGAGATTTCCAGCGGGAAGGGCTTATTTCGAGGTCTCTGCATCTCGATTATGAATTTAGGGTGTAAGGTGAAATGCCCTAAGCCTGGACAGCATTTTTTGCTACCTTTAATTTTATCAGTTTAGATAAACAAAAATAATTTTTTAATTGTTTTAACATAAAATTCAGGTTTTGTAAAGTAATTTGAAATCAAAAAATCATTGTTTAGATTAATATTTTAATTGTATTAGCAAGAATAATTCAAACCTATAATTGGACATATTAAATCCAATCTAAACTAGCACCTGAACAGAAGTAAAGCCTTCAGCGGGACAAATTGAATTTGCATATAATCTGCAACAGGCACTATAGTGCTCCAAGCACTATGGCCGCCACGGGGAGCGAGTATTCCTTGAGAATGCCTCCGATCGAGCAAAAAGCCCATGTCTGATTTATAACATTGAACTTTATTAAATCTTTAATGATGCACAAATGAATATATTATTATTATATATTAAATTCTGCCCTGTTTAATGCTCATTTTCTGTTGCAAAGCAAGCATTTCAAGGGACAATAATTCTTTCCCCATATTCTCTAATTGAGTGCATTTATTAGATGGCAGTTATTATCATTAGTTGCTTCAGACCTTATTTTTTTAGATTTATCATTGGATTTTAACTTTATATCTTTAATTTGATGTGGAATTAATTAATGTTCTTATAATATAAATGTATGTCGATTAAGTGACACACAAGAATTCAAAGTAAATTAAAAGTAAACATTTTACTCTTCCAATATTGAATAAAGATTTATTTTATATTTGAAACCAATATTTCATTCGTAATGAGAGGTGTGTATGTCTTCCAGCATATTCTGGAACAAATATTTTTCCATGATAAACAAAATATTTCCTCTTCATATTTAAAAAAATATTCTATTTCAAATATTAAATAAAAATTCACTTTATATTTAGAAAAGAATATTTTTATTTTATTTAGAAAAGAAATTTGTTACGTAATCTAAAATAAATATTGTATATATATTGCAATATTAAAAAAACAGATTGGATCTCTATTTAATACTACATGAATGTGTATACAATATTTTGTGCTACTAGGGTGTAATCATCAATGTGTTTATAATAAATGAAATTTTTACAAAATATTTTCATTGTCATTCCAAGAAATAGGAAACTTAAGAGAACCAACATTTTAAACATCTTCAAAATATTGAAGTGTGAAATAAGACGTCTTAAAGACGGCTTCAAGACGTCTGAAATGAAACGTCTTAAAAACGCCCTCAAAAAGACGTCTTATTTCAGACGTTGAACCGACATGGCGAAAAAGACGTCTTTAAAACGTCTTATTTCAGACCGTTATACCGACGTCCTGAGATAGACGTCTTTTAGACGTCTTTAGGACTTCTTTTTAGGACGTAAGACATTCAGACCTAAAATGGACGTAAAATGAACGTTTCAAAGACATCCTGTGCTATCTGGGATAAATGTTTACAATAGAAAAAAAGATAAAGGACTACTCCTATAATAACAAAGAAGGGACGTGCATAGAAACTAATGGTACAAATGATATGGTATTATCCTATAATCCTGCGTAATTGTTTTTTAAAAGTGTGCAGACTCGGTAAAAAAATCAATACGATTATAGAGAGTGGTAGAGTCTGCAATAATATGCGATATATTGGATTAATTAAGTCATAAGCAGATCTGGCTTTAAGTGTTTGAAATCCTGCTCTGGTAAATAATATTATTACTAAAATCTTGGACAGTTATCTGACACTGTTCAGTCGCGGGAGAGAGAGTTTCAAAATACAAAATAAAAATGTTTTGCAACGACTCTGATCGTTTCTCTTATAAATTTTACCCAGCTCTGTACCTGCCAAGAGTTACCCAAATATTTCTCCTATAAATTCGCCTCGCTTTAAGGTTTGAAAACCCTTTCCCAAAGGTGTACCGAAACGCATATCCGTTTTCCGTTCGAGTGGGTCTCTTTCCTGTCGCTCGGGGCCTCTAAAGTACTCCGTTACGTCGCGTCGCACGGTGGTGCGTTCTCCTGGTAAGATATCGAGACTTGACAACTTCAAAAAAACATAATAATACAGACTTTCCTGAAAATCGTAAGAAAATAACGAACGTTTGCCTGCGTTTCATCAATGCAGCATCGGAGGCATTATTTGGCGAAAAAAATATTTGAAATACTATTTAATGTGTTTTAGATCTTATTTTGCTTAAAGAAAATAGTATTTTATTTGAACAATCTGAACCTCGAAATAAAATATTTCTATTTGAACAATCTGAACCTCCAAATAAAATATTTCTATTTTAATAATCTGAAACACAAAATAGAATATTTTATTTTTGCGCGTCGTTATACATAATACTTTCAGAAATCGCATTAGTTATTTAATATTTCTTATTTTAGCAATATAATTTAAAGAAGAACTTAATATAAGAAACTTAATATAAGAAACAATATCATTTGCCACATTGCCGTTTTATTTTTTTGTTTGACTGCTGCCATTCGCATACAACAATGTGCAGCGTTCCAAATTGGGAACTGTTAGGGTGTTCCTTTGAGGAGACACAGAATCAGTCCGGCAAAGCTAGAAAGTCTCTCAACTGGGGCAGAGGACGGAATAGCTGTGTTGTATTTTAAAAATAGTTTTCATATATTTGTGCTTAGCAATACTTTCAATTCATGTATCACTATCGTTGAAATATTTAAATAATTCTAATTCTGCAATGTTTGTATGACTGATATCATTTGTTTCTTTTACCATAAAGGAAAAAAGTCTCTACTTCTTTGTTTTGTGAAAGTAATTGAGGTCGTGACTCTGAACCTGGATATGCTACCTGGAATGCTTGTTCCAAAGCATTTAATACGGTATCTTTGATAAAAGTACGTTTTTTTTAACCACGTTTTGATTAGCTCGCTTTCTTGTCTGTCTGTTTGTCTGTTTGTCTGTTTGTTTGTCTGGTCGATACACAAATTTTGCAATTGATTTTATTCTTCATTTAAGTGTTTCGGAATCCATCGTAATTTCCATTTTGGATGTCTAACAGTAGCAATTATATAGTCGCTTGCGTGTTCAGAAAACTCGAATAAATCACGAAATCGAGATTTTAAACTAGATAGTAAATGAAGGTTCGCAATATTTTAAGGTACGTGTACCATCTTCGACATTTTCAATATGTTTGAAGTTATTCTCTATTCCCAAAAGCCAAGGAAATATATCACCGAAAAAGACATTATCACCTTATAGTTTGTCCAAAGCGTATGCCATGGGTCGCATACACAACGTTCATATTCTTTTAAAAATTCTAAGTCTGTGAATGTAAATGATGATATATTTAGAATTACAGTTACCTCTGGTGCCTACTGAGGTTTCTTGATAAGAAAACATACAGTGTATCTTATCCCCAGGAAACTATTTATACTCATAAATCTATTGAATGCGTACCATTATATTTTTTGAGCAATAATATTTAAAATTGAAATTGAAAATAAAGAGAAAGTCGAAATATTTTCAATATTCTTAAAATAAAATACTATTTTCAAATACTACATTCAAAAGTTACTGCATCAAATAAAATATTTTATTTTCAAAAATTACTGCGCCAAATAAAATATTTTATTTTCAAAATTGTACAGATACTGTAAAATAAATGGGATTATTTATTATTTACTATTTAAAATACTATTTTCCCCAGCTCTGTGCAGCATCGCGTGTCGCAGCGTGTGCTAGGGGTGGTCGGTGGTCTAGAATCGGACGTGACCCTCGACAACGTGTCTCGGTTGCCGGGTTCGATTCATCGGATCGCGATCGGCCGTCATCGGAGACGACTCGGGAATGACAACGAAAGGACGCGACGGGACGCGTCAGCTGGCCTCGTCGAACGGTGCAATTAAGCTTGGTAGTGGGGGAGAATCGTGGGGTGGGGGTAGATCGGCCGCGAAGCGTGGCTTCCTTCAGTCGGTCCGGAAACGCGGTCCCGTGAGGACGTGCTACGTTACAGGTTAAGTTGGCGTCGGTGTTGTGCACGTGACGGGACGATGTTCCTTTGTGCTGCTCGTTTCTTCTTCTCCCTACCTTTTCTTCTTCTTATTCGTCTTCGTACGGTTTTCCTGTTGTTCCTGTTCGTGTTGCCTCGTCGTGGCGAGGCCGGTGGTGATTGTGCAGTGCGTGACGAGTAAGCTAACGTGCGTTATGAGGGAGGCTGTCTACGCAGGAATGGTCAGCTTCAAGAACAACAACGTGCTGGACAGGTAGGTCGGACAATGAGAGCGACTCGTTCCCACAGTGAACATTAACCTGCGAGACGGTCGAGAGGTTTCTGTATTTTCACTTTTCCTATTCTTCATTTCTTGCTATTTTTCTGCAGCTATTTTCGTCAACTTATTATTTATTTTGTATTTTTGCGTATAATGTGTGCGACAGCAACCCCTTGCCCTACTGCCCTACGCCTGAGCTTGAGACCATTATGACTGGCAGCGTGCTGCAAACTTAAGGTGTTTTCTCCAGAAAAAAATCAATTGAAAAATTTGTACCGAACAGACAGACAAACACACAAATCTATAGACAGACAGACAAGAAAGCGAGCTAATAAAAACGTGGTAAAATAGAATGCGATAGGGTTTGGTAGGTCGAATGTTATGTTAGGAATTTTCGATAATTATCAATTTAAGAACTACAATATTAATGACACTTTTTGTATAAAACACATCACTTGATGTTTGTTTAACCCTCATCCGTCCCTCGTGTCAATTTGACACAGTTTTCCTGAAATAAATTATGCTGTTCTGTTATTTGCGGGTTTTGCCCGAAACTTTGTAACTTTTACTTTTTTAATACGAAACACATAACCGAAAAGCCTAAGATGTAAATGCTGATTCCTTGTTATTTTATCGATGCTTAACCACTGTATCAATTTGACACCGAGGCACAGTGGTCGATTTACTCCAGAACGTGGCCAAAAATCAAATCTCTCTTTGACTTATACGAAACTATGTATCTCGGGGTTTTCGAGGTCGCTGATTACGAATCTAATTGTAAAATCAAAATCGCAAAAAAGTAAAATGGCGGCTGTAAAATGGAGATTGAACCTATGAAAACTGGTATCAATGAAAACTCAGAATGGAACAAAACATGGTATTTTGGGGTTCCTGAAGTCGTTAATTATAAATTTGAAATTAAAACAACAGAAAACAAAATGGCGGAAGCAATATGGCGGATGTACGTAAGTAAGAAAGTATTAAATACTGCAGAGAAACTTGATATCTCATGATTTTTTATCTTGTAAAATGTGAATCTAATATCAAATGATATAATTACAATAACTTCCCTATAAAATCGGGAAGTTAAAAAACATAAGTAGCCAACTAATTATTTTAAATTATAGAAGAAAAAATTCTTGTTTTAAATGTGTTTTGAAGAATGGAAGGTTATAAATTAGAAAGCATTGTAATTATGAATGTATCAAATTGTTTATTCAACATCTGAATAGTCAGAATCGTCATTTGTTGTATCTACATTATCTGTCACTAACAAATTCATATAAATAGTTAATATAAAATGAATAATGTTAATATTAAAAAATGAAGGTCACTTCAATTTTTTAAATATTAACATATATTTTTTATCCTACTAGGTGATAATACAAACTAAAGGTGTGTACAAGTCACATGAAGAAAATCATAACTATTTTCCTAGGTTTCCAAAATTTTTGTATGAAATTTTGTTATATTTTATATATTACATTATCCATTGTTACTTGCATTTTATATAATGTATAAACATGATTTACTTACCTCCAGGGACACCCTCCATATTGTAGAATAAAAATTAGTAGGATATAAAACAAATATATTCACTTCTGGACACTTTTCTCCCTCAACAATTTACTCTGCGTAGCTGCTACCTGAACGATGGTCACTTTCAGACTGAATTTCTCGCTCAGGTGGGAAGGCAGGCCCTTTTCCCATTAACAATCCAATAGCTCAACTATCAGAGTAGCCAACCCACGTATACCAAACTCTTGATTTCAATATTCATTCTTCTGATTTTTGGCCACGTTTTGGAGTAAATCGACTCCCATGCGAGGGAGAAATTCAGTTCGTGAAATGAGGGGCACTCGAATGGTGACGAATATTCAAAACAGTTTGAATATTATTAAATTCGTCTGAATTTTATAAATTGTAAAAACCTCAGCTGTTTTGTATGTAGAAAGGATTACAGAGAATAAAAATAACTTTGGTTGAGAGAAACGTCTTGATTGTCGAATTAAAATTGCTTCGAGTCCAAAGGGTTAATGGAACGAAACCGAGAAAACTTCGATTTGTGTTAAGTCGATGAAACTAGCGCAAAAACAGTGATGCAGCAGCATAAGGCATATTATGGTCGTACAACCGTAGAACCCTTGTGCACAAATCTATACCTGGAATCGTAGTTCAGGGAACCGATCGAAAACGCGACCGAGAACGTGACGAAGTGAACGCTCGGGCAATAAGGCAATACACATCGAAAGTACTATACTATACTGTGCGAAGAGTGGACTGTTACTTTCCGGAGGGGACCCTGCCGGGGACCGGAAACGTCATACACTTGCTCGCCCCACCGTGGTCCACCGTATACATACACGCTCAGAATTCACAGCTAAAAGCAAACCGCAAACACCGTTTCTTTGTTAGGTGAAATATATTTTATTTTTTTTAAACGGGGTCGACTCTATTTCCCCTCGGTTTCGCACAGATAACCTCTGATAACGCTTGCAAATCGAGTCGCGTGTCACTGCTTCGAGACAATGTGCCTTAACACGAGAAGCAACGTTTATTATTAGACTGCGGATTTTATGCGTTTATAAGAAAAATGGGATCGAGAAAAGAAAGAAATTATTGTCACCACAGTCGAGGATTCGATGAGCATTTTGTCGAATGATTCCGACGCGCAGTGCTCCGGATCGAAGAAGTGGTGTCATTTAGCTAAAAATTCAACTTTCTCATATCGATTTCTAACAAATTTGTATTGCTTCCTAAATGACAATCAACCTCGAAAATGAAAAAATTAATGCAGTTTACCAAGAATTGTAATTAGGACGAATACTTAAAGGTAGACATTTAGAAATAGTACTTTTCACCAAGAAAAAATTGCTTCACTTCTTCGAGGTGCCCTGATTACACCACTTAATATTTCTTTTTTTTTTGTTTACGATGAAGTGCACTCTTTTGTGTTACAAAATTAACATCGACACTAAAAGTTATTGTTCGCAGTATGTTAAAAATTAATATTGAATGAAATAAAAAAATTGGCCAAATTTTTTACATTTGACAAGGAATATCTAGAGAACCCCGAATAATCCCGTTTTCTAACAAATTGGATCATTTTCAGCATTCTTTCCCGTATATAATCATGCAAGAATATTGTCCAACCTCCTCCGACTTTGCAAGTTATCATTGTTCAAAGCCGTCAATGTTACCTCGCGACGAGTTTCTGTTGCGTAAAACAGGCTCGTATGAATGATCAAATGTCTTCCAAATACGAACGTTTTTGCAATAACATTATAAGAGATAAATAGAGAGGGGAGTAAAGATATATATTTAAATTAACTTCGATAGTCACTTTTATTTAAAATAATATAACGAAACGAATGTGATGAGAGTTACTTAACATTCTCGCTGCATTTATTTCTATCTTTGGAACCTTGCGCAGCGTTCGAAAACTGTTTGAGATTATTGTTAACATCTGACCCGTACATGTCACAATTACAGTCAACGGCAATATTAAGTGGACACCCTTAAAAATCGCATAATTTTTTAAAAATTGCTTCAAAGGACTTGAATTTTTGAAAGATGTTAGGCCGGCTAGTTCGCTAGAGAATAAGTAAACAAAAATTTATTTTTTTTTTTTAAGATTGCAATTGGTAGGAATCATACAAAATTTTAAAAATTATATTTTGTCAACTTTTTTGTCTGAGCCTGTAACGATAATTTAAAAAATGTATTTTGTAGATTTCGGTAACTTATATACATATTGAAAATTTCATCGAAATCGGTCAACATTGCAATGATCTACAAACGTTTAGAGATGATCACGTAAGGGCTGAATGCCCTGGCAAGGTTGAAAATCTGCGCCTTTCACTCCATCTTTAAACGTATGTAGCTCATTGCAATGTTGACCGATTCCGATGAAATTTTCAGTATGCATATAAGTTACCGAAATCTACAAATCGCATTTTTTAAATTATCGTTACAGGCTCACACAAAAAAGTTGAGAAAATATAATTTTTAAAATTTTGAATGATTCCTACCAATTGCAATACTAAAAAAAAATATAAATTTTTGTTTACTTATTCTCTAACGAACTAGTCGGTCTAACATCTTAAAAAAACTCAAGTTCTTTGGACCAATTTTTGGACCAAAAGTTATGCGATTTTTAAGAGTGTCCACTTAATATTGCCGCTGACTGTAAGATCAACATGTAAAAGAATTCATAAACTACTGAATCCTGAGGCAGTGGTGTTATTACTTAACCTATGTTCATGACAAATTATGGTATGTTTATTTTATTAGCTTACTCTTTTATTTGTGATAATATTGACTAAATATAATGTTAGTACTATTTTATTCGCAATATGTATTTAAAATATTTCTTTTTTTTACACAGGAAAGCATTCTTTTATGTGTTAAAGATTAGGATCAACACTAAAAATTATTTTTCACAACAGGTCAAAAAAGGTTGAATAACTACATTTGAACAATTCATTTTTTAATAAATAATATCAATGAAAAGTTAGTAAAAATTATTGTGTAACAAATGCAAAAATTATTTAATTATCTGTAGGTAAGAATTACTATTTTTTAAATATTTTGGTGAAAATTTCATTGCGATATCTCTAATAGTTGAAAAGTTATAACAAAATGACACCAACTTCTTCGATCCGTTTCACTGTGCGACGGTGACGTCGACAGTCACGACCATGACGTTGTTCGATGATACCGCTACGCGAGATTCCTCCGTGAAACTTGAAGGAATTTCATCTTGTCCACGGTTAGACTACGACTGTTCTGAGATCGGCTTTAGAGGATGATTCAAAATTTCAAGAGGATTGTTTCTTCAACAAAAATTGTCTTACTCGATCACTCGATTTTTTCCGATCACCCGTTAAATCGTCAAATTGCAAACGAGGTCGGAATGTAATAATGGTTCCTCAAAAATGTCCCCCTCCATTCCGATAATAATCCGATAATAATAGTTCGCATTCGCTCTGAGATGAAAAGGAAGCGATAGTCCTCTAACTCTCGTCATACTTGCCGGTACATCTCTACCGATTCTTCCTTTTTCGAGTTCCTATGAAAATTAAAACCACGCGCGCGATCTCGTTAACGAGTAGCTACGATAGTCGACGATGAGCCTGATAGAGAAGCGGCGTCTCGTTCAACGGCCATTTGTTTCCGGCGAAGTTAATTACCCTAGTATCCCTTAATTGACTCTCTGCGCCGATTATCCTTGCTTGGTCGACTGGAGGATTTCTTCCGACAAACATGCAAGCGGGAAAATGATTAAAAAGGAAAATTAATCCTCCAGTGAAGCTTCAAAGAGTACTTTAAAAACGCAATCATTCAATTAACACCAACCGCACAAAATGTGACTGTGCAAAAGGTTAGAAAGTAGAAAATTATTAAAAAGTTGTCGCTGTTATCGAAAGAAAAAGAGGACGAGCCAGCGTTGTTATCTCTGCTGTATCGTAAACAATATCGCAAACAATATCGCTCGATGGTTCTATCGAATAAAACACATCGCTTTCTACAGGATGACGTCGAGCAAATTCGACGTTGCGCAAACTTACATCGTTATTGACGGACTGCGATAACGGAAGATAAATATCGGTGATGAGCAATCGGTGATGACACTGTCAACACCTATTTCGAGTTAGGATCGCCGGTTCGCGAGGCTTGCTGGCTTTTCCAGCATGAATCGATCGTTGGCAAAATAAAAATTGTTTGCATCGATTGCCAGAGACAGGAACCAGATAGACAGAGTTTCATTTCTGTCGTTTTAACAAGTTGCCAATTACTATTGACATTCTACAATTATTTTAATATTTTTACTATTTCAACACTTCTTGAAAAATAATTTTTATTCCTCACTGAGATCTAGGAGATCTACCGATAACGTTGACGATCGTCTTGGCAGCGTTTGTAAAAGTTGCTCGTGTGAATCGATGAAATTTCGCGAGGTTGAAATTGAGAACTGCGCAGCATCCGTTTCCGGTGCGATGGATCGCATTCCGTCGTCGTTCTGATTGGATCTCGAGGATTATGGCGGGCTTAGGGAGATTGCGGTGTTCGATACGATCCTCGTCAGACCAGCAAACGATATTCGTGTGCCGGATTAATCTCAGCCGACGCTCGACGCGAATCCGAGTGCAGCATTTTAGCCGAGGGGATGCACAATTGCACGGTGCAGTTCTCCTTTCAACGGGTTATCGGAGCCAAGAGATGCATCTCATCGTCGAGAGATAAATGGAAATTTCAGGTGCTTACATTGTCACGCACCCGTTCGGCCATTTCGAGCATCCTAACGAGAGCCCCTTCTCGGATATTTCTCGACGAGTTTCTCCATCTTCGTGACACTCTGGGCCAGCCGTCGCAAGATTAAGAGTTTTGTCTCCCAGACACACTCTGCGATTTAACCCTTGGCACTCGAGTCATCTCGAAAAATTGCTGTACCATTATTCCAAATATTAGTATCTAATCAATTGCTGAACATTTATGTATCGAAAGAGGCGTTACATCACTTCTATATCCATGAAATGAAAAAAAATGATATAGAATGGAATTACTCTAGGCGGGAAGGAATGTTTAATTTTCGAGATAAAACAGCTCCGACTGCGAAGGGTTGACGAATAAATCGGGGAGCAGAGAAATTATTGGATTGCTCGGCTAGAGCGGTTAATTAATCGCCACAGGAGGCGTAATAAATCGTAACCGGAGCACTTTCGATGAACCGTTACAAAGTTTCGGCGGGCTGTCTTTGAAGTTTGATTAACGAGGGCGGATCCGCAGTTCACCGATATTACCTAAGCCCGACGTATACGTAGACCAGCACGAACACATACCTACACGAAGATCTCAGAGGATTCAATCTCGTAAAAGATGTCCTTATTATTGGCGACGTGGTTCGCGAAGTTGTCGGATATCGGGAACACGAAGAAGAAGAAGGCGGGGGTGTGCGAGCGTCGAGGGACCACCGCAAAGTTTGTGCATTGGACGAACGCCATTAAGGTCAAGTATAGCGCGCCGTCCCTTGTCTAAACTTGGCTGCGGCTCCGACGAATTTTGGACAACCAGTGCACCCTCCGCGGGGCAGCACGCAGAAAAACCATAGCAACCGCGGAACCTTGAAAACAAGTCGCCAAAACGGGGCGCTCCAGATAGAGAGTGGGCCAAACACGTCGCTTGCAAACATATTTCTTTCGCAATCGTTAATCTTTTCGATATAAAATAATTATATTTAAATAAAAATAAAATTTTAAAAATACCACGCTTTTAAAACGGACTAAAAAGTATAAAATATATATATAATTTATCCTAGCCCCATACAGGTTCCTAACCCCATACAGATTAATACAGAATTTGGATAGCTATGAAAATACTTGTAAGATCTAAAACGAAAAACGTGGGGCGCATGCAATAGATAATTGATGCATGAATAGTTCACCTGAGTCGCTAACAATTTTATTGCACTGTGAATGATATGAACTGTCGTGCGAGTTTTCTCAACGGCAGCTACACTCCTAACTATTATCCTGCGCCCCACGTTTTTCGTTTTAAATCTTACAAGTATTTTCATAGCTATTCAAAATTCACAATAACAAATGTTCAGGGCTATCTGTACGGGGCTATTTTATACTTCTTAGTCCGTTTTAGAAACGTGGTATTTTTAAAAAATGTATTTTTATTTAAATAATTATTTTCTGCTTTTTAGTCTTGTGTGGTGAAATTTTTCAATCGATTTTAAACATTTCGATGAGATTATAACAGAGACATGTAGTAAATTTCAGGCGGTATTGCGACCGCGTCCTATCGAAAACAAACGCCGTGGTAAAATGACAAAGATGAAGTTTGACGGAGAATCTCGGTATAACTGTTCTTTTCCTTGGTAAACAAACATTATTATAGTATAATAATACGTAGTAACTATGTATACACCACACGGAGCTTGAACGCACACTGAGCCCAATGTCGCCAGAAGATGCCCAAATGAACATCTCTTTCCTCTCCTCCTTTACCCCTTCCACTATCCCATTCCAGCACCATGCGCACACTCCAACGTCCCCCACTGAGGCCGTAGACCACGGTGCCCGTGCCGTAGACTGGTCTGATCATCAGAGAGGGGGTACCTGTATTCCCCTCGATTATCTCGATCTGGCGACACTGCACTGAGCTCCAACGGTGCGAAGCAGGTCAGTGGAGTGGGGATGAGTCAGAGTGGGAACACGTATTAGAGTGGGGACGCTGAACGCGATAATGTCTCGCGGGGGAGGGGGGGGGGCATCGGTTAAATTTATTAATAATTTATATCTCCCAAACGCATAGGCTTTTAAAAAAAATTGTTTTAAATATTGCATTGTCATCCAGTTCTGAGCTATGTTTAAAATTTCAAGTCTCTAGCTCATCGGGAAGTTAGTTTAAAATCAATTGCAAGATTTGTATCGAACAGACAAACAGAGAGACAGACAAGAAAGCGAGCTAATAAAAACGTGGTATGTAGTATTCACTTAACGAAGAAACGTTCCTTTACGTGTCGCGTCGACGAATAAAAATCCTAAAGTTCAATTTTGTTTTTTAAACGAAATCTACGTTGCTCGAAAACATTTTTTAACAGCTATACTATGTCGGTTCGTTAATTAAATTTGCACGAATGGTTACGTGCACTTCCCGGCCACAAATTTGCCAACAGAAAGAGACGGAAGGCGTAACGAAAAGAAGTCGTTTTTTTTCCTCTCATTCTCGACACTCTTGAAAAGCGCAGCGTGACCGAGTTCACGAACGAGCAGGTTTACGGATTATGTAAAAATTTCGTGGTAACGCGTTTCGGATTCCTTCACCGATTTCGCAGCTTGTCCCTCGGTTGCGAAACTACGTTCCAAGTTCACTTATGGCAGCTGGAATCGGCGAATCGGCGAATCGGCCGTGTCGAAAGTTCCTTTTGCGTTTCGTTTCTCCGACGCGGAACGAGATGGCACGCAACGAATTTTAAGTGCATCATGCACCGTGTATAGTGTATACTGTACCCAACAAAAACATCCTGTAAACAGGAGCCAAGTTCCTATGGCCGTAAAA
>CM052318.1:12020628-12157078 GCA_028455605.1 Lasioglossum malachurum | reverse complement strand
TTATTTGGTGTTGTATTTTTATCGGGGACTTAAAGGTCTGTTCAAGTATCGGCTTGTTATCTGCAACACCGGTTCGTGGGAATTCGAGCGTCCAGGTGGGTTACCGTGCCGTCACCGGATGCGACGAGAGTTCTTTCGTGAGTAATTATTTAGCAGCTGCGAGATCGATGCGAACGATCAAACGAATATCTAACCGCGGCTTCCGCAAACTTCGGAATCCGTTTCTCCACCATTCTAAACTAAGTTTTTTCAATTTCTAATCTATACATTTTTAATCGAATCGCGAAATCATCGACGACTTATCATTGTCGCCGACAATCTCAAGCTAATACAATTGTTTTTCTTTTTGAATTCCGTGAGCTCATATTCTTTTTATGGCAACGATAGCTATTATCAACTTGGATAAGATGTTATCGGCGATGAAAGCTGTCGTGGGTGATAAGATCTGCTGCTGGTATTTAAAACAATCGATACTTTCGAGCGTCAATATTGAAACTCAAAATCACTTTGTATTTAGAAATGTCTCAAATATATAGTCCTTTTTGTTTTCGAAGAACGTCCGCAGTCTACAGTATATACTAACGAGCATAACTGGCTCAACACACTTTAAATCAGAATAACTTTTTTATGAATGGACCAAACGACTTCAATTTCTCTGTAAGGCTAGAAGAATTAGTTTAGTAAATGACGTCTAAAAAATATTTTGAAAAAATGCATTTGGAAAATTTAAAAAATGTGTTTGGTATACTCGTATACTAAATGATATACGCTCTGAAAATTTCATTGAAATTGGTTAATTGGTTTACTAGCTATAAACGATCAAAAGTGGTAAAAATTACAATTTTTCAAGATTTTCGGCCTTTTTACCACTTTTGATCGTTTGTAGCTCGTAAACCAATTAACCAATTTCAATGAAATTTTCAGAGCGTATATCATTTAGTATACGAATTGACCAAACACATTTTTTAAATTTTCGTTATCAGCCCCCAGCTAAAAAAGTAGTAAAAATATTTTTTAGACGTCATTTACTAAACTAATTCTTCTAGCCTTACAGAGAAATTGAAGTCGTTTGGTCCATTCATAAAAATGTAATTCTGATTTAAAGTGTGTTTTGGTCTGCTGTACCGTGTCATGGTAATTTTACCGTGAATCGTTCAACAGTTTCCTACCTTACCACTGAAAGGTAAACCACGATGCAGAAGATTTCATGTTCAATGGTCGGCAATTGAATTTCCAGTCATTCGAAAATTTCGAGATAACTGCCTTGCCGACTCCGTAGAATTTCGTTTTTTTTCTATATTTATTGAGGCATATACAATACATATACATATGTGTATATGTATATTTTATCAATTCGGATGGTAATCGCCTTTTGATTTTTTGAGGATTGCTATTGGTCGTATTTGCTAAGAAAAGAAAGCAAAGATCACGATTTTGAAGATTTATATCTGTAATGAAAATTTGTAAGGTGCCTTTTCGGTGAGCGATTTCTCAAAGCTATTCCTTAAATTAATATCACAAATATCATACGAAAATAGATCCGACATTCAACATACCATCGTAGGCCGATTGACATTCTCGTGACACGCTCGACGCGCGATCGATAACTTATAAAACTTATATTTGTTCGAACCAATAGAATATTCTATACACTTTATTTTAAGGATTTACTTCGACCCGACTTTGGAACATGTTCCCGACAGAATTTCACAATTTCCGACGGCTCGGATTAAAGCTGGAAGATCGGTACCTTACGATAGAATCATTTAGGTTCACAGGAAAATTTTACAAGTTGTAAAATCTTCATGTTTTAGAATCAAGCTCTTAGACTTTGCGAATATATTTTAGAAATGTCGTGGCCCCGAGTTATGTAATAAAAAATGTTTTTCATTTTTTGGACCTGTTACACGAGAATCTCCCGTCGAGAGTCTGCCGGCTTGTACAGAGAAAATATGAAAAGAATTTAATTTTGGTGGTTCCAGCGACCAGTCGACGCCGCATCGCCAACTGCCCGGGAGTCTACGAGGTTCCCTGAGCTATTCCCACAGCCACCGGCATAACCATCTCCACAGACATGATCCACCGCCGCCACCGGCTTATTGCGCTCCGCCTCCGCCGGTGTCCTCTAGTTACCCCACAGTGCAGCGTGGCTGCGCCCTGCATTCGAGGTAAGTCTCTCTCTCTCTATGTCTCTCTCTATGTCTCTCCTTGGCCATTTCAATCTCTCTCCCTTTCCCTCCGGTGCCATTCCATCCCGCAGCATCTCAACCCATCCATCCATCCACCGTGTACACACGACGGGGCTTAATTGTGTCGTACATATGTACCGGTTACCGTCCGAACACACCGCGTATACACCCGCGTCACAGCCACCACGTTGTTTCAATTCTACCCGTGGCTCTCTTTATCCTTTGAGAACCCACGGCCCCGTCCCTCGATTAATCCAGTCTCAGCTCCATTTTCTTTTTTCTACTGTCTGCGAGGGGTTGGGGAACCAGTGTTTTCTTCTGACGATCCTGGTACGTACCTACGCTCGTGGACGAGATACAAACGCTTTTGCTTCGGCAAATCTGTAACCGTAAAAGGTTTCTTACATGTTAGTACCCCAATTTGTGTTCCACCAACGCTAAATACCTAGACCGCGGATCTACAGCGACTCCCACTAATATTTCGGGCACTCTTAAAAACTCCATAATTTTTTTAATGACGGAATATACGACTTGAAATTTTTGGAGAAGTTAGAACAATTGGTTTCCTACACAACGTGACAAAAATTTTTGAAAAAAACTGCGAGTTGTCGGAATTGCAGAGAAAATGCCAAAAGTCGTATTTTCCAACTTTTTTATGTGGGCTTATATGGAAAATTTAGAGAACACGTTTCGTAGATCTGTATCAATTAAACGTACTCCTAAAATTTCATCAAAATTTTTAAAAGACAAAATGCAAAATCTTTGAAGGGCCGCACGAGAAAGTGTGGCGGGCCGCGTGTCGCTCAACCCTGCTTTAGACAGTCGATTTAAGGTCGTCGCACACTAGAACGCCAGCTGTTTTCGGTTTTTTCTGTGTAGTTCATAGTTCTATGTTTTACATCACGCATGGGCAAATTTTTGCTCGATCAGCGGCATTTTCAAGGGATATCCCCACTTCTCCCGGCCGCGCGTCTCGTTCTCCGTGGCGGCCTTAGTGCCGTATGTCTTGAAAATGCCTCCGATCGAGCAAAAGTATGTGCATGCGTGATGTAAAACATACAACTATGAACTACATAGAAGAAACCGAAAACAGAAAAGGCGCGCGGTGCCGGAGAGGCGGCGGGGCGTTCTAGTGTGCGACGATCTTTATCAGGAAGCCTCGACGAGTCTCGTGTTCGCGGCACGCTGAAATTTCAATCGGGCGCGAAATTGAAAATCGATGTATCCAACTTCGCTCGGCGGTAGCCTAACTTTGGGCAGGTTCGAAAGTCGCGGGTTTCGAAACTTGCTTCGTACTAACAGGAGGTCGACGTACCCGACAACGACGTGCCCGACAACGACGACGACGTCGACAGTCTAATTAAACGACGCATTCTCCGCGAGACGCGATATAGAGACACAATCGGTGGATTGTTCGCTGTAAAACCCTGGTTCTATGGGGGTTACACAGGGGAGGGGGTTGGAGAGTGGGTGTGTAGCAGTGTGTCGGGGTAATTGTTGCGTGTGTACGGGGGCGGAGGCTGAATAGCACGCGGCGCAGCTTGCGGTTGACGCGATGCGAGATGCGAGGCGCACCATGCCTGCGAAACTGTTCGCGAATCGTGACAATTAGGCGAAACGGCTCCGTCGAACTCGCGACAATAGATCGCGCGCAAAAGGATCGCTCGAGCGTCTTATGCTTCTTCGAGGAATACCGAAATTCAGGTAAAATTTCATTCAAAATTCATTCAAACTAAAAATTTTCTTCGTTCGAAAAGTCATTTCGTTTTCTTCAATCTTTTACTGTTTGGAATAAGCTTTATATCATTTTAATAACGAATACTAATGATTTCAGCGCACTGGTTCGATCTGATGCTACCACTTAAGCAATTTTGCAAATTACCACAAAATTATCAACGTTCCGGTAAAAAATTTTGACCATTTTGAAGATAAAATTTTTTATATAATTTCGTCTGTAAAAATTGTTGAATTAATATAAAATTTGTGTGTTGTGTTTCGTACACAAAACTGAAAATTTTAAGCAACAAACCAGAAACACACTTGCTATGTGACAAAAGTATTTTTACCATTTTGTTCTATGATTCTTTGCGCTCGTAGGAATTTCTGTTTGTTACCAGCGAAAAATCGAGTTATTTGAAATGAAATATCCACCGCATAGAGAATGTTGACAACATCGAAAAATATGGTGATCCGATGGTACATCCTCTCCGTAAATAGCACGCAACTTTTCCTTTCGTGCACTGCATTTTTTGGCGGTGATAAAAAAGCAAAAGGTGATGGAAATGCGTACTTTAGTTTTGCACATTTGACGAGTTGACAAACAAATGCTTGAAGTGGTATAAAGCACTGCAAGGCAGGAAATTATGTCCGAAATGTCAGCTGTCAAGATATACCCCGATTTTGCGATTTAAAATAAGGTTAATCCCTATACGAAAAACGAAATTACTTTTTGGACGACCTGGGGTAGTAACATATGTAAGTATGGAGCAAAAGCTCGCAAGTTCGTCAAACAGTTTGAAGGCCTTGTCGGCTCGGCTCGAGGTCGTTACCGGCAGGCGTCGGTAGTGGCTGTTCTTGCAAAGCAAGCAAGCAAGTAAGCAACCAGCACGGAAACAGGCTCTTCGAAGCCACTAGACTCCTTTCGGCGAGAGCTTTAAACGCGACTTCGTTCCATTCCGTTTCATTCCGCTTGAAACGCGTGGATCTGCTACTCGTTATTCCACCGTCCACTTGTCTTCCATCCTTAGCCCTCGTTCCCTCGTTCGGTTATCGGCAAATTCCACCCACGTTTCACTCTCTCTCATCCGTTATGGCGCACAGTGGTCCGGATCGAAAAAGTGGTGTCATTTAGCTAAAAAGTCAACTTTCCCATATCGATTTCTAACAAATTTGTATTGCTTCCTAAATGACAATCAACCTCGAAAATGAAAAAATTAATGCAGTTCACCAAGAATCGTAATTAGGACGAATACTTAAAAGTAGAAATTTAGAGATAGTACTTTTCACCAAGAAAATTGCTTCACTTCTTCGAGGTGCCCTGATCACACCACTTAATATTTCTTTTTTCTTTTTTTGTTTACGATGAAGTGCACTCTTTTGTGTTACAAAATTAACATCGACACTAAAAGTTATTGTTCGCAGTATGTTAAAAATTAATATTCAATGACATAAAAAAATTGGCCAAATTCTTTACATTTGACAAGGAATATCTAGAGAACCCCGAATAGTCCCGTTTTCTAACAAATTGGATCATTTTCGGCATTCTTTCCCGTATATAATCATGCAAGAATATTGTCCAACTTCCTTCGACTTTGCAAGTTATCATTGTTCAAAACCGTCAATGTTACTTCGAGACGAGTTTCTGTTGCGTAAAACAGGCTCGTATGAATCATCAGTCACTTTTATTTAAAATAATGTAACGAAACGAATGATGAGAATTTCTTATCATTCTCGCTGCATTTATTTCTATCTTTGGAACCTTGCGCAGCGTTCGAAAACTGTTTGAGATTATTGTTAACATCTGACCCGTACATGTCACAATTACAGTCARCGGCAATATTAAGTGGACACCCTTAAAAATCGCATAAYTTTTTAAAAATTGCTTCAAAGGACTYGAATTTTTKAAAGATGTTAGRCCGGCTAGTTCGCTAGAGAATAAGTAAACAAAAATTTATTTTTTTTTTTTAAGATTGCAATTGGTAGGAATCATACAAAATTTTAAAAATTATATTTTGTCAACTTTTTTGTCTGAGCCTGTAACGATAATTTAAAAAACGTGTTTTGTAGATTTCGGTAACTTATATACATGTTGAAAATTTCATCGAAATCGGGAACATTGCAATGAGCTACAAGCGTTTAAAGATGATCACGTAAGGGCGGAATGACTTTCACTCCATCTTTAAACGTATGTAGCTCATTGCAATGTTGACCGATTTCGATGAAATTTTCAGTATGCATATAAGTTACCGAAACCTACAAATCGCATTTTTTAAATTATCGTTACAGGCTCACATAAAAAAGTTGAGAAAATATAATTTTTTAAATTTTGAATGATTCCTACCAATTGCAATACTAAAAAAAATATAAATTTTTGTTTACTCATTCTCTAACGAACTAGTCGGTCTAACATCTTAGAAAAACTCAAGTTCTTTGGACCAATTTTTAAAAAGTTATGCGATTTTTAAGAGTGTCCACTTAATATTGCCGCTGACTGTAAGATCAACATGTAAAAGAATTCATAAACTACTGAATCCTGAGACAGTGGTATATTATGGTATATTATTACTTAACCTATGTTCATGACAAATTATGGTATGTTTATTTTATTAGCTTACTCTTCTATTTGTGGTAATATTGACTAAATATAATGTTAGTACTATTTTATTCGCAATATGTATTTAAAATATTTTTTTTTGTTTTACACAGGAAAGCATTCTTTTATGTGTTAAAGATTAAGACCAACACTAAAAATTATTGTTCACAACAGGTCAAAAAAGGTTGAATAACTACATTTGAACAATTCATTTTTTAATAAAAAATATCAATGAAAAGTTAGTAAAAATTATTGTTTAACAAGTTCAAAAAATATGTAATTATCTCTAGGCAAGAATTACTATTTTTTTAATATTTTTGGTGGAAATTTCATTGCGATATCTCTAGTAGTTGAAAAGTTATAACAAAATGACACCAACTTCTTCGATCCTGACCACTGTGTGGCGCCTCGTGAAATAGGTTGCAAACGCCCTTCGAATGTTTCCCCACTGTCCTTCAAAAGCATTCCCTCCACAATCGAAACACTATCGAATCTATCAAATTAAGAACTCGTCATTATTTTATTTCCGTATACTCTGTTTGTGTGTGCTACCTAATAAACGGAACGACAGGCGAGAAATTAATGGCAGCAGACACTCTGAACATTTTTATAAAACGTTGTGACTCCGGGTAACGTATGGTTATTCGAGAACCACCGGCTGTCATCCGGGTAACGCGACCCGTGTCACGAAATTATGGAGCGTGCTGCTTGACAGCGAGCCGCGCGCTACAATAAAAGCTAAAAACTGCGGAAGACTGACGTGCGTCTAGCAGGTTTGTATACACAAACCTGACCGCCGTCTTTCCTGTGTAGCAGAGGATTTCTATTTCCTTGAAATTGTAGGCTGACTGGCTAATTGTAGATGGGAATAGTAAAACTTCATGATCGATCAACAGCCCCGTATCCACTCTTTAACGAATGGAAAACGGTGGTTCGGAATCAACAGTTAAAATCGTCGAGAACAGAACGGTTTGCTCGAATCGCTGTTTTAAAAGCGTGCAGGGAAAAGAGTGGAAAATCGCCGGAGCGTGATCAAGATTAAGCGGTCGGTCGATGGCGAAGTCCTAATTTCCTTCAATTTCTGGTTTAAATAGATGCGTGATATTGACCCGTAAAGAAATCCAATTACGGCCGGCGAAGTTGCGCCGCGCCGTAAACCGAAGTGTGTATACAGTGGCCCACGAAAGTATTCGAACGCTCTCTTAAATCAGAATAACTTTTTTCAAATTGGCCCCAACGACTTGGCGTTTTTTCAACAATTAGAAGCATGTACTTGAAAAAGTCAAGTCGTTCGGCCCTATTTTAAAAAAGTTAGTCCGATTGAGAAACGGCGTTCGAATACTTTCCCGAGTCACTTTACCGATGCTACGTACCTGCATACACTGCGTCAACGACTTTCGATCAGTCGAAGGGCCGATATAAGAAAGATTAGAAAATCAGCTTCGCTGTCCCGGATTTCCTCGGAGACGATGCATACTTTTATATTCTGTATACCGCCCCCGGTGAGGTTAATTGGAAGAGCCGATGAGGACTTTTAATGGTCGCGAACGAACTTTGGACTCGTTGGATCGAAACGTTTTAAGAGCCGAGACCACTCGGAGAACAGATCGGGACCACAGAATGCGAACTTTTTCAGATATTCCTTTGCTCTTTCTCTTTGTTTTGTTTTTCCTCGTGGGCCACATTAACAGAGAACACCGTTCAAAGTTGATCGATAAAGCTCCGTCGTCGTCGGGATTAATCGACGCGAAACAAATTCGATCGAGCTGGATAATTCCAATGGAGGAGCCCCTCGAGCGCTTCCTTTCCCCACCAACCACTCTTTCGTACTACCTTTACCTTCTACTTCTACAGCGCTTTCCCCCAGGCTCAGAGTTGGGCAAACGCTAGACACAATTATGATTATTGACTAATAACTTCATAAGCCCTACAAAAGTGACTAATAACACTGTCCAACACCAAATTTGATTTCAATATACTGTTGGGTTCTTCTTATAGAGTTTTCTGCGCTGATTCCGAATCTGTCCTTAATTTTTTTCCTATACGCACAGTTTTTGAAAAACATGGCATTGAAAAAAAAAGATTTTTCAACTTTAAACAAATATTGTGATGTTATTATAAAAAATAGTAAATTATTCTTTACAGCAAAAGATTCTGTAGACTTTTCCGAATCCAGTGATATAATATTAATACATTATGATTGTTGAAACATGTAGAAACCACCCTATTAAGTTTGGAACGTCGACGTTTTTTTCGAACCAGAAAGCAAAATATCTTCGCCCGACATGAGTTGCCGCCAGTGGCGCTCGGGACGGTATACGGCGCAGCGACGGAATACGAAGCGGCGAACGACCGTTCTAGTGGTGAGCGCCACTGGCGTCACCGCACGTCGGGCGAAGATATTTTGTTTTCTGGTGCGGTAAAAACGTTGATGCTGCAAACTTCCAAAGGGCGTTTTCAAGATAAAAGTCTGCTCTATCGCGTGGTATAGTTCGATTTTCCGCTGGACCCTTATTTTTTGAGATAAATTGAAAAATATCCTCAAAAATTGGTGCAAAACTGGTGTCTCTCCGTCATATTTAAACATGTTTAAACAATCATAATGTATTAATGTTATATATCACTAGATACGGGAAAGTCTGCAGAATCTTTTGCTGTAAAGAACAATTCAATATCTTTTATAATAACATCACAATATATTTGTTTAAAGTTGAAAAATATGTTTTTTTTCAAAGCCATGTTTTTCAAAAACTGTGCGTATAGGAAAAAAATTAAGGACAGATTCGGAATCAGCGCAAAAAATTGTATAAGAAGGACCCAACAGTATATTGAAATCATTAAAAAAGTTGAAATTTGTTGGACAGTGTAATTAATGACTAAGTAAATACTTGAGCGTGACTATGAGTAATGACTAAATTTTTAATAAGGATGAATATTGACTACTGACTATAATGGCATAATTAATGACTAAATACGCATATTTTCAGAATTTCATTATGACTTATGACTAATGACTAATGACTGATGACTGATGACTAAAAATGGTTATAAGTTAAAATAAGAACATAACAATAACAAAAAAATATCCTATTAGTTTATAAACAAATAAAATACAGATTATGATAAATTATGCTGACGAGAAAGGAAAAGGCAGTTGAATAATAAAAGTTTTCTAGATTTTCTTTTTTAATTTATGTGAAGAAAATAGATTACAAAAAATTTTTATATACGGTTCTATATAGAGTAATAATAACATGATGAATTTAAATTTAAATTGTATTTCATTAAATTTTGTTAAAGTAAATTTAACTTTTTGGACTTTAAACAGAAACAAAAGTTTTAATACAACAACATTTTAACTTATTGTTGGTGCTTCAAAATTTTACTGAAATATAAGTTTGGCTTAACTTGATTAAATTTAATTGTTTTCAGTTTGGTAAAAAAAAAACTTGAATTTGCTTCCATAAGAACGCACGTATTTCGAAATTCTTGTCACTTAATCCATTACTTTCTGGCAAATTCGCCATTGTAGCATAACTAAAAAGTCTTTCAACTGCTGCCGACGATGGCAAAGGAGTGTCGTATTTAATAAAAACTTTTTTATACCGGTCACTGCAAATTCCGATATAGTTTAAGTATATCTATATATGAATGTATGTTAATCGTACAATAGTCTGATGAATAGACTGATGACTTTCTTTAAAATTTGACTATCAATCAATCAGGCTATTAGTAATTTTCAATTATTAGTTGATTTTTGCCCAACTCTACCCAGGCTTCACAATGTCACGCGACTAATCCGGTACAGACAGAGAGGGGGTAACTGTTTTCCCTCGATTCGAGTGAATTCCCCTGATCTGGTGGAGACCTTGCTGTAGATTGTATTATAGTACATACATATTTCTTGATCGAAACGGTCTTTAATTGAATATGCAACAACCTAGTAACATCGCAGGAGGGGTAATAAACCAGCGATCCCGCACGGAAAATCGCGGGAGAACCCGGTTCTCATATCATGTCCACTTTGCGTCGAAGCGAGTATATGTTGCACCAGCGGCTGTTGCAAGTTGCAACCGATCTCCGGTTGCGTTCGGTAAACATTCTGTTGCTTTGGGCAAAGAGTAGCGATCAAAGGCCCCACCGTATTGGTCCGGAGAGAGAAGTTTTCCTCCCTCGAAGGGAGGCGAGTTACAAGCGAGATTAGAGGAAGAGGCGTTCGCGGGAATCCGCGCTTGTTGGAAAGTATCGCGGGAAAACTCTTTGACGAATCTCCGATGTTTCATCGGGCACCGTCGTCTTTTATCCGCGTTGCACGCGGTTGGTTTTCCCTCGCAGAAGGGGCAGGCTTTTGTTTTATCGCGTCGTAAAAACCTTCACTTATCCTCGACAAGCAAAGCAAAACCCTTACCGTCGCTGCTGGTCTATCTCGATGTCCGTACAGTGGCCGCAGAAAGTATTCCAACGGTAAATTCACCACTTCCGCGAAATTGTTTGCGTTTAACCCTGGGGCGCGTCACGAAACTATTGGGTCGCTGCGCAACAATTTCTTCTCATCCTGAAAAAGAATTTGATCCACCGTAGTTTTGTGTGTTTTAGGTGTGTGTAACCCCTTAAGGGAAAATCTTCCACGAGATATCCCCCGCGTGCGAATCGCCGCAGATTCTTCGCCAGCCACGATTTATCGGCGAAAGTTTTGTTTAGAAAAGTTGTTCGCAGCGAAATCGGGGTGAGATCTGCTCGATTACACGCGACCTGTATTTCCTCGCTCCGATTTTCAGTCTAGATTCTAGAGAGAACTTCTATCCTCCCCCCCCCTCTCTCTCTCTCTCTCTCGTTCTATTTCTGGTTATCTCTCGCGTCTCGCCGGTTGAATTAAATCACGGGCCCGATCGTTTCATTAAAAAGACAGCGAGCCTAATGGATCCCGCGCAAATATTTCAGTGGTCCCGTGGAAATTGGAACACCGATAGTCGGCCGGACCACCGACACCGCGAATAATCCGCGAAAAATGTAGGAGCGTGGCCTTTGTGCGATCCAACGCGAAAAATCAGTTCTGCCTCGGCCGCCGAAAATCTGCAAAAATCTGCAAAACTTCGCTGAAAACCCGATCGTTGCAAACCAGGCAAAAACTGAAATTTAACTGTTCTAGATAGATCTCAGACACACAATTGTATTACTGCTGTATTCGGATCACAAATTACAATTATTATATTTGAATCAATCATACGGATTATGTACTCCGTGAGTTTGCACGTGAATAACCGTGACTTTGAGACGTACGGTTATTCAAAATAACGTGCTTTGAGAAGCACGTGAAATGTTGCGCATTTCTGGCATCACTGCCTGTATGGGGCTGGGAAAAATTATTTTATACTTTTTAGTCCGTTTTAAAAACGTGGTATTTTTTAAAAATTTATTTTTATTTAAATAATTTTGTCTTAATACTTTTTGTACATTCACTCAGCTGACTGTAAATTACCAGTTTCAAACCACCAATAAAGTCAATGTAATTCACACGCGTGATTATCGGAAGACAAACGCGAGCGGTTGCGTGAATTGTATATGTATTGTTTACCTCCACATATGAAAATACACTGTGCTCGTGCGGCGCAAAGTGGGTCCGTGGAGTGGGGATGAGTCGAACATGTTTAAACAATCATAATGTATTAATATTATATATCCCTGGATTCGGGAAAGTCTACAGAATCTTTTGCTGCAAAGAACAATTCAATATCTTTTATAATAACATCACAATATTTGTTTAAAGTTGAAAAATATGTTTTTTTTTCAAAGTCATGTTTCTCAAAAACTGTGCCTTTAGGAGAAAAATGAAGGGCAGATTCGGAATCGGCGCAAAAAATTCGCTATAAGAACCAAGCAACAGTAATTGTGGAACAAATTTGGTGTTGGACAGTGTAATTAAATCACAATTCTTCTTCACCATGTCTTATCGTTTTGACGCACCGGTTTTTCATGTAAACTAATATAACTCCTAAGACACAACGTAAATAATAGCAGTTACTTCGTATGTTACTAAACAAAGGATACTCTATACAGATCTTTATACAATACAAAATTTTTGTACACATCATTGGTATTGAGAAACATTAGAAATCTGGAGGTGTCTTATCGTTTTGTCACGGAGTGTATATCGGCTACTAATTGTAAGAATTTGAGGATCATTATTCGGACAGTTTGTTGTGGGAATGTTACGGGGATTTACGGTGATTCCGAGTTGTTTAAATCTTGATTTGCGGCAACTGCGCGCCGCTCTATTTTCCCCGGCGATCGACGCTATTTAAAAAAAGACTGCTCCCTTCAAATTGAATTTCCCCCCAGGAAAAATTCGATTTCCCTCGCTAAGAACCGAATTTCCTACTCGATTCCCGGCTGCCATGCCGGTCTCCGCGTTCCAGTTAGGCGAGCAATTTTACAGGTGGCACACGCTCCGGGGAAGGAATCACGTGGCGAAAACGCTCCGGGCGTCTCGTTACGTCTTGCGATTAACGATCCTGAACTGGATCGTCGGGGAAAATCATATTTTTCCGCTTATTTACCGCGAATCTGAATTTTAGGAAAAACCTTTTCTGTACACCGATCTAGATCGATACTGCAGTTGAACTCATCGAATGCCGTCATCGGAGATCGCAGTCAGTGGAGCATGATTTCGATGTAGCGGGCGGGAAAAAATTAATGGTCATCGTTTTAGGAGGTGATAGAACTCGTCGAGATCAGTATCGCCAGAAAATGTCCAAATGGACATCTCTTTCCTCTCCTCCTTTCCCCCTTCCACTATCCCATTCCAGCACCATGCGCACTGCGCACACTCCAACGTCCCCCACTAAGGCCGTAGACCACGGTGCCCGTGCCCTAGACTGGTCTGATCATCAGAGAGGGGGTATTATTCGTCCGCCGAGAGTTGGCACAGAGAAACTCGTAGGTACCACGTGACGCTCCCACTTCGCGCTACACGTCTTCCGCGATTGGCCGAATCGCTTGACGAAAACAGCAACAGAGCGATGTGGCGACGCTGAGCTCCAATGTCTAGCGTTCCCGCCCGATACCGATGCGTAAGAGCGTAAGAGTGGGATCAGCAGCATTGCGTCAAGAGTGGGGACTCACCGTTGCCCTGCACCCCACTGACGAGATTTTGTGCCAACTCTCGGCGGACGGATAATACCTGTATTCCCCTCGATTTTCTCGATCTGACGAGACTGGTCGAGATCGCCAACATTGCACTATAAACATGGTGCCGCAAAATGAATTTTCAAGGCCATTTTCAATGTCAAATTTTCTTATTGGCTTAGTCGATTCTGCTCGTCGAGCAGAACAAAAGTGTCAAAGGGACCATATGCCCGAAATCAATATTTCATAGAGAAATCTTCGTTTGAAGTTTCTTTGCCTGAAATTTAAAAAAAAAATCGATTTTGATGAAGTCAGAAAATAAATCTGATTCTCATAAAGTTCTTAAAATCATGTTCTGAATATCCTGATCGTGATTAGCGAAAATCACCCCCAAAACTAACCCTGAAAAAGGACCCCCCGCTAAACCACGTGAAATGGATCCTCGGCGATAATGGCTGAATTTGAAATTTGTTGGACCTTTTGGGTCACTGAACAAATGTATGCCAGGCAAAATATCAAAGAATGGACAGTTTCGTTGTTTCAACCCTTCAAAAACCTGAGGTCAGACAAGCAAAGATATCGCTTCCGGATCAATGCGGTTACCATTATAAGGGAACAGTATAAATTTTTAGTGAACGAAATAGTTAAAGAATAATTGTTTTAACAATTTGAAAATGTCAATATTTGCAAGAACTGATTGATGATTTAAAGTGGGAAAAATCATAACGGATAGCGAGGGTTTTGAAGGGTTGAAACAACGAAACTGTCCATTTTTTGACATTTTGCCTGACATACATTTGCTCAGTGTCCCAAAAGGTCCAACATATTTCAAATTCAGCCATTTTCGCCGAGAACCCATTCCACGTGGTTTAGTGCGGCGTCCTTTTTCAGGGTTAGTTTTGGGGGGTGATTTTCGCTAATCACGATCAGGATATTCAGAACATGATTTTAAGAACTTTATAAGAATCAGATTTATTTCCTGACTTCTCATGAAAATCGATTTTTTTGAAATTGGTCCCTTTGAGACCTTTGTTTAGCTCGACGAGTAGAATCGACTAACCCAATACAAGAATTTGACATTGAAAGTGACCTTGAAAATTCATTTTGCGGCACCATGTTTATAATGCAATATTGGCGATCTCGACGAGTTCTATTACCTCCTATAAGAGGATGATCATTAATTTTTCCCCACTCTGTACGTGTCGTAAGATGATCATTCTTTCTTTCCACGAACACGCCATCACAGTGTTCCAACCCCTCGCAGCCTTCACCCATATCGCGTTCGACCGAGTGCATGCGAGTTCTCGTTGGTCGAACGAGGGAAACGAACTCGATCCACGAGCCTTCGTGTTTACAGGCTGATCCCAGAAACTGGGCGACTACCTGTGAACCTAAGTGGAGCGAGAACGGTGTTGGGCGATTGAGAATCCTCGGCTGACCTAACCCAGACCTGTTTTGTCCGATACCGTCTCGTTCGGAACGCTATCACGACCCCATACTACTCGGCGTCATTGTCTTTTATTGTCGAACGATCGAGTACAGTACTTAATTACAGTACTTAATCAAAATTCTTACTTTTATTTAGAAGAATCTGTATGTGCACATCTTTAACCACTTTTATTGTAATATTATACTTTCAATTGAACACTGAACAATTGGACATTCAAATTGGATGATGTTTTCGACGCAACTGTTTCGATCACTTATTAAATCTAGCAATTTTGCAATAAGTACGTTGTAAACCATCAACGTGCACAAATCAATTTTTCAATGTTCATTTTAAACAACCAAAGTTATTATAGCAAATGCAATCTTTTCCTTTGAAAAAGGTTCAAAACTGAACCGAAACGTTAGGAAAGAGAGAAAGAGTTTATTGCAAAATTGCTAGATTTAATAAGTGATCGAAACAGTTGCGCCGAAAACATCATCAATTTGAGTGTTCAACATTTACGATCGATGATTATACAGTGGGTAACAAAAGTAAGTTAATACTCGTATTTTCAATAATGAAATCACGATAACAGTAATATTTATTCACTTATAAAAATAAACAAGTTGATTACATATTTAATGGTAATGTTGAGAACAAAATATATCACGATTATCACAGTGATCTGTGGAGATTTATCAAGATATTGATCTTTCTATACGAAATATACAAAATTTGCTGCGACAAAAGTAAGTTAAAGTATCGTTTAATAACACTGCCCAACACCAAATTTGTTTCACAATTATATTATAATGGTGCCCTTAATTACGAATCTGCCGTTAATTTTTCTCCTAGACGAACAGTTTTTGAGAAACATGACTTTGAAAAAAAAATATATTTTTCAACTTTAAACAAATATTGTGTGTGTGATGTTATTATAAAAGATATCGTATTGTTCTTTACAGCAGAAGATTCTGTAGACTTTCCCGAATCCAGTGATATATAATATTAATGCATTATGATTGTTTAAACATATTTTAAACAATCATTAAAGAGGGAGAGACATCACTTTTGCAAAAACTTTTGAGGGTATTTTTGAATTTATTTCAAACAATAAGGGTTCAGCGGAAAATCAAACTTATACCACGCGCTAGAGCAGGCTTCTATCCTGAAAAATCACCTTTTAAAGTTTGCAACTTCGATGTTTTCTCCCGAACCAGAAAGCAAAATATCTTCGCCCGGCACGAGTTGGCCAATTTATGTTGAGTAGTTGTGAGTGCCACGTGCGGTAACTTATGCCGGGCGAAGATACATGTTGCTTTCTGATTCGGGAAAAGACGTCGAAGTTGCAAACTTCAAAGGGTGATTACTCAAGATAAAAGTCTGCTCTATCGCGTGGTATAGTTCGATTTTCCGCTGGACCCTTATTTTTTGAGATAAATTGAAAAATATCCTCAAAAATTGGTGCAAAACTGGTGTCTCTCCGTCTTTAATGATTGATTAAACGTGTTTAAACATTCATAATGTATTAGTATTGGATATCACTGTATTCGGGAAAGTCTGCAGATTCTTTTGATGCTAAGAACAATCCAATATCTTTTACTAGCTGCTCGTGCCCTCGCAACCACAAACAGGCCCTCCGGGCGGTTTGTCCTGTCGGGCGGCACACAGTGCAATTTCAATAAAATCTGTGTCAAAATCAAAGATGTCTCTATAGAAATGAGAAATGAAAGCTAGAACATTACAGAATATGGCACTATGACCTAATAGTAAGAGTCCTAATGCCTACTGGGTCAAAAAATACGTTTGACCCAGTAGAAAATTTCCAAATTTGTAGGAAATTTAATGCTCTTTCCAAAACTGAAAAAAGAAAGTTCTTAGGACCCATAGTTTTTGAGTAATAGGGGAAAACCAAAACAAGGTAATCAAAATCGTGGTTTTTACCCCCTCCGCAAGTCAGCACAGGGTCCTCGATGTCGAAAACTCAGATTCGACACCCCAGAGTACCCCTAAATGACGTGTCAAAATTTCATTGGGTTCGGAATACTTCCCAGGTAAAAGTACCTGGCGACTGGACTATATGTATGTATATACCCAAAGAATTTTTCCGTTCACTTTCTTCTAAGATTCTTGATCCAACGCATCGCGAGAAATCGCCCCTAGAATTTCTCGTGCGATTATCGCTGCTCCACCACCCTGTCATTGTATACGACTGCGGAGTGCTCTTCCTCCTCGGTCACCGATAAAGAAAATAAACCGTTTCCTCTCTATCGAGTAGCTCAGCCCCAACCCCACAAGCCGAACCCCTTGCTCCACTCTTTACGAGCTGCTTTTTCGCTCGGTGCCGGAGCCATTTAAATAATCAACCGGAAGAGTCTCTTCGCCTTTCTCCACTATTTTTCATTTGTCTTCCGCCGCGTGTTCCTCCGTCTCGCTCTAGCCCGCGATTATCTCCGTGTGTATTCTCCGTTTCGAGTCTCTGCCGGTTCTTTTATTGCTTCGCCTCTTTTTTTCTCCTTTTCTCTAGACTCCTCTCTTCTCATCTCGCCTCGGGGTTTCTCGATAACGAGGAATTTATGCGAGGCTACGATAAATCCATCGTCGAGTTCGCGTTAACTGTTTCCCCCGGTGAGTTCTCGATTGTTTCGTTGCGTTTAGTTTGGCGCAGTTGCATTTCTAGTGTTTACGGACGCGCGAATCATGGCTCTTTCGATCGAGGGGATCGTGAAGTTCGAAACGGAAAAATCGAGAAACCAGCACCGTCGGTCATGCGAATCGCGTGGCCTGTGTATTATTCACTAAAATTACGCAGTTCCAACGTACACGCAGAGATATCGAAGCGAGTCGGATAGCCGAGGTACGCGTCAATTGCAGTCGATGTTTGCTCTCAGGGAAATCCGAGGAGAGTAGTGTATCGAAGCCAATTACACGGGGGCAAGCTTTCCGAACGTACCGACGATAATTCCTCGAGCACCCCCGCGCAACCCTTGATCCCCTAACGGCAGCAGCGGAACAGGACAGTAGTTGCGTTCGGAAGCGCTTGCTAGCCTGCGCTGCGGTCGACGAAAGCAAACTTCTGGCCGGATAGTCGGCCGCGCAAACTTCCACAGTCAGAGGGAAAGAGAAATGGAGAGATGGGAGAAGGAGAGAGAGAGAGAGTGAAGCCGTATCTCTGTCATTAATACGCGATGCTGGTTTATCGCGAGCCCCCACGGCGATCTCCATCGCTCGAATCTGCTATTTTATTCTCGGCTTTGCGCCCAGTTCCTGCCTCTGACACCCCTTTGGCCCTTCGTCCCTGACACCCCCGACCTCCCTCCCCTGGTCGAATAACTGGCCGGAGTTAATAATTAGGACACTGCGCGCCGCTCCGTGCCGTGCGTCATGGTGCCGCGTAAAGGGGGGAATGAAATTTAATTTTCCTAGTATTTTACACCTTTTTTTTCAACTCTTCGTTTACACGGCTCAGAAAAGCATATGTATAACGTACACTCCCGGACAAAAAGATAGCACATCGTCTATTTTTTTCTCATTTGATAGAATAAACTGAAGAAAATGAGTATTTTCATATGTCAACATATTCGGACATGCCTCTATATACAGGGTGTCCCAGCTAACTTGACCACCTTGAATATCTTTGTTGTTTTTAAAGATACGTCAAATGTCTGAAGGACAAAGTTGAATGGTAACATGGGGCTTGTACGATACTAAAAAAAATTTTTGTTTTTATGTAATTGTTTTTAGAGATATGAAGGTCAGCTTCATTTTTTTTTAACGGAATGAGGTATTTTTTAATACATCAATCGATGCAGCTGGACATTCGTTATAAAAAAAAGTACTAATCTATGTATGTCGAACAGTTAGTAGTTCAGGAGATATTTCAATTTAAATAACTCTAAAATACCATCCAATTCTAAGATGTGTTTTACAAAAATGCAAATACATACAACGAATAAAATTAAAGAAAAAGCCTTGGTTAACTGTGCAACATAAGAACAATCGGTTACACTTTGCGGAAAAGAATATTCATAGGCGAAAGAAATGGCGAAGAATAATATTTACGCATGAAAAGAGGTTTAACATAGATGGACCTGATGGTCTCAGTTACTATTTTCACGATATGCGAAAAGAGGAACAGTTTTTGAGTGGTCGGCAAATGGGAGGTGGTAGTGTGAGGATTTGGTGCGGTATCGGGTACTATGGTAAAATGGAAATCAAATTTATAACAGGAAAAATGAATAGCAAAATGTATTTGGAAATGATTAAGGAACAAATAAACACGTACGCGACCAGAATTGTTGGAGAGAAGTATACTCTTTTCAGCAGGATAATGCCGGCAGTACACACTGCAAAAGTAGTAAAAGAGTACTTTTCTCGAGAAGAAATTCGCGTTTTAGATTGGCCAGCAAGATCACAGGACCTCAACATTATTGAAAATTGTTGGGAAAATCTTGCCCGAGCTGTATATAGAAATGGCAGACAATTTGGAAAAATTGCCGAATTAAAAAAATGTATTCAAGATGAGTGGGAGCAATTAGAGCATTAAAAAACTATAAATCTTTGCCAAAGAGAATGATGGCTGTTATCAAATGTAAAGGAGGAGCCACAAAATATGAAGCATTAATTATCATTCGTTGATTTACTGTTATACATAATTTTAAATTAAATGTGCTATCATTTTGTCACACCATATTTCCTTAAAAATTCTTCTTTTTCAAATAAAATTGTATAGACTGGCGAAGTTCAATTCAATTTCATTTGTGTCTGTTTATAGAGATATTTTGCAAGAATGCGTGAAAATAAAACCTTAGTTGTAATGTTAAATAAATAAATATTACGTTAATTTTAAAGTGTGCTATCTTTTTGTCACGGAGTGTATGTGTACACAGCGGATTCAAAAGGTATCCTCACGTTTTTCCCAATCTCGTGGAGGGAAATCTACGGAACTACAGTTTTCGTTAATGCGGATCTTTGTGCAATTCTTGTAGACGAATTTGAAGAAAGTGGAATCAAATGAAATCTTATTTTCTGAAATAAATAAAAATTGTACTAAATTTCGTTGAATTTGATATTCTAGCATTTTCTGCAAATTTTAAGAAATCATCAAGTATGCTTCGTAAAGATAGATCCGCGGTCTAGTAATGAGGATGCAATGATTTGTTCGGCCACTGCACTTGCAACGCAGTGCACTCGCGCGTCCATTTCGAGCACACGAATGGGCAAAGAAAGGGTGTTCGCAATTTTTGCGAAACAGCGAACTAGGAACGGTATTTATGCGAAGAGTTTCCGCGCTGCACGTGCACGTGCCGGTGCATGCTGCAGCTGCACACACGTGTGCCTCGGCGCGGGCACGTGACACAAAGAGAGAGAGAGGAGAGTCTCGACTCTTCTCTCTAGTTTCCTCGCTCTGTTCCCTGTCTCGTGCATTATGCAGAACGCGAGTGCACTTAGCTGCGCTTACGCACGCGCACGCACGCGCGGAAGAAACAGAGAGAGAGAGAGAGAGAGAGAGAGAGAGAGAGAGAGAGAGAGAGAATGCGAATTCACCTCGAAATTATGCATGTCTCCTTCGGCTGTTGGCCGCGAGAAGCGCGAGAGAAATATGCACCGTGAGAAAACTGCAACCCATGAATAAGTGAACCGGCCCATCGGCTGAGATGGAATCGTTAAACAGAAAGCGGACCGATATGAATTTTCCATCGAACGAAGAACCCCGCGATATCGACTGCCACGTACTTTCCTTCGCGCTTTAGTTCACCAACGCCTTTCCCCTCGCGAATTTTCGGTAACGAATGCAAAATATCGATACGTCTTTCGAAAATTTTATTCGACCGCTCTGTTATGCATTTTTCGCGTAAACACATAAATACATATCAAATAGCGGTCCAATGAAATGGATTGGTTAATCTCGGAGATGAAGAGTATATCAGTCGGTTTTCCGTTCGCTCGTTTCCCTTAAATGCGAGAATTATCAGCGGCACCAGCTGCGAAACACAAACACCCTATGCGGAGAGTCGTTCCCGGTGCACAAACATCGAATCCGAGCTATCACGGATAGCCTACGCCAATGCTGACCACCCCCTACGTTCTCTGCCACCCCCGAAGCCCTTCGCAACCCTTCTTTCACCGCGCTGTAACCGTTAGGGAAACCGTTCTCTGTGGAAATAGCCAATCGGAACGGTCAAATGAAAAATAACATTTTCATTCGCGCGGTAAATATCTCCGGGAAACGTGAGGTATGTACCGTTAAAACGACGCGGAGACGGTTTTTAATATTTTTAATTTAACAATCATTGAGATTTTAAAGTTGCATCCACGGGGAATTATGCACATTAAATGCACATGTTTTTCATCGCAATTTTCGAACGTATTCTTCCAGCAGTTCCAATGTAATTGTTTTCGACGAAATTGTTTTCAATGAAATTTCCAGCGTAATCGTTTGAACTTGGTAACGGCCGCAGCGCTCTCTCGCTCGTCAAACTTTCGCGAATCGCCGGATTCGTCGTCAGTCCTCATTTAATTATAAAACTACATGGGAAAAAATGGGGGACCGAGGATAGGTATGTTCGCGGGCTTTTATTTTTCGTAAACGCGAGAACGACTCCAGAGAAAAACTCGGTCTCTCGGAAAAGCACAGGAATCTCCGTTCCGCTCCGTTATTTCGCATTGAAACTGCAATTTTCTACTGTGTGACACGTTGGCGTCGAACCCGTGCGCGAATCTGTTCGGAATTGTGGGGAACTAATATGGGAACAATGCTGTGAAAGATGCCAGTGAGAAACTTCGTTGATGTTCTTTTAGTCTTAACCTGTAAATTAATACTCGATATTTTTACGTCAGAAAAATTTCGCTCGACCCATCCTTTTGATACTAGGTTGGACGATAATAGAACTCTTTCTTGAAGTACAGTTAAAATTTTAAGTTGACCGGTCCAGTACTTTTTCCGTAATGAATTTTATCGATCAGCCATGAAGAGATTGTTTCGAGAAGAACGCCTTTGAAGTTCGGACTCCGAAAATATGACGTGTTGCAACCTAAAATTTTGCAGGGATCTCCCCAAAGGCGTAAACTACAAGACCATTGCAAAAAAATCGATTTCGATTACCTACCCAAAAAAGATTTTTTGAATTTTGTCAGTACGACAAACTTCAATTTCCGGTTTTGATTTCGTGCCGAGGATTCCGATATAACTTTGTAGAACATCGGGAGAGTTAGATGTGTGTGCATTCGGGCTCGACCGAGAAAGAATCGATAGCAGACAGGTATTTATAAAACGATGACCAACGAATGCGAGCAACATTATTAATGCATGTTCGGGCCACGGTGATATTTACTCTTATATATCGCTGCCGCTAAATAATTTCCGCACCGTGACCGCATTAACTTTCGACCGAACTCACGAATACATGATTCGCTAATAAACTCGCGTACCTTCTTGCGAAAAATTACTTCGCAGAAAAAAGAAGGTTCGCAGATTTTTCTCGTTTTTGTGGGCATGCATCGACGAAATTGGCTAACGAGGGGTTGACGCAAGAAAATCGTGAAGCAGCGGTGGAACGTGATTTGCAGGTGTCGAGGGTAACGATTTATGTCAATTATGTACATCTCGGAAAACAAAACGAGCGGAACGATCCGCCGGATAATCAATTGGTTTCTATCTCTGGCGAGAAAAGAACAGGGTCACGTAGGCGATTGACGATCGATTTCGCTCTTGTTCGCGTTGGCGACTGCGAAACGATCGAGAACTCGGTCAACGATTGGATAATTGAAACGTTCCCGCGATTCTGTTCCGCGTGCGAGACGGTTTCACCACCGGAACGTTAAGCTGTCGTAGCAATTAACAATTGGGGAACGTGGATTCGGAAACAGAATTGCTCAGTCACCCTCGGTTGCAGCGAGACGACAGTGTTGGGAGTAGCTGCTGTAAAATGCGTTATGCGTGCGAGTGACACGCGATAGAGGAGTCTACCCAGGCTTAAATGATAGGGGACAGTTCCTTGGGCATGGCAGTGCACTCAATTGTTAAATCACGTTACTCTGGTCGCATATAAAAATCCAGCAAATTTTTAAAAACCCCTAATCCCCCACACTACTAGTCACAAAACAGGAAATTTCATATTAATTATTCATTTCTATGATCAAGTTCGGCCCACCTACGAGACGCATATAAAAATGCACTTTCCGGCGATTCCATACGATTTTTATTTGCTCGCTTTGAACCCGAAACGAGCCAGAAAATGGCTGGTCTCGGTTCGGCTTTCGCGCATTTATTTTCTCCGATGGGTCTGCTTGCTCACCGTTTTGTTGTTCTTTTTCTGTTGCAGGTGAGTCCCATCTGTTTTCTTAAATATTTGCCGAGGCTGTTTGCCCCCGCGCTGGTAACGCAAGGTAAGAGTCGAAATGGCGGAACTGCGTTTCGCTGTAGACACAGACGTCTGCCCCGTCTGCCCCGTAAAATCGTCAACACGGGAAACCCGTCTGAGAGGTTTCCACTGGGAAGCTCTTCACCGCGATTGTTTCCACGCGCTATTTTCTTTCGTCGACCGGACGCGCGAGCTCTGTAATTCTGCGAGGATTCGCAAAGACACGGGAACCCGCAGATCTGTTCAAACCTGGGACAGAAACCAACTTTTCATTTCTGGAGTGGTTCGTTCGGAAGAAAGTCCGCTCCTCTCGAACAAAAACGTGAATTCTTGCAAACAATTTGCAGAAAGACCCATCTCTTTTCGCAATGCAGTGCACAGTGCAGTAGGCGATTAGCGAATTGTTTAAAACATTATATCGAAACCACGATCGTTGGAAAGTTCTAATTAGACTTGAATGATAACGAGCAATCCCCGGAACATAACGGTGTATACATAGTATTATTAAATCATTCGCGCCTGAATTGACGTGAATGGCTATCGAAGTTCAAACAAGCGCTAATACGACGTACTAATGTTTACAAAATGAAGAAATTATGTGCAGTCATGTTCCGAAAATTAGGTGATGCACGGAAACTACGAACGCTACGAAGTTCTAACTAGACTGAAATGGTGAAGGACGGATCCCCGAATGTAATGGTATACAAAATTATTCAATTACATTGTTCTAAATTCGCGTAACTGGCTGGCGAAGTTCAAAGGAGCAGTATCATATTCTGCAGGCGGATAGCATTTAAAATTGAAGACTCGGGAAACTGAAAGATTTATGTTGTTATAATTAAATGACAGCACGAGTGATTCGCGTATTGCAAGCTCATCTTATCATTCGTTAGAATCTGAAAAATTGTGAATCCGCCACTGGGAAATAAAATAAAATAGAACAAAAGACAGCAGCTCACTCTTTTCGTCACCGCAAAATCCGCGGAATTCCGAGCCGAAAAATCGTCCTCAGGATTCCTGGGTCGGTTCTCAAAGGCTCGGAAACCCATCCGTGTTTATTACGGCGTCGTCATCTCGAAGCTAACTAATTTCAAGCTGGCGGACTGTTCGCAAGAATTTAATTTCCACGCGGCGCTTCATTCCGCGCCGGCCAGCAACTTAATATTTGCATTGAGGTCCAAATTCAGAAGGTCCGCTCCTCTTTCCTCTCTCTCTCTCTCTTTCTCTCACTGTGGAACACGGTCGCGATCCAAGTTAATCACGGGTCTGCCAGCGAAAAAAGAAGCAGGAATTTTCAGTTTGGACGTTTCACGGCTCTCGGCGGCGAGCTCTCCTCGTTCGTCTAATCGCGAGACTCGCAATTAGCGCGTTGAGGCGATTATCCCTCTTGAATGAATGCCTCCGACGCGACGCCCAAGCTTTATTATCGTTATTTCGCAGACGAGTCCGGGGCTCAGCCGATTCTCCGCGAAGCTTTCTCGTGTTGGCTGCAACAGTACTTAGTTAGTTATTCCAAATTAAAAACTGTGTTTCATTAGTGAATTTTTTGGAGGAATGGTTTATTTTTATGTTGCTCTGCTTTCAATACATTTTTCTCTCGATCTGCTTTGTGATTCTACCTTTATGTCTTTTAATTTTTATTTAAATTTATTTGATGCGTACCACAGTTGGGCAGTAATTAATTACACGAGTAATTACATGAGTAATTAATTACATCTTCAATTACATGTGCAAAAGGGGACTATAATTACAATAAGAAAACGGTGAAATTGTCCAAATCATAAAAATTAGTGGTTTAAAAGAACAATTACACTGAAGTAATTGTTAAACTCAATTACAATTACTGTAACCGTGTTAAGTAATTGCAATTACTTCTTTCACAATTACTGGTTGAGCCAAAGTAATTGCAATTACCAATTACAATTACATGTAGTTGTAATTTTATTTCTGCAATTCCCAAGTAATTGTAATTGGTAGTTGCGATTACAAGTAATTGTAATTGGTAATTGCAAATTAATTGTAATTGCGGACCACAATTACAATAACAGTGATTCGTCAAGTAATTGCAATTACAAATTACAATCATATGTAATTGTAATTGTATTTCTGCAATTTCAAATTACAGTAATTGGTACGTACTTGTAATTGTAATTGAAATTACATTTTGTCCAACTCTGATGCGTACCTACATTTATACGCAAGCATCTAAGCAAATATGTAGGTAGATGAAAATCGTGATTGACAAAATCATCAATTAAGTCGTGTTAATAGAATTTTCAATAACTGTGCTGTACCAAATAGAAGCTTAAAAATCTTCGTTTACACAATAATCCCGAAGGAAATTATTGGATTTCGGTTGATACACGTGTATCCGTGTATTAAATAGTATCCGGACTTCTGCACGGATATATTAATTACATACACGTGAAATGGGTATCTCTACTATGAACCATAGACTTTTGCAACAATTCTGGAATAATCACCGGTATCCGGTAGGTAATGTGTTAAGAAAGAGGGTTCGAGGATTAAAGAAGACCTCTCGAAGGGCAAGGTTGTTCCCTCCGCTCGTTGATTCTCGTTGATTCGATCGAGGGTAGAGTCCATGAATGAAACTCGCTCGACGGGTATACGCACACCCCGTCGAGCCTGTCCCGAGCACGCATCCGCAAACGCAGGCGAATTAGGTCGAGGGTTGTCCCGGACCTTGCTCAACTTGATTGCGATGATAATTAACTGCGGACGATCGGGCGAAATTCGAATTTAATGTGACAGATAGTCGCGAAGTTGAATTTGCAACTTCAGTCAATTTTTGTTTGTGATTTCACCGTGAACGCTTCGCAAACGATTCTTGCACGAGATCATAAAACAAACTCTCCCTTAATTCAACGATATTTTTTGCTCTCAGCAATTTCCCCTCGCATCAAATCTACTAATTAAAAAGCGCGCGTAGAAATTTTTTCCGAAACCGAGGAATCTTCCAGTAGAACGAAGGAAAAAAACGTAGATATCTAGCAGATATCCGGTGCAGGAAGGTTTATCGCTTTATTAGCTAATTAACGTTGTTGCCGGGCCGCTTACGAGAAATTACGACTGGCGAAAAATTCCAGAATTCCCCGAGTTTTTCCTCGACTCTTTCCCGTAATTAGAACTTGCAATCTCTTCCTCCCTCCCTGCCTCTCCCCAATTACAAACAGGAAAACTGTGCTAATAAAGATCAAACGATTGGGAATTTCGCCGCTGTGCGGCGTGGCATCGTGAACAAGAGTTTTACAGTTCCTCGTTATTCAGCCGGTTAATTAGGCTAGCTGATAAAAAAGAGCCGTGAAATATCGGCGGCAATTACGTTTATACACGACGAACAACTTTCGGATAATTGTCCGCGACACGTGTTCCTCGTGCGAGAGAGAGAGAGAGAGAGAGAGAGAGAGAGAGAGAGAGAGAGAGAGAGAGAGAGAGAGAGAGAACGTTTGGCTTCGGGACACTGCGTCCGACAGTCGGAGCTTTAGCTTTCCTCGATATTTCTCTCTCTCGCTCTCCTTCGGGAAGTAGGCTACTTTGATAGACGCTGTATTAGGTCGCTGCAGAAGTTTCGCGCGCCAAACTACGTCTTCTGCAAACTCGATTCTTGCGACCGGTTTGCAGACTTCAAAGGACGCATTTTCCACCGACACCGACGACAAGAAGCGTCGTTACGAGAGCCTTTGACGAACAATTAGCACTCGCGATTTTCCAAAATTTTTACATTTTCTCAGCCTAATTATTAAACTGGGTTGTCGTGCAAAAGGAACATTTTGATGAAATTATACAGAGACATGTAGTAAATTTCAGGCGGTATCGCGACCGCGTCTCCTATCGAAAACAAACGCCGTGGTAAAATGACAAGGATTAAAGGTTCGACGGAGAATCTCGGTGTAACTGTTCTTCCGCTTGGTAAACAAACATTATAATATAATAATACGTCGTAACTTTGTAAACACCGCGCGGAGCTCGAACGCACTCCGAGTGGGTAATAGCGAGCGTCGCGCGGGGAGGTGTAACGGCTACATTTTTTCTTAATAGTTTACATCTCCTAAACGTAGGCTTTTTTAAAATTAAAAATTTTTTGTCAATTGCAAAATTTATACCGAACAGACAGACAAGAAAGCGATCTAATAAAAACATGGTAATAAAGACGTGATTGGGTTTAATACAAAAGGTATTGCGAATGATTTTCGAACGAAACGATTTCGTGTATTGTCCGCAGAATACAGTGATGTTTGTTTTTATAACAATGCGAATGTCTAACAATGGTCAGACGATATTTAAATCGATCGATTTTCATGAGGGCCCTGCGCTAGTTGTAATAAAGCTTTGAATGTTTTAAAATTTCCTGCGTTTCGATTGTGGATGCTACACAAATGATTCTCGTACAGAACGATTCTCTGTAGACCGGCTTGAATGGAATCGTGTGTGTTTTACATAACAGAATAAATATTTCAAAACGTTCGCAAAATGTCCGGAACGGGAACCAATTTTCTCGGATATTTGCTACAGCAATATGCTAGCCTCAGAAATTGTTTAAACGTGTATAACAGGTTCATCGTTAGAAGTTCGTTCTGGTTGTACCGTTCAAGGGTTAATTTAAAGATTCTCGAAATGAGAGAAGACGAGAATAAAAGAAAATTCTCATAGGGCGAACGTCGAAATCATCAGTTTCCGGACCACCATGCGCCACGTCCTCTCCAGCGATGGTGGGGGTTGGAGTCTAGCAAGTAAGGGTGGTTGAACGGGGGGTTGATGCGCCAGCCATAGCCAGAGCAGAGAGTCAGAGGAGAGGCAGAGGCAGAGGCAGAGGCAGAGGCAGAGGCACGGGCACACGCCACAGGGGGCGTTCGAGGGTTTGCGAGGGGTTTAGAGGTTGCGCGGGGGGAGTGGGTATCCCGACATGGTTGAAAGGAGGGTGGAAAAGGCGCATGCCAGTTGTGCCGTCGCCGCGTTCCGAGTCGGCCAGCCTGGGTCGTCGTTCCGGGTGCATCTTCCGCGAATTCTATCCCGGTTTGTGTGGTTCTCAGTGTTCCGGTGTGTCCCGACCGAACAGGATATCACCGGGAAGAGCGACGTGCAATTTCTTTTTCTTTCCAGTTCGTTTCCGTATTTCGGGATTGTTGAAGGTGGGAAGAAAGTTTACGGGAGCGGCACGCGACGACGCGACGAGTGCATCGACAGTGAGCCGGCCTGCATTTTCGCGGCGTCGATCGATTTTCTTTTCGACAATTAGCGGTGTGCGGCTTCTCGGTGAAGGGCATCGACCCTGCTGCTTTTGCTTGCTTGCCTGCCTGCTTGCTTGCGTAGCCAGCGTCTTCGTTCTTCCGATCGACCGAGTCCACTGATTCCGATTCCGATTCCGATTCCTCGGGGCGATCCCGCCCTGAAGAGACGCCTCGCGATTCACGTGCGCCGGCTATCCTTCGGCTATATCGATGCTACGTACACCGACGCCTCTTTGCTTTTGATCAAGAGATGAGAGAGCGTTGGAGGATCTGCTGCCGGAGGATGGAGCTTGAGGATTTCATCGAGAGGATGTGGGATTGTGAGAGGTTTGTTGTTGGCGTAGGATTATATAGTTGAGGAGGTTGGATGGGTGTCAGGCGGTTGGAGATGTTCCAAGTTGGTTTTTGACGGTCCTGAAAATAGATGGGAGTAATTGAGAAAAATATAAGGACTGTGTTTCTTTAATAATCCCGTCCTTTCAGAATTACTTGTTGTAACGGTGAATAGCCAAAAGTTTAATACGGATCCCAGTTGCTAGAGGTAACCGGCAACGCGACTCCGGTTGACTGTGAAGAGGGTTGAAACACGCTTACACGGTGTACGAGAAAATTTGTAAGCATGTCTGTGGCTCGTTTATTGTAGCGAGAAGAAACAAACGGGTGGGAACGAATCTTTTAAGTAAATTAATTGTTAGAATTAACGGCGAAGTACTAGAATAGGGTGAAGAACGTGGGAGGGGTTGTGGAAATGCATTTAGGTGTAAAGGAGACAATTTGTGCGGATGCTGCTCAGGGGGTTATTTGTTGCAGCGAGAAGTAACAAATGGGACACGGAAATAAATTGCTAGAACCAACTAGAATTCTGGCGAAATGAATCATTATGAAGTGGGCTGAAGCCTAACAATCGCGAACAGTTAATTACGAAGGGGTTGATGAACATTTTTCACAAGGAGAATTCTAGTTTGCTATTATTTGAGATCTGTTCGAAACAAATTGCAACGAGCGCTATAATTCTCGTGAATGGGTCATTATCAAGGGCTTTAGGGATGATCGAGAGCAGGGGAAACATTTTTTGGCTAACAAGAATTATTTGTCTCGCCGGATAATAAATAACGAAGGATTCGACATAGAAATCAATTGTGATATCGGTGAATGGTAGAACGAGGAAGGGGTGGAAACGCGTTTACGGGTGGAGGAGACAATTTTTGCGGATGTTCGAGGGTCATGATTGATTATGAAGGGGGTAGCGGTCGTTTACATTTATGGCAGACAGTTTTTACACGACGAGGCGGGTGCATTATTTGTCTGTGTATGTGGAGAAGAGATAAAAGAAAGCAATTCAAAAACTTTTTCGAATCTTTCTTAAAGAACGCTGCTTACAATTAGTCTACGAACTATTTGCAGAAACTTATATCCAAAGAGCCAAGTGTACAAACACTTTTCTAATCCACTTTACAGCAGGTGTGACTGCGCGTATTCATGCTGCTGCATCCGCAAGTCGGAAAAGTTGCAGGCGTGGTTCTAGCCGGCTTCGAATTTCGCGATGTAAATGGGATTGGTGGGCAAATGCGCGAATTATGTTTCCGGAGGAGACGCATCGGACCGTTCTAACGCGAATTCTGCATCATCCTCCATCGTTTTAAATCCCTGGCAGAGAAGCTCGTACCTAGAGAGAGAGAGAGAGAGAGAGAGAGAGAGAGAGAGAGAGAGAGAGAGAACAGAAATTGTCGATAGAGAACTCTCCCAATGGGACTTGGCCGTTCCCACCGTCCTCGCCCCCCCCTCTCTCTCTCTCTCTCTCTTTTTCTCTCCCTGTCTCTAGGATCTAGATTTAATAATTATCCGAGCGCGGGAAATTCGTATAATGGGAACGCTTTGATCTCGTTTCCAACGGCGTTCCCTGTTCATTATGCGAAACGTTTTCCCAAAGTGAAAACGTGCGCTATGCTTAAGGATTTGGACATTTTCTCGTGCCATTACGGTTTATCGAATTTTGATAAATTCATTGCTATTACTAATGGTATTAATTGTAAGACGTGGGTACTAAATACGATTTTATATCTCTTTTCAGCGTGGATTTTCGAGTGCAATAAAGTTTGTCGCGACGCACAGTGACCTGTATGCCCGATATTCAAAATTTCATGAAAATTTGACGAAAAAACAACCATTATAAAGCTTGAGATTTCTACTTTTTGTGTTATGTACCGTTTTTACTAGAATGGATGTTTTAAGTGCAAAATCTGTCTATAAAGAGGAGCGTATCGGATTGTAAAGTTTGTAGCTATTTTCCAATCAAGCACTGCAGATTACAATCAATATTTTAACGTTATTCGTCTATTTTATGTACACTATCGAAAAGTGTAATCATTTACAATTAAAATATCTTTTTAAAATAGTTATTAAAGAGAAAATAATCAAAATATTATTACGTTATTCGTCCATTTTATGTACAGTATCGAAAAGTGTAATCATTTACAATTAAAATATCTTTTTAAAATACTTATTACAAAGATTGCTGTTTTTTAAATATACAGGGTGTGTCACCAGGCTGACACGATGCCAAAAAATTTTGTTTTTTACGGCATTTTTTTTTAGAGATATCAAGGTTACCTTAACTTCTTTAAATGGAATGTCCTATTTTTTATACCATAGATCGATAGAGTATCAAAGTCTGAGTATAAAAGCGTTGACCTTCGTATGACCTAAACCTAATAGTTAACGAGATAATATCCATTGAATATAGAAAATTGCTTGGATGATATCTCGTAGACTATTAGATTTATACATATCTATACATAATTATACATATTTATACATAAGACATATGGTTTTCGACACACACGATTTTCGAGCGTGCGCGCGCGATGGCCATTTTTACGTAAATCAACTATGAAATACGGAGTCAGTCATGGTCAGAACCAATTTTTCTTGCACATTAATCAGAAAACTTCAAAGAATACAATGGCACAGAAATGAACACCGGGACTCACCCGGAGGTATAACAAAGTCATTACCAAAGTCTTAGAATCATAAAGAAAGTGACTGAATCGTTGGTTACCTTTAAATATATTAATAACTAAAAAAATGTATATAGTACAAAACTGAGAGAATTTCTCTTAAAAGTATACCTTATACTGTGCTAAAAAAAAACTTCTATAAAACAAAAATCTGTTAGTGTATGTAAAAAAGGTAACAATTACTGAATAGGTGAATTCGTTGAAAATTCAAAGCGTGTGAACAGAATTTCAAACTTCTGACATATTTAAGTGTTTTATAGATACATGAATTGGAAAACGAATGATGGGAGATTGTTCCTCAGATATTCAACTAACTCAAGCCACAAAAATTTTACAATTTATAAATTGAATTTTGACCGCTGAAATCGGGCATACTCGAGAACGTTTACTCGCGATCGATCATGCGCTGCTTCTAAAGGTGTGCTAGCCCCGAATTTCCATTGGAAGTTGGAATAGTATATTGTACGGGTTCTCTCTCGGCATTTTTATCGGGTCGCGTACCTACGAACGGAAGCGCGCGAAGACCGGCAATTTTCTCGCCCCGATAATGGCCCGCGATAAGTTTCCGCCTCGCGAGGCCCCGCCATTGTGCTCCTCGGCTTCCGAAAATCAAAAACTGTATCTGCACGTTAAGTACGTCGGCCAATGGGATCGCGGCTTTGAATTATTTACGACTGGCACGAAATAATGTCACTTATGTATACGGTGCACATATATCTTCTCACTCGCAAAACTTTGATGTCTAGACAACACGTCTTCTAAATTTGGAAGCAGAATTCTGAAAATTGGCCGCGGTGTGCGCCTCGAGAGTCGGAGAAGCTCGACTCTCTCCGTCTCTTAAAGCGGAACAATTAGCACGAGTGTCGACCTTGACTTTTTCCCACGCAACGCCCCTCTGGGAGAACAAAAGAGGGGCTGGTGCTCCCTCTACAGGGAAATAGCTTTACCATCGACGTTTTTCCGCCTCCAGAAAACCTCCGGAAGCTCTAGCTTTTTTTCCCTCAGTCTCTCAAACTCGAAACTCTCGAGAATCGACAAATTTCTGATTCCCGAGAATTTGACGATATACAACCTGTTGTTGTTTCGCAGAAAACAATCGTACAACGATAGACATGGACTCGTTCTGGAGGTACAATGGGAGACAATAATACATCCGTCAATATATTGGCAATGAAAGCCATTCATGAGTATATTTTGCATTAAACTTTTGCGAATACTGTACCCTCTGTAGCTACATTCAGTGGTCCACACTTGTCGCGCTTCCATACTAATGAGAGACAACACGATAAATTTGACATATTGTAACAGTTTATAATTTTTTTGCTCTGTAACTGTTTAGTGAATCCTAAGAAATTTTGAACATAATTAATATTATATAATTTTTACTACATATAAAAAAAACCGGAGTTTCTAGTTGCGTTTTTTCAAGGTTTAACTAGGGTTTGAAGTGGAATTTTATGAATCCTCCATAAGAAGACGTGCTAAAATGCGCAAACTTTAAGTTGCTATAATTCTTAAACGGCGCAGTGAATCGAACCCAAACTTTGGTAATTGCATTAATTTAGTATGAATTATATCTTGTCAAATTTTCAAAAATGTTTTTGCATTTTTATATTACCTCCAGAAACATTTTTCTACTCGATTTCGCAATTCTTATACACGACCAAATAATTCAGTTCTTTCGAGAAAAATAATTCTTTCAGAACCGATATTCACGATTTTAATCGGTTTTACCTTCTGTCGAGGCCAGTCCTCGCTCCCGCTACATATAAAGAAAATGAACTTCGAAGGGTCGCCCATTGTTCGAGAACTCGACAACGATGGTTTACCGTGAAAGTTTCCATCAGGAGTTGTCGGCTATTCGAAGTTTCGATTGAAGAGGTCTCGAATCGTTCGATTTTCGTTGCTCGTTCTTCCTCGCTTCGCGTTCGGATCTCTGATTTTTCTCGGCTGTGGAAAAATCGAAGGGCTCTCCGTCCTCGCGGCTGACGTTACGCGAACTGGTTTATTTAAGCCCTTGGCGCCGATTATAAGAAAAATATACTGTTGTATTTCGGAGAGTGTATAGTGTATAGAATCATTCGCGTGGCTATTATCGTTGGAGCAGAAAAAATGGTTGAAATTCGTTGAACAACTCAATTGTCTTATTGTTGTTGTACCGAACTCTATAACTGCACGGATGATTATTGACTCAACCAGGTATTTCCTGATAATTCGACGACCCGGATGTCACTGAGTGATGCGACCACCACGAATTTCCATATCGGGCAGACAGAGAGCAAGCAATCAAGCACGAGTGACGCGTGTCACCGACGCTGCGTGTCGCTTCCACCATGGGGTTGGCCACTGGGAAGTTAAAGAACAAAGCAAGCCAAATTATCTTTTAATCGGCACTCGCTGAATGGAAGGGCTCGCTCAAAATATTGGCGATTCGTAAAATGTCCTTCGAGACAAGAGAAACGTATCACAATTTCTTTCTTGCCTGTAGTACATACTCTGTAATTTTATTTGGAATTTTGAGATTTAATCGAAACGCTTTGCTCTTCCATTCGCTGAAATAAAATTGCAAAAACCACAGCTACACATTGTACCACGAGTGTCCGGACCAGCTTTACCATATTTTTATCCCTCCCGGCCCCTTACCCTTTCGCCTCTCGCCCAGTTTCGCAGCGTAGCTGGTCTCACGCGCACCGTACGCCAGCGTGTCGCCACTGTCGCCAGCGTTAGTGGGAAGAGTGCAAAGGCGAGCTACGCTGCGAAACTGGGTGAGAGGCGGAAGGGTAAGGGGCCGGGATGGATAGAGGGATAAAAATATGGTAACGCTGGTGCGGACTCGTTTCGCGCAGCTTGGAAGATGGTGGGGTCGCACAGTGGGCCAAATCGCCGAAATCTGTGTCAAAATCAGAGAACTTCCGATAGAAATGAGATAGAGCGATGAAATTTTTTTAAAATGAAAGCTGAAACTTTGCATTTCTTTGCAAGTTCTTTGATCCTGACACAGATTTCGTCGGTGTGGCCCACTGTGGGGCGCAGCGAACCTATCATCCCTCACTCCACTAGCCACTCCCCACTTTCTTGAACCAATTAGGGCGAAGATGCGCAGCGACGAACGAAAACTGGTCTTTACGCGAGTCCGGACTCTCGCGGGGCAAACTGTAGCAAGAATTTGTACAGAAACCAAACGATCATACAAAAACAAACGCAACGAACACGCATGGTAGTCGAAGCTTGACGCTAACTATACCATTCGTGCAAGCAAAGCTCCAAACCCCGGTGACTGCACAAAAAAAATTCATTCCAGGGACATCCAGTAAACAGATGTTCCGAATGGACGATTCGCGTGATCAACGGTGGAGAAAGTAATTCCGATTTATTTTTCCCCCCGACGCCGCAGAAACCGGGATTAATTACGGTCAAAGCAAACGACTTTGTCGAATCGCGCGCGCGCGCGGGGAAAAAGTCGCGAGCGTTTTGAAGAATGTATACCGCGCCGCGCCGATCCGAAACGGATTTCACGGGAAAAGGGGGTTGAAAAGCGCATCGCCGCAGGAGGAATTCAACAATGCAGGGAGCGTGCCCATACGGGACAAACGCAAATACAAACCCCTTTTTCTCTTTACCGTTGCCCGCCGGAGAATTATTCCCCGGCGCCCTTTCACCCCTGTCCTCCACCCCCGGGTTTCCGCGTTCCTTTTTTCTGCGGCCACGTTTCGCCGCGAACTTTCTCTCTCTCTCTCTCTCTCTCTCTCTCTCTCTCTCGCCGTTCAATTACTTTTTTCTCTCGGCATTTCGTTCCTCCTGCGGGTATCTCGATTCACGATCGACTAACCGAAGGTCTCGTCACCGACAACCATGAATTTTATCCCTGATTCTCACCGTCGAGCTGCGGTAAGGTGAAATGCCCTAAGCCTGGACAGCATTTTTGCTACCTTTAATTTTATATCAGTTTAGATATGATGAGGTTTGACACGCGGAAGCATTCATATTTCCCGCCATAAGTGCGATATGTAGGTGGCGCGGTTCTTACACAGAGACGCTGTACACTGTTTGATAGAGCAGCACATTATTGTAAGCCAGTACACATATTATAATAAACCATTTATCTTTGTTTAAACCCCAACAAGATAAACAAAAATAATTTTTTAAGCGTTTTAACATAAAATTCAGATTTTGCAAAGTAATTTGAAATCAAAAAATCATTGTTTAGATTAATATCTTAATTCTATTAACAAGAATAATTCAAACCTATAATTGAATATAGTATAAAAGTACAAACTATAAATGGACATGATTCGCATGTAAATCGACTATTTTGTTTATGCTGTTTTCAGATGAATTTTGAATTTATTTTTAAATTTCAATTGATGTCTTAATGAAATAATATTCACGCCTACTTGTAGCTAAGCCCTCAGAATATATAATATAATTATATATTATCCACTTTTGGATTGTCCACACTTAGGAGGGGGGGGGGGTACTTCACCTTAAATAATAATAATTTTAATAGACAACTGTCGCGCGTTTGGGAATTTTTCTCTGGGACTGGGACAGAGAAAGAGAGAGAGAGAGAGTCACCACTAAAAATTGCTGTAGAATATGTTGGTATCTAATCAATTACTAAACATTTAAATATTGTATGAGTTATTATATAAAACAATTAATAAAGAGAATGGAATTATTCTAGATCGAAAGAAATGTTTAATTTTCAAGTCGAAATAGCACCGGGTGCAAATGGTTAATATTTGTTGTCGCACACACACACAAAGAAAAAGGGGTGTTATCTATGACATGAAGATACACGACCGTCCGCGTCGCAACTAATGGATTAATTACCGCAAAATTAATTAAGGAGCACACTGTGCATCGTTACGATTCCTCTCACGATAAACGGACGACCCGTACGTGTCCCTTAACAGTTGCGCTCTCATTCCGCGACATTTTCTTATCAGTAGACGCTGTCGGCGTCGCCGTACCGTCTCCTCGCATACTAATGTATGTATAGTATAGTCGCATAGTAATGTTGAAGGGAGCTGCTTTGTCCCCGTGTCGCGAGCGTCCCGGAGAAAAATGGGTTTCGCAGCGTGCTAGATACCGGCGCGGCGTCTGTCGGCATGTAAATTACTTTATTTGTTTAAAGGGTAGTTAGCCGGCCGGGTCGCGCGCGCAAGTTCATGAAGAATTTGAGGCAGCCTCTCGTCGCGGGCCGGGGCTGGGCCGGGCTTGACGCGTTTATCTTGCCGCGAGACGAGACTCTGAAAAAGTTGCCGCGTTTAATCGCCGGGATTAATGAAACGTGATACGCGTCCGACCCGGAAATTCATCGGGCCCCGGACATTAATCCCGGCAACCTACATTTTTATTCCCCGGGAAATAAGAGCCGGCGTTAATGAGCCGCCCTCCCCCTTCCAGGAGAACCTCTGCGAATTTATTTCGCGAGGATAAGCGGTGGCACCGCGCAACGCGATGGATTGATTTGTTAAAGGTCTTTGATCTTTGAATTTTTGTAGTATTTTATGCACACTCCACTATACCGGAACAGAAAAATTTTCTGTTATATTTAAGAACGTCGTCGGAAATGTGTGAAAAGTTCCAGAGAGATTCGCTGTCCCGTTTCATCAAGAAAAATTCCTGAAGTTCAATCTTGTCTCCGGCGTTTTACATAGCGCGCTTTATTCTACTGCGTTAAGGCCCTGCTTCATTACACTGTAAAAAAAAATCGCTTTTTACTTCGAGAACTTTTTTACATTTCACATTTTTCTTATAATAATTTTAGCGGGCTGAAGATAATTCAGCGATGTTCTTTAATATTTCACCGAAAAAAGGGTAGAGCACCCGAAATTCTTCGGCTCGGAAAGAAGGTAGAGGGTAAACGGGCCGCGATTAGCATTTACTTCTGCGCTCAGGTTCTTTGAACGATGTCACCGTTGGAAGGAGGGGGTTGGAACAAGAGAAAGAGGAGAAGCTGGTGGAGAAAACCAGAAGTTGCGAGGGGGTGGAACTCGATTCAATATTTGCGAAGTCGGGATGAAGCACTGGTGCGGGAACAATGGTCCGCTGAACGCTCGCTGAATCGGAGAGGAGCGTTTTATTTTCGATGTTTGCCGATTTTAATTGCTCCCCGCGACGCTAATTTCGCAACGGTAAATCTTCTGGATCCAGCTGAAACGTCGCACAGTGCGACGAATGGCCTTTTCAGCTGGACAAAATTCTAAATCGCCTATTTTTCAATATTTATCAATTAATATGTTTACGGTTGTATAAAATATGAATAATTATTAAGTATTTACAAGATTTAGTTGGTTTTTGTTAATTAAACAATAAATTTTAAGTGATTTATAATTAAATATAAAATGCAACAAAGTTGGTAATGGATCTATGTAACACAGAATGATCTAACAAGTAGAGAGAGTAGATATTATCAAAGAAGACATCATTCTTAATTATGGACAAAAAGAATGTAAATATAATTTACCAATTTATTTTTTAGAGATTCAGACATACTTCAACGGGAAAGAATTATTCTTTGGTTTAATATAATGTTTCAATTTATAAATAACAACTTTGCTTCATAATATTGTTTATTATTTTAATAAACATATAATATCATAAAAATATAAATAAAACAAAAGAAATAACAGAGATCAAAATATACAATAATAATAAAATATACCCATTAGAATTGAAGCAATAAATCTCGAACGAAAAATTAACATTCATGAAATTAGAAAATGGACTGACTAGTATTACTTTGTGAAAATAAAACTTGTACAATACGTACCTCGATTCATTTTAACAGCCGAAGTGTCCTCTCAGTTTTTTTCCTAACGTTATTTATACCAATTTGTTTAGATTAATCTAAAAATTTGTATTTCCTATTTATATAAACTTTTCATAATTTTTATAAAGGATTGAATGTTTTGATTCAACGTAACTATCTAAAGAAGATTTTGTTATAACGTTTTCACGTATGAAGTGATAACGTAACAAATAAAACAGTGACAACAATCTCAGTAGTAATAACAATAACGATAAAAAACAACAACAATAACAAAAGTAACGAAACTGATAGATATAAGACAAACGCAAGGGACATGTAGACTGCACGCTGATCACTCTGAGATTGAAGAAACGAATTTTCATAGGAAGAAAGTTCAGAGGAAAACTTGGGGATAGTATCATTGTTTATTCCTTAAATATACAATGAACGAAACAAATCCATAGGTTTCGAGTAGACTAAACAAAACGACGCAACTTAATTGTAAAAATTAGTAGAGTTTTGCAACGTTTTGCAAGTCAATTGTGGTACTAAAATAAACTGGACAGTCTCTACTTTATAATAATGTAAAAAAATCATCGCGTGGAGCATATATTATTTCATCAACGAAGAGGAGTAACATGGGCGGTTCTGTGAAAAAATAAGTACCGTCTTTGACACTTAATTTACAAAAATAGAGGAATGTTATCGATAATTTGGAATTATTAAAGTGAAAATACATGTTTTGAGATGCTATATCCATCATATATAGGAAATTTAAATACTCCTTAGTGCATTTTAACATATTTCTAGCGCGTATGGAAATGTGCCCATTCATTTATAGGTTAGTCGTCCGTCTTTTAGGTGAAGTTTACATGCTCTGTAAACATATATACAACAAAAGAATTTTAAGTTTCAATATTCAAGGGTTTTAATACATGGTTATTTTAGATTATATTGGCACAGTTAGTTTTTGTTTATTTGAAAGTTAATTTTGTTCAGTAAAAACGAACAGGTTTGGAAAAATATTTTCCACGTTCTGCTGGTTTCAGATACTTCGCTCAATGTTTCATTAAATACCACTTAAACGTCATACAATAAAATTGACATCTCTGCGATTGTTATTGCATCGGTATAATCGTAGGCGAAGATTGGAGGTTTAGGAAGATCAACGGACCGATGAAGATCTTCTTGGTCCGCAGGGGCACCTGCGTTTTCAAGGGCCAAAGCCGAGATAGTCTTGAGATTAGAGAATGCTCGGCGATCTCGGTAGCAACGGTGAAGTTTGTCGACTCGATCAAACTTCTCGAGATTAGCTATTTCCGGTGTGGTAGCGTAGCACGATGCAGCCTCGTTCGGCATTCTATTCGCCACTGAATATTTCAGCCTTTCATTCCCGCGATATTCTATCCTTGAACTTCCCTCGGAGGGAGAGAGGGAGAGCTTTGCCCTTGGCCTTCCGTTATTCTCCTCCGCGGAGGCCACGATTTCGATTATCCGAAATAAACGCGTCCCCGAGGAGCGAACGACACTGCTGCTACCATCATGAAGATGCTGCAAAGTCGACCTCCCCTTAACAACCAATACGATTTTAACCCCGTGGCCAACACCCATCATTTGTATTTCAAGAGCTTCTCTTTGAATAGTTGAGGAACAACAGAAATTCGACCATTTTTTATGTACAAAAGTATTAGGTTGTCCCAAAAGTTTCTTTCGCATCGCGTACATTTATTTTCTAACCCAGACCTAGCCCAGTCCGTTTTATTACCAAGTATGTAATTGTAGGGCTTTTATAAAAACAATTTATCATTTTCTATTCGATTTACAGATGTTGATCAATTGACCTTCAAAGAAGTACTGCTATCTTCTGAATGTGTTACCCCAATTACCTTGGTACAGTAATCGCCCCTTCGTTGTCCGGCATCGTGGGCACCGTCGTTGACGAGTGCCTACCCATTCCACTGCCTGTCAACGTCGCGTCGCTCCGCAGGCTCGCAGGGCGGCGTCGATTGATGTCGGCTCGGGTATATCGGCGTGAACACCACAACATCGACTCGATTGCATCGAATTTTCAAACTTCTTAATTTTCATTATTTTTTTATGGGACTTTCACTAACTTATTTCTGGCATTTCTCTGATTAAAATGATACCAAACACGATATAATTCCAACTATATTTAGTAGTGTAATCGACGGTGAAAAAATCGAACGCAACGAAGAACAGCAACATTGTGGGCCCCTGAATTGTGCCGGCGACGGGGACACACTTCGGTCACGCGATCCGTATTTCATTCTGTCCTTCCTTTAGACGCAGTCATAAATCAAAAACAGTATCCGGGCACGCTCGTTGTCCCCGGCCTTTGGACACGCGACCTGCGCTGTGGACACGATCGTTGTCCAGCGCCTATGTTATGACATGAATTTGGCCTCTTCGTACAAGATGTCTTCCTTAAAGCAAGGCGACGACTAGTTTTGCATTTTTATTAATTCATTTTCGATTCAATTAGACCTTAGTGAAACGGCTAGTTAAATGACAAAGAAAAGCATTCGCAGTCAAAAGCAGTCACCTGTCTGGCTTTAGAAAACTCCTTACATAATGAAAGTGTTAGCATCGCATTGGTATTTTAAATATTACAGTTTTTCTTTTTTTTCACTCGCTATCCTCTTCCACGTCCCACAGTACTCCATACCGTCAATGAAACCACTAAATAAAGTTGAAACTATATCGTGTTTGGTATCATTTTAATCAGAAAAATGCCAGAAATAAGTTAGTGAAAGTTCCATAAAAAATAATGATAATTAAGAAGTTTGAAAATTCGGTTCACTCGAGTCAATGTAGTGGTGTTCACACCGATATAACCGAGCCGACATCAATCGTCGCCGCCCCGCGGAGCGACTCGGCGTTGACAGGCAGTGGAGTGGCTAGGCACTGAACCAGAGTTTGGCAAAAATTTAATCAACGATTAACGAATAAATTTCTACTTCAATCGTTAATCGCAATTAACAATTAATCTCCTCGTTTAGTCGTTAATTGTGGTTAACGATTAAATACTTATTATGTAATCGTTAATTGCGGTTAACGATTAAATTTCTACTTTAGTCGTTAATTGCGATTAACGATTATTAATCATTAATCGGATGATTGATTAATGATTAACTGGTGAAATTTGGAAATGAAATACGGAATCATAACTGTATGAATACTGAAAAAAATGTAAACTGAGTTTAGGTGTATTGTCATTTGGTTTATAATACAAACTCTGTTCACGTGCTTTTATGTTTTTTTCGATGATTTCTTCTTTTAATCAACGATTGACGATTAACTTCATCAATCGATTGAATCATACGCATCGTGTATTTCTAAACGTACACATTAATCAATCAATCATGATTAACATTTTAATCGATTAATGCTCAACTCTGCACTGGACAACGATCGTGCCCACAATTCAGGACAACGAAAGAGCGATTACTGTAACAACCATCAACTATAAACTACTACGTAATGAAAAGTTCATAAACGGATGATCACGTTGTTTCTATTGTATATACTTGTGTGACGTAACAATATTAAATGTACGCATTGCGAAAGAAACTTTCGGGGCAACCTTATCGGTCTTATATAAGTCTTATCGGACGAAGTTTATCCTTGATCGAGCATCCCCGATAACAAGAGACGCAACGAGCATAGAAAGACGGGACTGCATTACGCAGTGAATGGTATCGCGTGCTCGTGTTTCCGCGCTCTCGAAAAACATCGTGCCGAGTGTCGAGTAGCCGACAGAAATCCATTAAAATCGTGGAGCGACGAGAGGACAGCGTTTCGCTGTGGATAAAGTGAATCGAAACGAAGATCATTTGCCGCGGCGTGGTAGTCGCGCGCGTCTCTGTCCGCGTTTTCCTTTTGCCCGTTTTCAATTGCCCAATTACGCCGATGCTCGAACCATTAACAACACTCGGCGCAGTCGAGGGCACACTCTATGGATGCACTCGTAAAAAAAAATCGAAAAATAGAACGGGGAGGGGTGTAAACAGAAAAGCGGAGTTCATGTTCGTATTCGTCGAAATCGCGAAACGACAAGATGGTGAACGACCATTCTACAAATCGAGGAGTTTAAAGAAATTTCACCGTAATTTTAAAAGTAGACTAAAAGTTAACCTTTGGAAAACATCTTTTCTCGACTGAAACCAAGAAGTTGTCCATTCTGATTCTTCCCGTCTGTGGACACGATACGATATCCGTCTCGAGTCTAGCAGCGAAAATTAGAACGAGTTCCTGCGCCGGCAAAGAGAAGAGAGTCTTCTTTGAGTTGGCCCCCGAAAAGCCTTCCCCACAATGGCGCCGTCGCGACAAAGGGGAAAACTGGTCAGGCTGTTTCTTTCTTCGCGAAAATGGATATGTAGTCTGTTCCGTTTCCACGGGCCGGTATCGCCGCGGGTCCTTTGAAACCGGAATATTTCATTAGAAACGTTGAACAGGTTCCGGCAAAGGGTCCCGGGTCAAAGGAGACCACCAAAAATCAACTTCCTCGGCCGTCTCGAAACGATTCGATAGATTGTTCGACCACGAAAAGGATATTTACCGCTGCATCGGATTGGAACACAAATTCGCTGGCGTGTACACGCGTTCTCTAATTAGAACGATTTAATTGTGAGCCGTTGCGAATGCAGTACATAACTATAATTGAATAGAAGCCACTTATGGTCGACGAGTTTCTAATATAATTGATTGATTGTAATTCTCTTGTTAACACTTCACTCGGTAATTTTGGTCTGAACAATCGATCGAAACCTGTTGCATTGCATCATCATGGTCATGCGTGTAAGAATATAAATTTTTGTTCGATCGGCAAGGTTCAACTTGCAAAAATGAAGAATGCAACGCGAGTATTCCTGTTCGCCGAGAAGACCGCTCGCCGCTCGCACGATGCGGAAACCTCGCGAGAGATCGGGACGAAATAGTTAGGTAAAACGATAAATGAATAGATAAACGTGCCTGTGTGCTGTGCCGCGAGTGAAACCGCGTGTGACTCGTGAGGTTCGATCAATGTGCGAGACCCGCCGCCAACATGTTCACCTGCCTCTGGAATTTCTTCGACTGGTAAGTTCCATATCCGCGTCTTATACAATCGAACGAACGGAGCATAGTTCGCGTCGATTCGTTTTGTGCAATTTCTGTCGGCGTCTCAGAAAACTGGGAGCTTCCGAGTCGATTTCGAATTTTCATTTCGCGCAACTCCCGAAGAAGCACAACTCGAGCGAAAACGAACAAACAAACTCGATCTTCGCCGTGACGTTAATGGGATTACAGAGGTGTTCAGCGGGAAGTCTTACATTACTCCTCGAGGTGCAAATTAGTCGCGGCATTCTGCAGAATTCCGCGGGGTTTGCACGGTTTGTATTTTCTGTGTACATAGGTAGCTACGCGGGCCGCGGTGGTATCGCGCGATTCCACGTGGCCGAGCATCAGCGAGTTGACATTGTCTCGCTTTAGCTACTTATTGTCGGACCCTTCCGCTATGACGCGTCCATGACAATGAGACTCGAAGACGACAGTGACGACGGACCGATTCTATAGTAAAATAATCCCGATTATCGATCGTAAATGTTGAATATTCAATTTAATGATGTTTTCGGCGCAACTGTTTCGATCACTTATTAAATCTAGCAAGTTTGCAAGAAACTTTTCTTCTCTCCTAACGTTTCGGTTCAGTTTTGAATCTTTTTCAAAGGAAAAATTGCATCTACAAGAAAATATACAGGGTGTCCCAGCTAACTTGACCACCTTGGATATCTTTGTTGTTTTGAAAGATACGTCAAATGTCTGAAGGACAAAGTTGAATGGTAACATGGGGCTCGTACGATACTAAAAAAATTTTTATTTTTATGTAATTTTTTTTAGAGATATGAAGGTCACCTTCATTTTTTTAAATGGAATGAGGTATTTTTTAATACATCAATCGATGCAGCTGGACATTCGTTATAAAAAAGTACTAACCTATGTATGTCGAAAAGTTAGTAGTTCAGGAGATATTTCAATTTAAATAACTCTAAAATACCATTGCGGTCGTACTAAGACGTTACACGAATAAGTAAACGCTAACGTCTAACATAGAGTTATTTAAATTGAAATATCTCCTGAACTACTAACTTTTCGACATACATAGGTTAGTACTTTTTTATAACGAATGTCCAGCTGCATCGATTGATGTATTAAAAAATACCTCATTCCATTTAAAAAAATGAAGGTGACCTCCATATCTCTAAAAAAAATTAGATAAAAACAAAAATTTTTTTAGTATCGTATGAGCTCCATGTTACCATTCAACTTTGTTCTTCAGACATTTGACGTATCTTTAAAAACAACAAAGATATTCAAGGTGGCCAAGTTAGCTGGGACACCCTGTATATTTTCTTGTAGATGCAATTTTTCCTTCGAGAAAGGTTCAAAACTGAACCGAAACGTTAGGAAAGAAAAAAAGTTTATTGCAAAATTTCTAGATTTAATAAGTGAAGTAAATTGAATGATTCTATAGTTGTCAGGAAAGAACGCCGCGTGTCACATAGTTTCACTTTCGAGATTGCCGTTTAAAGTTGCGACCACTAATGCTTTGACGTAGGACATTGGTTGAATTGCATTACTTTTTTGAGCCTTTAGTAAATCCAAGTTTGAGCCTTTATTTTTTAATTAATGTTGTAAACTGAAATTTTTTCACATTGTCACATGGGGCGTTTTCCCTGGCAACCATAGGATCGCCGGATGGAGCGTCTAACGTTTACCCGCGTATCCCTACTAGTCGCGATTGTTTCGCTTGGCTCGCGTTTCTCTCTGATCGATCGACCTGTGACGATTTTATTTATTTGTCGGTACATAAAATTAATCTTCTGCCAGAAAAATAAAAGGTACGCCAAGCGAAAGGTTAACAGACAATAATCGAGGTTCAATAAGTCCGCTAAGAGGATTATTAATAGTCCGAGCAGCTTCCGGTAAATAGAACGTTGATCGGAAAGGTTAAAGGGGATTCTCCTTCGGGTCGGTCGGGAATTTTCGTGAATATTGAAATGAAAAGAAGCTTGATACGTATATAACCGTTTTGAAACGAATGATCCGAATGAAGCGACGCGCAACGAAATAATTGTTGCCAGGTGGAATCGATTGGTTTCGCTAATTGGCCGGTGATTTCGAAGCTGATCGAGACACAAGTAGATAGATATGCATCGGGCCAATTTTTCTAGGCCGAGTCGACTGTCCCGTGAATATAATCCAGGTTGATTGCCAGGCCGGCCAGAGCGCACACCCACCGGACACCGGCGGTGATTCGTTTCACGGCTCCTCGGAATTGAATTTCCACGCCGAAAAATTGCATCGACGAAGTGCGGAAACGAGCCCTTTACGGTCCGCCCTCTCCCACCCTTCTTCCGAACACCGGGAAATATTGAAACCGGCCGCTGAAATATGTATGTGTTACCCGGGGACTTCGAACAGTTTCGCGCGAATCTGGATTAACCGGCAGCAAATGTTATTTCGCGATTATTTCTTTGCGCTCTATCCCTATCGCTTTATAAGTCGGTCGATTTATATACGATTATCTTTCATTTGTGCATACATGAGAGGAAACTCGTAAAAATACAACGCGAGAAACAACGTGCACTTCCTCGAATCTCTGACACAACGAGGCTGCACGTATCAGCAATGCAAAACCAATACCGCATCGGAAGTATGAAATTCCGGACTGATTTGCGAAGTGACCGACAATGTTGGATTCGGCATTTTCGTCAACGAAGCATAGAGAATCCCAGTCGGCGTTCTTACACGCGATTCCTTTTATCGCGTGAAACTTTTCCCAGCCCGGAACGATGAACGCTCAGAAGAAAGAAGGAGACGAAGCTGGGCCGCGGCAACGAATTGTCTAGCGATATCGATTGCCGAGGCCAAAGGGAATCGATTGCACCTGGATTCGCTTTTCAATTCGGCACAGAGAGACGAGAGACGATCCTGCACGAGCCGGTATCTTCCGAGCGTTCGAGATCCTGCATAAAAATTGTAGGTCGTGCAAATAAACTTTACGGCTCAAAGAAGAGTTGTGTAAGGATCTCGAAGGAGCTCGGTAGAATACGAAAAAGTTCGAGGCTTATGACGGGGATACGGCCGAAGGAATTCTAGGGAGCTTCAAATAAATTTTTCAAGTTTACTAGGAAATTGCGAGGACCCGGAGTCAATTTTAGGAAATACAAACAAGTTGGGACGAAAGGATTCCGGGATTTGAGGAATAAATTGTGCGGCTTATACCGAAAAATTGTAGGGATTATGTGGAAAGAACCGTAAAATCTCTAAAGACATTCTAGGTTAACGAACAAGTCGTAGAAAGATCGGAAAAACTGTAGGATTCATAAAAATATAGTGTCGAACACACAAAAACACACACAGGAAAAAGGAAAAATCAATTCTTTTAGAATTTTTTAGAATTTTTTAGAATTGCGGTTGTCAACGTCGATCGTAGCCAGCAGGTTGTGGAATGGCGTTCGCGTTCGACTCTGGCGAAACGTGCAACCCTAAATTCCGGGAATATTGCAGCCGTATTTCAGCTGCGGAAAGAACGCAGCGGAACATAGGGTCCAGAGGTTTATCGCGACTGGTCAGTTTTTCGTGTGTGTTTGGGTGCGGTTCTACTGGACGCGTTTTTCGATCACGTGCGACACGTAGTAATGTGTTGGGAGCTTGGCAGCTGGTGTGGAAACGGCGCAGAAAATAATTCTACGTTTGTACGATCTAGGTTTGTAAAATCTACGCGAGTAGTTGTACAATTTCGAAAAACTGCGGAAAGTTTAGCAAAATGGAAGAACATGAGAAATACTAAGCGGAGCAATGTCGAGAAGAATTGTGGACCGTGAAAAAGAACAGTAGTAACACGTTAAAACGGAATTGGAAGAAGTAAGGGGACCAGCAGAGCCACGATCTCGCACGAGGAATGGCCACGTGACGGAGCTGGTCGACAGGAAACGGAAATAACGAAACGTTTCGCCGTACAGAGAGAAGGGTTGCTCGAGAAAGTTGCAGCTCCGTTTCGAGCACGGATCAGCGATTCGGCTCAAAGAACGCGAACCGCGCGTGAAATTACTTGGAAGAACTTTTATTAAACTGTCGCGGCTGGAAGTTTTATTTCGATCCGTGAAAAACTGGCGGGCACACGCCGCGGCACGGCCGCTAGAGATTCCTCCTCTACTCCGCGATAATTCACCCGGTCCAGTCGCCGAATTAGTCACGTTATCATGCTCGGCATAGTTATTCTAGCCGCGATTTCGTTCACCGTTCCTTTTTCCTAGAATCCCCCCTCTCGTTTACATTTTGCGAGAGAACTACGGTGAAAATTACGGGACTGTCTAATGGGCTTTTTTTTTTTTGAAAGCAACAGTAACGAGTAAATTACATTGCGTTGATTCTATAAAGGCTGGAATCGGTGCAAACGAAGTAGCTTGTTCATCCTGATTCTCCAAGATACCGACTCCGAGGATCGTCTAAGTAGCAATTAATTTCGCGAGATCGACTCCCATTCGATTAGCTTTTTAAATAATCCCCGAGTTCGAGTTTAATCAACGACGCTTCACAATCTCCGACGCCTCGGATTGCCCTAACCGAAGAAGACTATCTTCCGAACAGCTTCCCGGAGAAGTTGCTCGACTCGTAGCTGTCCGCTGCTCGCCGGAAGTCTAAAAGCTCCCCGGATTTCCAAGGGATTCCGAAATGACGACTAACTAACTGTCGGAGAGGTCTGATTGCTGGCAGGCTTTCCCGCGCTCGATAACTGACTTCGAACTGACTAGCTCTCTCCTCTCCTCTCCTCTCCTCTCTGTGTGCGCCTCGATTCGTCCCGGAACACGATGTCTCTTCGTAGCATTTCGCCTCGTTGGTCAATCCCGTATGCAAAGACGAACGAAACTTCGAGTTCCGTTCGAGTTGCGAATCATGGGGCGGGTCGTTTTGCGATATACGCGTTGCGAAGTCTTCTACGAACCCCCCTTCATTTATTCCAGCCTTCGAACACTTTTTTAAGGAATTCTCAAGTTTTTATCTTGGAAGCATTAGACGGTCCAGCGATGTGAACAATGGCTCGCGGAATAAGACAATTTGGTACGCCCTATTGGAAATCGTAACGAAGCACGAAGTTCCTCGGGCTCTCCCGTCGCACCTACGAAATTGGAGAAGCTAGGGAACGAAGTTATCACGCTTTTGCAGATGACGAAGCAACAGGACATTTGGTTCCACGGGTCCCGACACCGTTGCAGTTTCGATTCTGCCGGTTAATAGCGTTTCAAGTTTCCTTGGGGGCGTAGAACGAGACGGGAGACGTCCTTTCGCCTTTCGGGAGACATTCTGAACATCCTGAGCATCCTCTAGACAGCGTCGCCGCTATTGTCTCCTATCCCGGCTGATAAAACCCGGAAGTCCCTTTACGGTTAGGGACACCGTTTACACCCGGAAATCCGACGGGAATATTAACTGTAATTAGTCTGTCTCGGATAAGATGCTTTCTGTCATTTGACTGTGCGACCGCATCAAGATGTTGCTAATCAGGAAAATGCGTTCGGTGTTAAATCCTAAAAATATGGTTTTCCACGTCTTCGAGAAAAACGATCGTAGTTTGTTTTTTCTGGAGCCGAGCGTTAGTTTCGTCACCGATCCCGCCACCGTCGCACAGTGTGACTGTTCGATCATTTAGGAGCATTAAATTCTTAATGATGTTATTTCTTTTTTTTTTTTGATCATGTATTTTGTTAAAACAACTCAAAGTATGGTGATTTCTAATTACGTTAACATGACTTTTGTTGTATTGACCGAAAACACGTATTTTAACTCTTGCAAATTACTATTTGAAAGGGTATTTAATTTAAATGATATAAGGAAGATGTAAACACAGTCTTACATAAATATATTCAAGCTTTTAATAAACTAAATACATGTAGAGAAACACTGAACAAGCTTTCCATGAACAATACTGTATGTATACACATGTACATTATCTATTAATTTTCACTCTCAGAACCGGAGTCGACTTCATCGTATTCAGACGAACTTTCATTATTGTCTGCTTAATTATATGATAAGAAGGGAACATATTGCGGACGATTTTATTTCCTTGCTTTCTTATCATTAGACTGCGGATCCTTATGCAAAATAAGAATGTTTTGCATTGTGATTGTGAGAAGCAGAAACAAGATAAAAATTGATTTCATATCCCTTAACGACTTTCTCACATTAAAAGCAACATTACAACATTCTTGAATTTTTAAATCTTTTACTGTTTCATATTTCACCCAATTAATTTCTTCATAAATGTATAAAGATCCGAAGTTTACTTATCATATTGTATTGCCTTATGGAAAGATTAGCATCCATGATTAAAGCTACAGCTTGATCGGCAGATAGACCTTTTAGTTTTGGACTTGTACAGGGTGTCCCAAAATTTCTTCAACAGCCGGCAATGGGAGGTTCCTGAGATCGTTTGAAGCAACACTTTCCTTTGCAAAAATGTTATCCGCGACTTTGTTTGGGAGTTATTAACGAAAAACATGGACCAATCAGAGCGCGATCTAGACGCGAGTTGGCACAGTTGGCCAATAGGCATTTGACGACCCGGGCCGATCCTCGGACGGCCCGGGAGAAACAGTTAAAGCTATGGTAGTACATATGTAGTATTTTCTAACTATTTCCTGAAAGTGTGGAAGTAACATTCGTGTTGTGTTCTATCAGAGTTATCTTTTCCATATTCTTAGACTTTAAATATTTCAACGATTTATTCAGTTATACAACTCTTAATTATTTTGAGTACATATTTTTTCAATTTGGAGAGCTGGAGTCGGAATCGGAGTCCGAGTTGGAGGTAAAAAAAACCGGAGTTGGAGTTAAGAATTTTGTCTACCGACTCCGAAGCCCTGGTGAAAACAACACGACAGAAGATTTAATAATCACAAAAATTAAATACAATAGCAATTGAAGTTCAAGTATACACACTTTTATTCAGGTAAAGTATCACTGACGATTGATGTAGTTTCGTCATTTGTATAGGCAGAAGTTGCACTTCAGGCTTATTTTTCTTATCTGAATGCGATGAAAAGTTAAAAACAATAGTGATTCTGGAACACGGATCAAAATTTTTAAAAAATGTTCAATTTCGGAATTAAATTCCCCTAAACGCTCGGAACGTCACACTGTGCGTCGTTTGTAATTTTGATTCCGCCCGGTCGGAGAACAATGTAATCGAATGTGGGCCGCGGGAGCGTCTCTTTTGAATTCAGCCCGGGCCCACCGGTATCAGATGGAAGCCGGCTCGGCGTGCAACGGTTCGAGATGAATCGATTTACAGTGCTCCGAGTGCTTTGTTCGCGAAGGCTGTGGCCACGGCGTTCATTCGATAAAGTGGTGTAACGATCCACCCGCGTCGCTCTGCGCACCGTGCTGCGTTTCTCTCGGAAACCTGGCCAGAACCTGATGCGTCAATCACAAACACGCACCGCTTCGAAAAATTTCAAAGAAACGATCAAATTCTCGCCAACACATTCGTCGCGTTCTTCTGATTAAAATGAGCCCAAACACGGTACCTTTTGCATCGCATTTACTCGTTTAATCCACGATAAATAGCAGAACCTCGATTATGCGAACGGTCACGTACAAACAGGTAAATATAATCCAAAGTGTGTCGTGTTTGGACTCGTTTGAGTCGGGAAAGTGTCACGAATATGACGGCTAGGGATTCGCAAGAAAATAATGAGAATGAAAGACGGGTTTTGTTATCGGATAGGGAAAAATACTGTGCTACATTTATGGAGGTCTTCGATAGCTGGTTGGGTAATAAAGAGGATGGTTATAGCGGCAATTATTGCGAGCACCGTGGGACCCAGGCGACTTTAAACGGTTCACGGAGCAGAAACAGTGGCACGTATACCGATGGATACTGTTGGATATCAGTGGATACCGTTGGATCGATGAGGTTTCGTCGCCGGAGGCAGAGGCTAGCCGCGTTCTTCCGCTGGACGCTATCGATAACCGTAGCCGGCAGTCGTTGCGGTGATAATGCTTCGCCGGGTGATAAATTAGCGCGATCAGGAGTGAGGAACTGCGCCGGATAGGGATGATGCGAGCCAACTATACCCTTCATCGTCTCGCCGATGGCTTCCGACTTCTCGTTCCTTTACCGTGCGAAAACTTGCGAAAATCGCTCTACCCTTTCACCGAAAAATCTCCCGAACACATCGACGAATGTCTCGAAAAGAACCACCTAGTTGTGGTATATTCCGGAAGATTAAAAACAACGAAGTCGTTCCGGGTGAATCTTGTACGTATCAATTTCTAACAACAGACTCGAAATAAATGAATAAATATAAAATTTAATAACCTCTCGGAGCGGAGCTCTTTTCTGCAGGGCATTGTGCGGAAAAGTGAAAGAGGACTGCGGTATTCGGTGCAGAATCGTTGAATGGAAAGCGAGCAGGACAGTCGAAGGGTCGAAGAATGCGCGGACAAAAGGGTCGCCTTTGACTCGACAGAATTTAATTAAACCGCGCGACAAATAATTCAAGACCCGCTAGAAAGCGGGAAGAGGAGTGGAGAGGAGAGGGAGGGGCAATGTGGCTTGTAAAGTTTGCTCGACAGAAGGATTACAATGGGCCGATATCGAGCGGCGGCGGAATTACGATCGAGCGAGCCGCCTAGCCAGCTCGCGCTCGCTGATTTACGCTGTTTACTTCGTCACCTGCGTAATTGCTGGTATTCATTAACGGCGACGTTCGCGGCATACCGAGCACGGCCTAGCCGAATGCATCGTCAGCTAGAAATGGATGGGGAAATGCACGAGCGTAGTTGAAGCGCTCGGCTTATGCCGCTCTCGCGGACGTTATCGTTAACAAACAGCCTCCAGATCGCTACCCCACACTACACGGCGGAAAGTCAACGAGGATTTATAGTTTATAGTCCTGCGGAACGCGATCTTGCCTCGGAGCACGGTAATGTCTCGATATGCGCGAAAATTTCGGTACTGAAGCGTCGCACAGTGGCTTGAAACGCGAGAAACGCGGACAAAAATCATTTCTGAAGCTATTTCTAAGTTTAAATTAATAAAAATGATACAGTTTTATAGATTTTGAGGCGCTGAATTCAAATTAATAATCAGATTTTGTTTCATTCCAGATCCATAAAAGTTATATAAGATTTTCTTAGAAACGGTTTTCTCGAACTTGGGCGTACATATTATTAATAATGGTATATTTTTAAGTTATTTTATACTAAATTCTGTATAATTTACTTAATGTTATATAATCGCCGCACCATATCCCATATTCATCCCAAAAGGTTGCTATAGCAGACAAAAAACGCGCACGTGTTCAATGTATATAGAAAATACAAGAAATAAGAGAAGACCAAAAACTATTTATTTGATTTCCACCTCAATCCAAATAATAAATAATCTTTTATTTGAAAAGAAGAAATAATAATTTATTTAAATAAAAAGTTTAGTTATTATTTGCAATTAAAATCACACACACACGTTTATTTGTTATTTAAAATAAAATTTTCTGTAGTTGGTTTCATAAAATTTGATATATGGTATCCTCTTCAATACAACGTGTGAAATAAGAATGAGGAACATTCATGTGGTTGGTCCATAACAATCGAAAATCAAAAAACAAACCATCAATCTCTTTTCCTTTTCGCTCTTTTCGTCTCTAAACAATTTATGCATTTATAGCACAACATTCAGAAGATAATATTCAAAATTGTTGGAAAAGTTTTAAAGTTGAAGATGTCAATCAAAAAATTACTACAAAATTTGGCTGGTTTTCTTCTGGAAATGGCTTTCCTCTTTGAATGCCAAAAGACACCATACTGACTACCTGAACGGCGCAACCGTGCATTCTCTCGCGTCATCGTTTTTGTGAGACAGTACACACATCTGCAGCTATCTGTGCCTAAAACCTTTTTAGTTTCATTGTACACATGTCTAGCAATAACGTGTATAAATTTTTAATCCACCAATCGACACCGATCGGTTTATAACTCAATTTAAGTGGGAAAAAAGCTTGAAAATTACTCTTTGTTTCATCAATGTTTACAGGTGCTATATACAACAAAAGCACAAATAAAATCCCTGCTTATTATTCTCGTCTTGAAACACGCTTTCAGTTAAGTACATGCAAAAAATCCTTACTCGTACGTGTATTAAGTTATAACGTACTAAATGAAACGATATCCTAAAAAATTCAGAAGAAGCTAAGCTTATGAATTTTTATGGAACTGCAGCATTTAATTGTGGGATATAGGTATGGAATTTTGGACAATGAAATGCAGAAAATGATGCCTCATTTATCTACTAGCAAGTTCATAGTACAATTTTACATTTTTCGTTTAGCCATAAAACTGATTCTTGTCCGCGTTTTTCGCGTTTCAACCCACTGTGCGTCGTCTGTATCCTCTACGAACGCTGTTCCTCCCTTTTTAATGGTCTGCTTCAGTGAAAACAATAAATCGTGTACAAACATGTCCAATTGCACTTTCCAAATCACTAGCCCGTCGCAATCAAACAGTTTTTGTTAGTTTTTGTTAGAACAGCATCATCGAGTCCAACTCGATACAATAGCGCAAGGGGCTAAACAGCGAGTATTGGTGCATCGTGGCGCATAGCGCCGACCTAATTTCCAGCACGAGTCAAGTCAAGACACATCGTACCGATCTCGATTATGTAAGGTAAAACCGAGAAGATCGACATCTCGTATCTCTTTGTCTCTTGCACTCTCTCGACGCTCCCTAAGCATCGACAACACGCGTCGCGACAGAATTGCAGCGTCGAGTTTCGGAACTCCGAACACTTTTCCCGGCTCCAGAGGAGATAGAAGTTCCGAGTGCTGGATTTAGAACGATCTTCTCCAGCTGCGCAAAATTCGAAGCTCGAAGATCGGGGCGCCCCACCTAATCCTTTCGCATGATCGAGAAACGTCGAGCTACTAATTGTCGCTGAAAAGAATTTTCGTTGACTATTTTCCCACGCATACACTCCGGGACGAAAAGATAGCACACTTTGAAATTAATGTAATTTCTGTTTATTAGGCATTAGAAATTCAATTTTTTTTATACACATATTTTTAACGTGTCTTTCTTAACGTATAATAATAATTTGCTTTATTTCAGCCTTACAGCTAAGAAATGTGACTTGGTTTACGTTAACCTATCTGTACAAAATTATTTTATTTCACACATTCGGTCCATACCTTCTCTCATTAATTTCTATGTCTCACAGACTCCTACCCTGGCCTACTCTTTTAGCCTACTCTAATTATCACTAACCCACTTAATTCCATACTTATTGCTTCCCTCCCTATTCCCTAACTTTTGTATTTTTGGTCTTTCTTAACATATATGAATGAAATGAAACGAAGCTTCACTAATTTATCTATGTTTATTGAATGAAGTAGAATTATTAACGAAATATAGAGGTACAAAATGATAGCACATTTAACGAAAAACTTCAAATATAACAGAATTAATCCCTCCTTTACAGCTAACGACTTTAACCATTTGGTTTGGTAAATATTTATACAATTTTTTAATACTGTTTTGGCTAATATTCTCCCATTTGTCCAAAATGCTCTACTTTAAATCTACTGGAATTGTCTGCCATTTTAGTACACAGCTCTGGCAAGATATCCCCAATAATTTTCAATAATGTTGAGGTTGGAGATCGTGCTAGCCACTCCAAAACACGAATAATTTTTGAAGAAAATTATTTCTTGACCACTTTTATCGCGTGGACTGCGATATTATCTTGTTGCAAAATGTGTTTGTTTGCGGCAATTCTTACAGCATAAGTGTTTAGTTGTTCATTTATCATTTCAATATATCGTTCACTATTCATTCGACCTTTTATAAATTGGATTTCTGTTTTACCCAAATATCGGCCCAAATTATCACACAGCCGCCTCTCATTTGGCGACGGCTTAAAAATTGCTGTTCTTCATTCAAATTATGATAGTAATAGCCAGAGTTGTGCTAATTCAATTACATTGTATTTCAATTAATAGTAATTCAATTACGTCGTAAGTGAATTACTATATGATTGAAATACAATGCAATTCAATTACTAAGTATTTTAATCAGATGTGTAATTGAAATACAATATAATTGAAATACAATACAGTTGAAATACAATATAATTGGAATACAATATAATTGGAATACAATCTTATTGAAATACAATATAATTAAATAAAATATAATTAAAATAAAGCTCTCCAAATTATAGCTCAGAACTTCGAAGAAGTACGATATATTTTTATGTTTTTCTTTCATATACTTGTCTGCTTTATGGTTGAAATTTAAAAAATATGTAACGCAGAAGTTATTTCTGTTCAGATATTATAAATTTATAAACAATAAATTCCTTCTGTTTGAAACCTACACATGGATTTGTCAACCTCTTCTTACTTATTGCTTTATCATTCTTTAATTTTTAATTTTAATTTAATTACATCGTAATTCGTAATTAATGTAATTTAATTACGAAGTACTTTAAAATTCTACTGTGATTGCAATTGTAATTTAATTACAATGTATTTTATAATCGTAATCCATTGCAATTACGAGTTACATTGTAATTTAATTGAATGATGATCTGAATTATAAATTACAATATAATTTAATTATTACAATGTATTTTATAATTGTACTCCATTGCAATTACGGATTACATTGTAATTTAATTGAATGAAGATCTGAATTATAAATTACAAAGTAATTGAATTACATTGTAATTATAATTCCTGGAGTAATTCAATTGTAATTACGCACAACTCTGGTAATAGCCTACATCATCTGGACCATTAAAATTAAATCTTTTTCGTCAGTAAATATGGCTCTTCGCCACTTTGTCCTCATATTTATATACTTTTTGGCAAATTGTAAGCGGAAAGCTTTATGCTCCTTCTTTAACCAAGGTTTCTTCTGCAATTCTCTTCGCGCTAAGTGCTTGAATTTTTTTAAAACAGCACATTCTTTCCGTTAGTGTTTACGCCAACACTTTCAGCGATTTGTCTCGCTGATTTGTCTCGATCCTCGAATTTGATGCTGTTATCAATGTTGCTCGTTTTCCACGAGCAGTTAAACTTTGTGGATGCCCAGAACTATTTTTTCCCGCAATTTTCAGAATTTTTTAACAAGCTCATAATAAATTTTCGGCAGATATTTACAATTTTTGATATTTGTGTAATTCAATCTTGTTCTTCATTTAACTTCCATATTGTATGTACTTCACATACACTTAGTTCTTTTCCACGACCCATTCTCAACACTTTAGTATGTTATTTTATTAAATAAGCACGAAGGAAGCTAGTACATACTCACTTTATCAATTACGGTTTGCATTGAATGGTTGCTGTTCAGAGTAAATTCTGCACAACTAACAAATTGTAAAACTGCTATTTGTGCAATCATTTTGTCCCGCTTGTGTGCCCCAATATTTACGTTCTCATTTCGAAAATTCTATTGAAGTAAACATGGTGGACGATGTTCAGTACATTGTACGTACAGGCATGTCAGAATATGTTGACATATTAGAATATTAATTTTCTTCAGTTCAATGTATCAAATGAGGAAAAATGGATGTTGTGTTATCTTTTTGTCCCGGAGTGTATTGCAATGGATATTGCGAAATCGCAAAAAACGACGGAATAGGGAAAGATTGGATCACTGGACAAACACGAGGCTCTCTCTCTCGCAATCTTCCAAGTGAATCGAATGCACTACGGATGCACTATGCATCCGGATTAAAGTTAAGGGAACGCGGGTATCCCGGCGAAGCCGCGATATACTACATGGCCAGGGCGGAATTGAAATTTCCGAATAACTATCCGGAAAAATATGTGGGATTTATAGGCTACAAATGTTTGCCCGGATGATGGATATTGCGCGCATTCGCCGGGTGCACCGATATGGTATTGCACCCACGGATAACGGATCAGCAGCGGGGAAACGTGGCGGCGGGACGTGTGTGCATTTTCCATTCGGTACGCGAATAGCCCGCTTGACCTCGAACTTTATATCAAAACTATATAGAAAAACGGAGATCGATATACCCTGCTGATGGAGATGGGGAAGAGGCGTCGCGTCGAGTCGCGCGCCGATTACGTACCAAAACTTCCGATACGCGAAATGTTTTTAAGTTTTTATCGTCAGATAGAGATTAGGGTAGCTTCGGATCCCTCTAGGAGACGCAACATTCGGGTTACCCTTGGTTCGTCGACAACCCATTTCACCGATACTGTTTTCACCGACACGATTGAACCGACAGTAACTTTCGTCGACACTATGTTTTAATCGACACCGTCAAATCGTCGACAAATGTCTTCATCGACACGGTCGAATCGTCGACAAATGTCTTCATCGTCAAGGTTTGACCGACACTATGTTTTCATCGACACGGTCAAATGGTAGTCATATGTTTTCATCGCCACGGTCGAATCGTCGACAAATGTCTTCATCGACACGGTTTGACCGACACTATGTTTTCATCGACACGGTTTGACCGACATTATGTTTTCATCGACACGGTTTGACCGACATTATGTTTTCATCGACACGATAAAATCGTCGACAAATGTCTTCATCGACAAGGTTTGACCGACACTATGTTTTCATCGACACGGTCAAATCGTAGTCATATGTTTTCATCGACACGGTCAAATCGTAGTCATATGTTTTCATCGACAGTCCATGTTTAACGACAGGTTTGAATTCATTATTCATATCGCTTTAATTTCATTACATGATATTTGTGTAATTATTGTACAATTTTGTTATGTTTTGTAGTCTATATATGTACGTTAGCATTCGTTCTGTTTATTCACATTTTTTATAGGTATTTACACAATCATGTTTGAAATTAAATGAAATATTATGATTTTTTATTCATTTGTGTGTACCTATTAATAAAGTTTGTTTATTTGAAGAAATTCTGATTGACAAAGTAGCAATAAAAACTTTTATCTAAATAACAATGCTTTGTAAATCTCTTTATTATTTATAACGATTAATCTAAGTTAGCAAATACGCGAATTTGGTGTCAGTAGAAATGAATGAACTCGAACTTGTCACTAAAAACGGACTGTCGATGAAAACATATGACTACGATTTGACCGTGTCGATGAAAACATAGTGTCGACGAAAGTTACTGTCGGTCAAATCGTGTCGATGAAGACATTTGTCGACGATTTGACCATGTCGATGAAAACATAGCGTTGGCTAAAGTTACTGTCGATGAAAATATATGACTACGATTTGACCGTGTCGATGAAAACATAGTGTCGGTCAAACCATGTCGATGAAGACATTTGTCGACGATTTGACCATGTCGACGAAAACATAGCGTCGGCGAAAGTTACTGTCGATGAAAACATATGACTACGATTTGACCGTGTCGACGAAAACATAGTGTCGGTCAAACCGTGTCGACGAAAACATAGTGTCGGTCAAACCGTGTCGATGAAAACATGACTACTATTTGACCGTGTCGATGAAAACATAGTGTCGGCGAAAGTTACTGTCGGTCAAATCGTGTCGATGAAAAAACAGTGTCGGTGAAATGGGTTGTCGACGAACCAAGGATAACCCCAACATTCATAAGATCCACTAATTTCGATCGCGTTTTTGACGATGATTTCGGTGGTGCACAATGCGATACGAAAATTTCCAGCCCCGAAATATCGTTTATATCGTGGGAACACGCTATTTTTTGATCGTTTGCTGCTGGCGTTGACGTAGGCAGTATCGATCCATTGAAATTTAAAATATAATTTTTCTGCTTTTACTGCATATTTCGTTTGTAATTAGAAGGTGGCGGAAATTCAGGAGAGAAATTCCCGATATCGAAGCGTTATTTCAGGACGATCCTGTGAACTATGTATCATGGGATATTTTCTTCCCGTTTTGTTGCACTTGCCCACTGCAATATATACGACATAAAATCGATACAAAAAGATAGGAAAAGTCTAGGAGAGACATCAAACGAGGTGCAACGCCGATAAAGTATAGTTCCTTTGCTCGGTGTACTCGATATCGCGAAAAACAGCCGCCGTGCCATTTCCCTAACTAACCCACGCCTCTCTCGATAGGTCGATCGAACCTATCACCCGGAAAATCTTCTCTTTATAATCCGGCAGACTGAGCGGAAAGCTATCCTTCCGTCTGGCTCCCCTCCTCGACGGAATCCAGACACAATTTCCCGGCAGACACTGGCCTAAGTGTACACACCTCTACGTTTATTCGAGAAGCTTCTGGGCCGGTAAAAACGCACAAGAAAAGAATATCTAAAACTCAAGGATATTGAGTTGAGGAAATGTTGAAAGAAATTGATACAGAAAAGAATGAACAGTTTCGGGTGAACAGCAAAAGAGTGAATGCAAATCAATATAATTTGTGCGAGGTTTAAGGAGAAGTGCTTCAGTTGAGTGCGTGGGCTTTGTTGAACGCGCTGTATGCATTCTGCATGCACATTTCGACAGTGTCGCGTCTGCCTCGGAGCACGGTGAACAGCCTCGCCGCAGAAATTACGAGGCAACGAGGATAAACAAGCCCGCGTCCAGAGGGTGCGGTTTCTCTTTCCCTTCTCCTTCTCCTTCCATCTCTCTTCTCCTTTTCTCTCCGCCAATATGCCGGGCCAGTCGATAAAGCTGGCTCGTTCGTCTTCCCTTCCGGATTCACCAACCATCCACGCCCATCTCTCGACATTCTTCCTCTTCTTCCGTATCTTTCTTCCACCTGTGCATTCTCTGTTCTCCGTGCAGGTGCGATACGCTTCCCGGACGAGTCCGCAGACAGTCGGAGACAAACAGATATATTTTCTCAGAAGCACTGGAACGCGTTCAGTGATCGTGATTCTTTTTAGAAATCCTTTGCAATCACTGTATCCCAGCCAAACTTAATCAAACAGAATCAGCTTGAATTAATAAGAACTTCGAAATTTAATAGAAATGGATATGAATGGATAAATTCACTCGATTTAAATGTACTAATAACCTTTGTACTCTCCACAAATCGACAGGACTGGGTAGGTGCATCTTCTAATTTATTTTTATTAAATTCCGAAGGGTCGACTAATGAAAATGATTCGTACGGAAACGTTCAATTGTAGTCACTCATTCAATTTATTTTTATTAAATTCCGTAGGGTAAATTAATTAAAATTATTCATACAACAACAACTTTCCATTGAGGTCATTCATTTAGTTGAATTTCATTGAATTCATTGGAGTAGAATGAATAAAAACGATTCGTACGGAAATGTTCAATTGTAGTCAGTCATTCAATTTATTTTTATTAAATTCCGAAGGGTCGACTAATGAAAATGATTCGTACGGAAATGTTCAATTGTAATCAGTCATTCAATTTATTTTTATTAAATTCCGTAGGGTAAATTAATTAAAATTATTCATACAACAACAATTTTCCATTGAGGATCATTCATTTAGTTGAATTTGAAACGAAAAACGATTCGTACGGAAATGTTCAATAATTCAATGTATCAAAATCGAATTGATAGAAATTTTGATAAAAACGAATTAACAAGGTATTTTCTACGTACATACTATGTACCAATTTTCGTGGCTTCCTCACCGCAAATCGACAGGATTGCATCTCACTCTGCAAGCTCCGCAAGCTCTGCACGGGTGCACGGGTGCACGGTGCAGGTGCAGCGATTTCCGCGGCAAAGAGGCAGCGGCTCCGCGAGAGTTCGGCGAGTTGTTCGAACGATGCAACGAGGGCTGCATCGTCGCGCGTGAACCTCGTTGCACGTCCCCGTCATTCGGAAGCTCTAATATTCCCTCGTTGCATATCCACGGGGGCGAACGCGCGCTGCACTAACCGTAAAAGCAGCTCCGGGCAGGCTTCCCGACCGGAAATTAAACCGCTTTTCAGGTGTATTAGCAAGATCAAAATTTCCAGGACTGTTCCAGAACTGTGTTCTATGTATCTTTCGCTTGTTCAACCGTTACGGCATGGGACGCAATAATCTTATTGCCTTCCACGATCGCGTGACTTTTTCGAGGCCGAAACAATTAGGCGCCGATCCCTATCTCGTCACGATCTGGAACACCGTGAATACCGAATCACTATGTTCCCTCCCCAGGACTTGGATTTAGAGCCACTGAATTATGGCACCGGGGTTCGCCAAGATTTACGCCGTGCTCTCGATATATTCTTGTCAGTGAGAATATTCATTCTGCTCTATCTCAGATACGAACCCCTACACTCCGGGACAAAAAGATAGCACACTTTAAAATTAACGTAATATTTATTTATTTACATTACAACCAAGGTTTTATTTTCACACATTCTTGCAAAATATCTCCATAAACAGACACAAATGAAATTGAATTGAATTTCGCCAGTCTATACAATTTTATTTAAAAAAAAGAATTCTTAAGGTAATATGGTGTGACAAAATGATAGCACATCTAACTTAATAGTATAACAGTAAATCAACGAATGATAATTAATGCTTCATATTTTATGGCTCCTCCTTTACATTTAATAACAGCCATCATTCTCTTCGGCAAAGATTTCTAGAGTTTTTTAATGCTCTAATTGCTCCCACTCATCTTGAATACATTTTTTTAATTCGGCAATTTTTCCAAATTGTCTGCCATTTCTATATACAGCTCGGGCAAGATTTCCCCAACAATTTTCAATAATGTTGAGGTCGGGTGATCTTGCTGGCCAATCTAAAACGCGAATTTTTTCTCGCGAAAAGTGCTCTTTTACTATTTTTTGCAGAACGATTGCAGAATCGCATTCGATGCAGAATCGCATCGAATGCTTGTCGAAGCTTACGGTGAGCATGCTCCTGGTAAATCACAGTGCTTTGAGTGGTTTAAAATGTTTAAAAAATTCTTTATGTGAGATATTTTTATGTGAGAAACGAAGAACGTGGAAGACCACCGAAAAAGTTTGAAGACAGCGATTTGCAAGCATTGTTGGATGAGGATGACGCTCAAACGCTCCGTCTCCATACGTTTGAAAGCCACGGGAAAGATTCAGAAGATGGGAAAATGGGTTCCACATGAACTGAATGAAAGACAGCAGGAAAACCGAAAAACCATTTGTGCAATGCTGCTCGCCAGGTACAAAAGAAAGTCATTTCTCCATCGAATTGTGACTGGCAATGAGAAGTGGATATATTTCGAGAATCCTAAGCGTAAGAGATCATGTGTAACTCCAGGCGAACCATCGTCATCGACTGCAAGGCCAAATCGCTATGGACGAAAGACAATGCTCTGTGTTTAGTGGGATCAGAAGGGTATGATCTATTATGAGCTGTTAAAACCTAGCGAACCGTTAATACTGAACGCTACCGACAACAAATGATCGATTTGAATCAAGCTTTGCGTGAGAAACGACCGGAATATCAAAAAAAGCAACACAAAGTGATTTCGCTTCATGTTAATGCACCATCACACACAGCAAAACCGGTGAAGGAAACGATTGATGCGTTTAGTTGGGAAATACTTTCGCATGCGGCTTACTCACCAGACTTGGCTCCATCCTATTACTTATTTGCATCGATGGGACACGCACTTACTGAGCAGCGCTTCACATCTTACGAAAATCTACGAAAATGGCTCGATGACTTGTTTGCCTCAAAAGAGGAACAGTTTTCTTGGCGTGGCATCACTAAATTGTCAGAGAGATGGGAAGAATGTGTAGCTACACCGGTGGGCAATACTTCGAATAAAATATTTTGTATCATTGTCATACAATAAACATGTATTTTCTATAAAAAAAATTCCAGTTTCATATTTACATACCTGGTAAATATTGTCGATGATATTCAGTACATTATATGTATATAGAGGCATGTCGGAATGTGTTGACATATTAAAATACTCATTATCTTTAGTTTATTCTACCAAATGAGAAAAAATAGACGATGTGCTATCTCTTTGTCCGGGAGTGTATAAACGATCCTATGGCAGCAGGAATTTGCTGTGCGCTTCGTTTAGCGCGTCATTCTAAATATTTCGTTCGGTGTGTAATTTTCCAATATTTTATTTGTGATAATAATGATTAGAATGATTTAAAGATACCGTTACATTGTTCAGAATCTATTATTTCAAGCCCGTTCCAAAGGCAACATCGAAAAATTTGATTTCGCACTAGGCCCGGCAATCCCAGTAATAATTAACGATTCGGTGAAATCGAGTCGTCGAGTGCTTCCGACGCGCACCGACGCAGAACTAGTGTGCGGACTAGAGCAAATTGCTGGAAAATTCGTGGCGAGAAAAATTTCGTGGAGCGGCAGAGGCGAGTTGTGACACGGCACCGCTTGATCGTCGCCGTCGACGTCGCGTTGGTTTCGAGGGTTGCGTCCCGCGGCTTTCAGCCGGAAAATCGTGCGCGCTGGCCGATCGATCGATTTTCCCCTCGAAACCGGACTGACCTTCCGTACGACCCTGCTCGTTTGTTCACGAGCCGTGCAGGCTCCTGCACAGCGATTGATAAAGTGCGATAACTCGATACGCAGACCATTTCATCGAAAAACAGATATAGTTTCCAACATTTCGCAACGGGAACCCATTCGGCTTGATTCGAGACTCTGGAACATATACCGTTGAGTATAAAAGTAAAATAAAAATGATTAAAAACGCGCGAACGAGATTCGTCCAATTTTATAATATTTCATTCTCCTTAACGAGGCTGCGTTTTTACCTGGAAATTGTGAGCGCATGTTCGGTGTCTGTTTCGGATTTTCTTGTATGTAAACTGGGAATGATCTTGTTTATTGGAGCGATGTAGTTCTAGCATAGTTCTTATCGAAACGGGGCGAGAATTATTGGAAACATTTATCGAGGTGATTGCATTGCAACCGCAGGCTTCCGCCAACGCTCGGTAGGCCTGCTGGGTAATGTAGTCTATATTTCAGCACAGCCGCCACCAATAATGCAAAGTTCCTCCGAGGTCCGCTATAGATTGTTCCTTCCCCTGGGGGTATCGCTTCCCGAACACCTGAGTACAGCTTAAGTAGCCTGCTATATTCCTCCCGCCAGGTGCATGCCAAGTAATTGATACCACGATCATGGAGCGTCTCTTAGGAGAACCTGGTAGTCTCAGTTTTTCAGAACTCTGAAATTTCCAACATCGCAATATTATTCAACGCTAACTACGAGCTGGCCGAAAAATTACTAGACCATTTTCAAATGGATTTATTCTGTACAAATTTAGATTTATTCTACTAGAAAGAGATTTTTGGAAAAATTGCTGGAAGGTGCACCGTTGGCGAATAAAGTTCGATAGGTCGATAAGGCGGCGTACAGCGGGAGGGTAGCTAATCTACTCGGGAACGGTTTTCCGCGTCGAATAGGAGAATCCTGGGACATTACCGGAAATTCTTCCATCAGCCGCGAAGCGAAGATACGGGCACGCAGGCGCCACTTCCGGGCTAGCATAATTTTTACGGTAAGGGCCTCCATAAAAATACATGACCGGCTCCTAAAGCCGGGGAATTATTTCAGACGGGCATTATCTCTTTTTCCCTCGAGACTGAGCGAACGAGCCACCGTTTCAATGTACTATAAAAACCAGTAATTAATACTTGCCTAATACAATCATCGTAAAAAGTAGCGAATCATAAAATTTTGATATAACGGTGGCGTGAATAAATTCTAAATAAATCGTGCATATATATAAATTCTCATCGGTGGTACGACCTCGTTCTTTTTTCTTGGTTCGTAAAGAATCTTGTTTTCGTCGTTGTGGCAAGCGTAATCGTTCCGCGGGAACGTCTCTATTGGCAAGCGTTTGTTAACCGGCTCGTATATATTCAACGAGCGAATCTGTACGCCGTGTTACACGTTGCACACCGATTACAGGGCGAGCAAATGTTACCCCCATATTCCACGGGGAACGGCGCGCGATCCCATAAATCGTCGCGAGAGATTCTGCCGGTATCCGAGGAACACCGAAACTCCATTTAACGACCGCTGTATCGTATATTACCCCTAATTCTGAAGACGGAATTTTCAGGTTGTACGCACAAAATCATCCGGAAATCGAGCTTGACGAGAAATGATATCCCAACAAAAACATCCTGTAAACAGGAGCCAAGTTCTCATGCCCGTAAAAAGTTGGGAGATCAAACAAAATACGGCCAAGTTCGTTAGCTCAAAAATACCTCTTGCAATACTGAAAAAAGTGTTACGAGCCGAGGGCTGGCGGAAAGACGTGGCCGAGGTTTGTTCGTGTGGACGGGATTGTCGTGGACTAGCCGATGTCTATCTCACCACCAGGTCGCCACTAGATAAGGGAAGGGTTGTCGTGGACTAGCCGATGTCTGTTTCACCACCGGGTTGCCACTAGGTTAGAAGAAAGGGGTAGTCGTGAACTAGCCGGTGGCTGTTTCATCACCGGGTCGCCACTAGATAAGGGAAGGGTTGTCGTGGACTAGCCGATGTCTGTTTCACCACCGAGTCGACACTAGATAGGAAATCGTGAACTAGCCGGTGTCTATTTCACTACCAGGTCGCCACTAGATAAGGGAAGGGTTGTCGTGGACTAGCCGATGTCTGTTTCACCACCGGGTTGCCACTAGATGGAAGGTTGTGAACTAGCCGGTGCCTGTTTCATCACCGGGTGTCACAGGATAGGTTTTCGTGGACTAGCTGATGCCTGTTTCATCACCGGGTCGCCACTAGGTTAGGAGAAAGGGGTAGTCGTGAACTAGCCGGTGGCTGTTTCATCACCGGGTCGCCACTAGATAAGGGAAGGGTTGTCGTGGACTAGCCGGTGGCTGTTTCACTACCGAGTCGCCACTAGGTTAGGAGAAAGGGGTAGTCGTGGACTAGCCGATGTCTGTTTCACCACCGGGTCGCCACTAGATAGGAAATCGTGAACTAGCTGATGTCTGTTTCACCACAGGGTGTCTCAGGATTTCGGAAATGGCAAGGTAATTGGAAGATTGGCTCTCGTAACTCTATAAAGTATTATTGATAAACCTCGGGCGGTAAAGGTTTATCGAGATGGGTGAATTGCTAGCTACTGGAGTTTAAAGGATGTAGGAATGATATTAAAGACTCTCAAAGATCTAATATCAAGAGTACAATATATTCTATAACAAAGAGGTTTTGGAAATACACTTATAATGTGTAGTATGTATAGTATAATTCGCGGAAGCTAATTCCCGAGCTCTCGGTTTTGACGCCTTGAGCACCGCGTTTCGAAACTTCTTTCAAGATAATACGATCAAAAGGGAACAAGACCCAATCTCACAAGACGAGTACAGATTCGTGTTCGGTCTTTAACTAAGCCCGCGGTGGCCAAGCACGAGCCCTTTATATAGTAGTATACTTGTTCAGAAAATGGTAGTGGGGGTAAATGGAAATCTGGAAGATGTGTCTATGTTTTCCAGATGTATGCACTTTCCCGTAAGGAGAAGACTATTTATTTGGGCATGCGAGCTGGACCTCCTGCATGAACACGTGGTTCCAAGAAGAGAGTAAAAGTCACGTAGGCAAAGCCCCCGTACATACAAAAGTGTTTGTAAAAATTCGTTTAAAAGAACGCTATTTAAGTTTTAAAGAATTACATGGAGGGCTAAATTATTCAAACTTGGCCGCTACCTAACACCTTTTTTGGCCATTAGTTTAAAAAGTAACGGCCAAGTTTGAATAATTTGTGCCCTCCGTGTAACTCTTTAAAACTTAAATAGCGTTCTTTTAAACTAATTCTTACAAACGCTTTTTTCAGTATTGCAAGAGGTATTTCTAAGCTAACGAACTTGGCCGTATTTTGTTTGATCTCACAACTTTTCACGGCCATAAGAACTTGGCTCCTGTTTACAGGATGTTTTTGTTGGGATTTCATCAATTTTTGTTGATTCTTTTTATGACAATTTCGCATTCATCACGAACGAACCGTTGCACTAATAATATGCATACTAATAATTTATCTGTATCTACACCCAATAAGGAAGTTTCACTTCTGTCGCGCGTGATTTTCCACGCGGAAGGTTTTCTTTATTGAAAAAATCAAAAGACTACATACGTCATATAGTCAAATTTCGTTTTTTTTTTGCGGTAGGATATATTTTATCCTATGTTCTATCCTACTTACCTATTTCGTAATGTTCTTTTTCCAATACAACCCCTTTAAGGTGTAAAATTTCAAACTTTGATAATTATTTCTTTGAGTGTTTGTTCTGGTGAATCTATGTACCAAATTTCGAGCTTGTAGGTCAGTGGGAAGTACCCAAAAGGTTTTGATGATCTGTCAGTCAGTCAGTCAGTGACAAATTTAGCGATTTTTGTGGTCCTATATCTCAGAACCTACTGATGTTAGAAGATTAATGTTTTGTCAATATTGAGGCATGATAGCATTTAACAAGTGTACGAAATAACATGTCTCCATATCTGCCTCCAGTGCCGAGTTATAAGCCTCTAAAAAACGGCAGAGTTGTTTCGTGTTAAAGGAGGTAATGCGAGGACTTGGCTGGTGCACTGCCGTGCACCTAAATAGTTGTTCGATTCCGGTGGAATTCGCCGTGGATTCGCACGGTGCCCTAGCGTCTGTAGTATCTCTTTATGGGTTACGGGGCTAGCAGAGGGTGTGTCTCGGGAGACAAAGGGGTAAAGACCGTGCAAGAATTTGGCCCTCGGAGGTCTTTATTCTTTATAGGTTGGCAGGATGACACGGCCGCGTTCGATCTCTTGCGCCCTCCTTTCTTTCTCGTTTACAACGTGAAGCACGTTTTTAATCGGCCCGACCCATTGTTGAATTCTGGCGTGTTTTACGGGCTCCTTTTGTTTCCCCCGGCTGCTCGTCGTTCCAGTTTTTTTTTTTTTTCGGTGAACGCCGAAAGAAATCAGTCCACGATCATTTTTCGGCCCGGGCGTGTAAATCATGCGTCGCGGGAAATTGAACAAAGCCGCGGACGAACGCCGAAAAAAGAGACAGAGAGAGAAAGAGATAGAGTGGAAACGCCGAGGAGAACGTCCCCCGTAACACACGCGTTCCTCCATTTCGCGTTTTCTGCCTTTGAATTATTCGAACCGCGCTCCCCGGAACGCAATTTCGTCCCGTGTAACGACACGTTCGGGAGTTTCGGCTCATTCCCAGGAATGGGGACGCGGTCGCGTGCTGGGTACGGATGCTGAGTCCTTCTGACCCAATCTCGAAATACTTTACTTCCGGAGTCGTCGAGCGTTTTGTCCCAGAAAGATCGCGAACCGTTCCGTAAACGTTTCAAATCTTTCTGACAATTTTAGAGAGATGCTTTTTACAACGTGGCCAATTCTATTTGTTGTTTCGCGGCATAAACGATCTGCGTCGAAGCAGGTGATGCATTGTTTGCTTCCTTCCTGCGACACGCATCGCCGAACGACTTTCAAACTTTTCCCCGGTCTCGGAAGGCTGTCGGTGGACGGTTTGGCAGCGGTTAGCGTTGTCGAAGCTTAACTCCCGCTTAACAGAATTTCTTAACTCAAGTTCTGCGCGTGTCACGCCGTCATGGCAATTCTTCGCGGATACTTCGAACTTCCTGACGCGGTGCGTCGCGGCGCCGAGAAGTTTTCTGAGAGTGTCAAGCCACGGTGGTGGCAGATATCCTTGGACATATCCTGAGGGTGAGAGGCAACCAGGACGTAAAACGTTTCTGTAAATAACTTTTCGAAACTGTTCGAAACAAGCCCGTGATTAATCCAATCCGGACCGGAGTTTCTCTTCTGTTTTATTTCTTTAGACGAGATCCAGGAATCTGGTACGTATTCCGTGTCGAAACGCTTCTTGGATCCGCTGTACAGAGAATTTCCAGTTGATTTGTAAGAGCAATTCGCGACAGAGGTTCTTCGCGGCTGTTGGAAGAGCCGAAATCGATAGTACAAGAGTTTCCCCGAGGCCCCGATCGCGAAACTCCCATTTCGCCGGCTTTGTCCGCGAGCTCGCGAGCTTCGCCATTTATTCGCGCCGAGCCGCGGCGATCTTAGCGAGGACTAACGCCGCTGCCATTATTCACTCCCGAAGTTTACGCTCCCTTCAACGATCGTGTGTAGCTCGCAGCTGCACAACCCCGCTTTGCATAATGCAGCACGGGAAACGTTTAAGCGTCCCACGGAATTCGAACGGGGCCATTACTTTGGGAGGACGGCACGGCGCGTGCGACACGCTGGAAATAACGCGATCCTTGCGAATTTTTTATGGGGACACCGCGCCACCGACCGGCTGGGAAGCTTTAGGGCCGCTCGGAAACAGTTTTCCTTTTCGAATGAGTATTTTAGTTCGCATCGTGTTAGACGAACGCGCTGATTCCTTGCAATGCTCATAAGCTGCAACTACATAATGCATTGAGCGCTTAAATTGTTTAAATCTGTCCACTGTTTTAAATTTCAACTACATACCCACCTTTGTCATAAATGCATAAAATCCGACCTCCTAGAAGTTAGCCCCCCACCTGTCGAATTAAATAATGTCAACACTTGTGCTGGGTTGTGCTGGGTTGTGCTACACTGTGCTCCAAATATTATAGCTGTAATATAAAAATAAGACTAAGAATGGAGAAAAACGATTTTTTTAGTAGCCCCCCACTTTACATTTTTTTGTATAAAAACAATGTGCTAAGTTGTGCTAGGTTGTGCTAAAGTATTACCTAAAAAAAAATAATAAATAAAGAAGTTATGGTAAATAATCGTTTTGGACATCTAATTAACGTTTAAGTTAGTAGCAATCACACAAACAGCATATAATCGTGCATCTGAGTTGTGCTAGCCTAGCACAAGAGTAAAGTACACCTTAAAGGTCTGCGCATAGCAGAGCGCCTCGGAAAGGCCGCGGATCGTCGCGGAAAGGAAAACGACGGTTTTAGGAAGCAGTGCGGCAAAATTTCTCGAGCGGTTCGACGGCTCCACAGCGGGGAGCAGGGCTCTGTCTTTACCTAGCCCTGCTCCCTGCTGTGGAGCCGTCGACCCGGTCGAGATTTATTGCCGCACTGCTTCCCAAAACCGTCGTTTTCCTTTCCGCGACGATCCGTGGCCTTTCCGAGGCGCTCTGTTAGGGTCTGCGCATAACACAGCGCCTCGAAAGCAGTGATGGGATTGTTGGCGCTTTTCGCGCGCATGCGCGACGATTCTAACCTCACACGGCCTCAGTCAAGTACGAAGATCGGGTACCTTGGGCGCCCCGCTAATTTTTGTCCCCTACCGTACGGCAGCGCCAAGGCCGCCACAGTTCCCCACACACTTCGGACGCAGATACGTTCCTGACGAAACTCGCGCATGCGCGCGAAAAGCGCCAACAATCCCATCAGGACGAAACCTGTGCCAACATCAAAGAACTTTCTATTAGAAATGAGATATAGAGCGATGAGATTTTTTTTCAAATTAAAGCTGAAACTTTGCAGAATACAGGAAAAATAGGGAGAAAGTTCTTTCATTTTTACACAGATTTCGTCCAAATTGCTCACTGTGTACCGTACGAAATTTTTACATGGTGTGTTTGCTCGTATAAGGACAAAAAGCGAAAATTCGCAAACCCAATTTTTCTAGTAACATATTCTATAGTTATTTGCTAATTACAGTCTGAAGGTATCCTACCGCCTTAGAGGGAAGCTATCGTTTCCCTAAACTAAACGAACCGTGAAGCCGTGGAGCCCATAGAGACCTTTTTTTTGTGCCACGCACAACCCGCTCGAAATTTATGGCCAAATCCGCGGACTAAAATCCGCCGAGGTCGTCGGTATAAACGCACCTTTATGCGCAGACCTTACATCGATGTGCTGGAGAAATCGGAAGTTGTGCTGACTTGTGCTAGGCTAGCACAACTCAGATGTGCGATTATATGCTGTTTGGATGATTGTTGCTAACTTAGACGTTAATTAGATGTCCAAAACGATTATTTACCATAACGTCTGTATTTATTATTTTTTTGAAGTAATACTTTAGGACAATCTTAGCACAACTTAGCACAATTGAGAAAATTGAAGAAAATGAAAAGTGGGGGCTACAAAAACAAATCGTTTTTGTTAATTTTTAGTCTTATTTCTTATATTACAGCTGTAACATTCGTTCACAATGTAGCACAAACTTAGCACAACTCAGCACGAGTGTTGAAATTATTTAATTCGACAAGTGGGGGACTAACTTCTAGGAGGCTAAAATCTGCAGTCTAATGAGTTTTTGTTAAAAATTGAATGCTTTCGTGCTCGTGATTTGTATATTGGAGCATGGCCGGTGTGTTTTCGGCCACATCCTCGAAAGCCATCAATTGAATTACATACCGAAAGATGCGCGGAGTTACCCAGTTCGTTATCTCCTCATCCTCATACATGACAAGCGTAACCTCGTCGCTCCGTAGCCGAGGTTGCCGCTAACAACGTTCCGTCGTCTAGATACAAGCTAGGTTCTACTTAATTACTGCGTCTTCTGCATTCGAGCACGTCAATTTCCTCGAGCCTTAGACCATGTCGCTCCTATGCAGACGTCTTATCTTGCGAGGGTAGATAGGGAGGGAGCTTACATCGTGCCATCGGTATCAGGATGCTGAGGAATATTCGGTTAAAGTTCACACAGACACACTGTTGTCTAGGGATGGTATCAAGTTCAATATGTACTCAGGAATCCGAGTCAAGTTCAATAACCGAGTTTCATTTCATGGGTTTCGATTACTACTTAAAAGCAATAAAAGCTTCAATGATGATGATGAGTAGTTATCGAACCTCGGAATGACAATTTACAAGTTTCGAAAAGATACTTATAAGTACATGGATGTTGAAAGTGATCGAAACTTTCACAAGTAGTACTCGAATCTTGGAAATCATAACTGCGTAGTAGGTTTTAAGCACTTTCTTGATTAAATTCGTAACTATTTAAGAATAACATTTCATTTATGGTACAATGCTTGGTTTTATCCTATTTCTTTTTTTACCCATGATATTTCCTGCTTTTGAAAAATCTATGTCTGAAGGTACAGTAGTGGTCATTATACAAATGGGCTACTTGATTGAATTTTTACTCCAAAATAATAACGGGTCTTCTTAGCGATTTAAATATTGTGATTTTAGATAATTTTATATAAGCTTGCAACAGAGTTGGGCATTAATCAATTAAAATTTTAATCATGATCGATTGATTAATGTGTACGATTTAAAAAAAAGTCGTTGAAAAATCGACGATTGATTCAATCGATTGATGAAGTTAATCGTCAATCGTTGATTAAAAAAAAAATCGAAGAAAACATAAAAGCACGTAAACAGAGATTATATTATACATATACAGTGTTGGGCAAATTTTATTTTATTTTTCATTTTATTTGTCAGTACAAATAATAATTGAAATTGTATTTGTAAATAACAATTAACTTTATTATTTTAAATAATTCATTTAGACTCTTGCTCAAATAATAAATAATTATTTTTGCTTTTTATTTGAATATCCAAATAACAAATAACTTGTTATATTTAAATTTTTATGTAAATAATGATGTATTTAAATAAATTTATTTATTGCCCAACACTGATTATATATAGACCAAATGACAATACACTTAAATTCAGTTTACATTTGTTCAGTATTCAATTATACAATTATCAAGTATACAATTATCCGATTGACGATTAATAATCGTTAATCGCAATTAACGACTAAACTAGGAGATTAATTGCTAATTGCGATTATATATAACGATTGAAGTAGAAAAGTCGTCAATCGTTGATTAAATCTTTGCCCAACTCTGGCTTGCAAGAATACGGAAATTCGTAACGGTATTCATAAAAATTTCGAAAGTTTCGAAACTGTTCGACCAAGATTCGAGTATACTTGCAAGTATTATTTACGTTTACCACAATACTCGTAAAGGGTTCGAAACTGTCTGGCAGAGGTTCAAGTATACTTGGGAGTACTATTTTTTTTTTTCGATGTACTTATTGAGAGTTCGAATTCCATCAATCAAGGTTTGAACCTGTTTGCGAGGTACTTGATCCCATCCCTACTGTTGTCCTTACACTCCCATAGAAAATCTCTGTTTATTCAAATTCCACGGACATTCGATAAAAATTCTCTGTCCCAATAATTTTGAAAACAACATTTTTCTCAATTCCTCAAGTCACATATCACCGTATCCTAAAGTTACAGGTTCTCCTGATTTTCGATTTTCCAGAAACTACCACTTTACGCGCGGTTCATCTGCAGCGTAACGATGCACTGGAGTATATCGTATCGGGGCCGGTACCGCCGCAGAAAATTTTGTTTAGGATGCAACAAGCAAGTTGCACCGGTCGAATTCCAGTTCAGTTTGCTGCAGTCGTTTCGCGGGAGCTCCGCCGTCCCCGTGCGTAGATATGAATTTATATGGATTGCATTCGCGGCGCGCTGTATACGGTGCATTGATGCGATATGGAAATTTCACCGTGATGTTAATGCCACCGATAGACGTCACGCCGACAAGGGAATTTCACTGTGCAGTCGGGAAATCGATCTCGAAGGTCGCTACGCGCGCCCCTGTCAACCGGGCTTTGATTTTCACGGGGGATATTTTATTTCATTGGGTCTACAAATAAGTTTTGAGGGTTTTTGTTTTGTAACTTTGCAGGTTTATTTTAAAAAATTGGTACAATGTATTTAATCAAAGTATTGGCCATATCTAGCTGTGACCTTTTCCCATCTTTCAGTTAGTATACGGATTCCGCGGTGGAAAAAATTCCTGGGGTTCTGAGGCGTTCCAAGAATCCACCCAATTTTTGGCTTTCTCGTGAGAGGTGAAGTGCTGCTCGGCCAATCCACGAGTCATAGACCGGAATAAGTGGTAGTCGGAAGGAACGATGTCCGGTGAATATAGCGGGTGGGGTAGGACATCCCATTGAAGTGCCTTCAAAGTTTTCTTGGCGACTTTTGCAACATGTGGCCGAGCGTTGTCATGCTGGAAGTCGTGTCTTTGTCGTGTCTTTTGGCATATTGGGGACGTTTAAGCTTAAATCCTCGGCTCAATTGCATCAATCGTTGTCGGTAACGATCCCCAGTGATGGTTTCGGAAGGCTAACTCCTCCAACTCTTCGAACGTCTTCGAACTTCACTGTCCTCCCTTCGCGTTCCTTGTCGCTGGTGTAAAAATCGCCACTTTTAGAACGCCGGAACCAGTACTCACATGTTTTTATTGATGGAGCATGTTCCCCATATGGTTCACACAGCAATCGATGTCCATCAGCTGCACTTTTCTTTAAATTGAAACAAAACAGCAGGGCTTCCCGCAAATTTCGTTTTGTTGGCACAAAGGTGTTCATGGTTAAAGCACAAAGACAGTATGATTCTTACACTTCAGCGAAATAATATATGGTAGTTTTTAAAGGGGAATGACGACTCTTTTATATGGATACAATTACGAGATTGTCAGGTATAATTTAATGGTGGTAACGCCTCTTGTAAATCCCTCAAAACTGATTTGTAGACCCAATAACAGCAATGCATTTTCTGCATTTCGCCTTCGTGTATTACATTAATAGGAGTGTAGACATGCATAATTCGTGCAGAATACAAATTCATCGTACATATAGAAATAGATTTCTCCGCCAGTAATTCTTGTTTGATAGAACTGTTTGATCTCTGATCGGAAGTGATTATGTCTGAGGTGGGCGTAGCCCCTTAGCTGCGTTTTCGCTCGCGTTTCTCGTTCCAGGAGGTTCGATTCGTTTTCTCCGACACGGGGCGCAAGCTTCTGTACGTTTGCGATTACCATCTCCTCCAGCGTGTTCTTTTTCGTGGAACAGAGAGAGAGAGGAGGTTCCAGAGGCTGCATAAGCGACGAGAATCATCCTTGAACCAACGGCACCGCGCCGCGCCGGAGCTTTCCATCTCGACTGAATTATTACTGCGAACGTATCCGGGGTTTCCGGTTCGCTTGTAACCGCGATTCCAAGAAAAGTAGAAACGAACGTACCGGATGAAAATGGAGGAACTCATCCGGGCCTGTGTGTACCACCACCGCGCACCGTCGATGATATTATTGAACGAGTTGCTCTACGAAATTCACTCGGCGCTGAAAGATTTACTCCTCGGACATCCTCCGAGCTCTGTTTCGAGGTTTTAAACGGAACGAGAGCTGTTCAGCTCGTCTGCGGGCTACCGATGTATCTACTATAAATTCGTTGGAAGATTTAGTGTTCGGGCGTCGCACAGTTGGGTATATGTAATATTTTATAAATTGAAAAATTTTTGTGGCTTTAGTTAGTTGAATATCTGAGGAACAATCTCCCATCATTCGTTTTCCCATTCATGTATCCATTAAGCACCGAAATTTGTCGGAAGTTTGCAGTTCCGTTAACCCGCTTACGTTCTCAACGAATTCACCAATTAGTAATTGTTATCTTATTTACACACACTAACAGATTTTTGTTTCATACAAGTTTTTTTAGCTAATATAAGGTATACTTTTAAGAGGAATTCAGTTTTGTACCATATACATTTTTTTAGTTGTTAATATTTAAAGATAGCCAACGATGAGTCACTTTCTTGATGATTCTAAAACTTTGGTAATGGTTTTGTTATACTTCCGGGTTCGTCCCGGTGTTCATTTCTATGCCATTGTATTCTTTGAAGTTTTCTGATTAAGATCCCATAAAAATTGGATCTGACTACGACTGACTCCGTGTTTTATAGTTGATTTACGAAAACATGGCCATCGTGCGCGCGCGAAAATCGCAGCATTTTCACATCGTGTATGTTCGCATTCGCTATCGCAAAGTAAGTACTTACTAAGGAATTATTTGAAGGAACTGTTTAACTCATAAACGCTCATTGTATGCTGTAGAATACCGTAGATACATCTTTGTCTCTATTTTTTTATTGTATTTAGTTGAGTCAGTCAGTTTACGCTGAAAAATCGAAAAAATTACATTTGTATGTATATCACTTAATGAAGATATTTAATTTCGGTGATGCAAAATAGATATTTTTTAAAAAAGACTTGGCTAGCTCTCACTGCACACGTTACTCTTTGACAGAATGGTTCCAACTGAATTTAATCAGAACGAAAAGGCTTTCAGCCGAATGCGTATCTCTTCTAACAAGATTTTTTTTATGTTTTCAGCGCACTGGTTCGATCAATTGTTATATGTATATAACCACTATTTGCAAATTTTCACAATATCTTTATTTCAACGTTTCGATCTTAGTTTAAATCATTCTGAAGAAAATTTTTAAGAATTCCGTCTGTAAATTAATAATTAATACTATATTTAAAATTTTATCTCGTCTGTAACATAAACATCGTGCGAGTTCGTAAACTAAACAGTTCCTTCGACGGGTCTCGTAGTACAATGTACTACAGAGCCTCAGCATCACCAAAGAACAAGCGATTGGAAAATGCATACTTCTCGCCATGGCTATATATTTAAAAAACAGCAATCTTTGTAATAAGTATTTTAAAAAGACATTATAAATGTAAATGATTATACTTTTCGATAGTGTACATAAAATAGACGAATAACGTAATAATATTGATTATTCTTTGTAATAACTATTTTGAAAAGATAATTTAATTGTAAATCATTGCACTTTTCGATGGTGTATATAAAATAGACGAATAACGTTAAAATATTGATTATAATCCGCAGTACTTGATTGAAAAATAGCTACAAACTTCACAATCTGACACGCTCCACTTTATGGACAAATTTTGCACTCAAAACAATCGTTTCAGTAAAAACGGTATACAGTAAAAAAAGTAGAAATCTCAAGCTTTAAAATGGTTGTTTTTTCATCAAATTTGGATAAATCTTAGCAAAGTTACAGCAATTTCAATCTTGAGCGAATTTTGAACTAGCTGTGACCGCTGAAATCGGGCAGATAGATACCCCACTGTGCGTCGCGTCGCTTCGTTCGTATCTTTCGTTGATTCGATACGATTTCGACCGGCTTCGCTTTATTTCGTTTCCGCCACGTCCGTTTTATTCGAGTCCGATGAAGACAATGTGTTGATGTTTTAAAAAATGTTTAACTCGCGATAGGAGACTGTAACCAAGAAGCTTGCGATTTTCCGTCGTTGTCGGAACGAAATAAAATTGCTTCGCGGTCCGTCGATGAACCAGGGAAGATCCTCCAGAACAAACGTCCTCAGGTTTCCTTTCTCGCGTTGTCACGTTCCGCAAACGACGACGGAATCGCCGCACCGCACCGCACCGCACCGCACCGCACCGCATGGCGTCTTTGATAAACATCGTTCCCCGCTTAAGTGGATTCGGTTTATTAGAGGCCGCAGCGCAGCGTCGCTCTGACACTCGCGAGCAACGAACCCCCGAACAGGATCGATCCAGGCCCTATCCGTAATTGAATCTGATTCCCCGTGAAACCGTTGTGTTCCGAGGAGAACTTGCGCTTCCATTGCGTACAGTGTAGATGGAGGGGGGGGGTAAGTTCATTGTGTTTGGCGATTCGCGATACGGAACTTTGCCCCGGAGTTTCGGTAATGATGTGTACGAATGCTTCGATTTTCCTGGCGAGCTCGCCATTTAATCACTGCGCAATTTCTGTTCGAGTGCAATTGTCCGTGCTGCTTTCGATCATCCTGCGATTTAGGCCCTCTGTCCACGATGCGTCGCGTCGGAGACGCGTACGCGCACTTCTTTTATTCGCGAAACGTACAGAAAATTTTGCATCATTACAAGAATGTTGAGTGACGATAAGTCTTATAGATAGTACTTATATAGAGAAATATTGGTTGCAGGAGTTTATAGCTGCAAAAGAATGATCAGGAGATAATGGTAAACGAGATATGCACAGTAATCGCCCCTTCGTTGTCCAAAAGCCGATATTTCCAGACCCAACAACAGTGCCTGGACAGCATTTTTGATTTATGACTGCGTCTAGATATTGCGTCGACCGCGCGAGCGAGACTTCAATAGAGAGCCGAACATAGAGAAGGACAGAATGAAATACGGATCGCGTGACCGAAGTGTGTCCCCGTCGCCGGCACAATTCAGGGGCCCACAATGTTGCTGTTCTTCGTTGCGTTCGATTTTTTCACCGTCGATTACACCACTAAATACAGTTGGAATTACATCGTGTTTGGTATCATTTTAATCAGAGAAATGCCAGAAATAAGTTAGTGAAAGTACCATAAAAATATAATGAAAATTAAGAAGTTTGAAAATTCGATGCAGTCGAGTCGATGTGTGGTGTTCACACCGATATACCCGAGCCGACATCAATCGACGCCGCCCTGCGAGCCTGCGGAGCGACGCGACGTTGACAGGCAGTGGAATGGGTAGGCACTCGTCAACGACGGTGCCCACGATGCCGGACAACGAAAGGACGATTACTGTATTTCGTTTCCACGATGTCGAAGAAACGATGCTATGGACGAGATAAAGTAATCGCCCCTTCGTTGTCCTGAATCGTGGGCACGATCGTTGTCCACTGCCTACCCACTCCACCGCCTGTCAACGAGAAGATTAGGCCTGCGTGGATCTGGTCGCTAGACGTGTCCCAGGCCTGCCCAGACCCGCGCAGAACGGAGAACAATAGGAGTGGAATATGGCAAAGAAAAAAAGGAGTTTTCTAAAGCCCGACAGTTGCTGCTTTTGACTGCGAATACTTTTCTTTGTCATTTAACTAGCCGTTTCACTAAAGACGCAGTCAGAAATCAAAAATAGTGTCCGGGCACGGTCGTTGTCCGCTCAAACCCACGGCCTTTGGACAACGAAGGAGCTTTTACTGTATCTCGTCACTACGATTTTGTCGTACAATGCTATGGACGAGATATTTCGTGCATCTTTATTATTTATATGAAGTGATTTATTTGAAAATATGACACATGTTATCGATTTTTAAGACATGTCATCGTTGGTGAAAGGTCGTTTAAAGATGATAATTTTTATTGTTTATTTTGTATGCAATACATATTAATATATAGACGATTGCGGCATCGTACGCTAATCATAATATCGCAGCACTGAAGCGTACAGCAATCGGTATTTTGTCGCGTACGCGTTTCTGACGCGACGCATCGTGTACAGAGGGCCTTAGTCGTCTTTCGTGCATTTATTAATTGTATTCGGAAGTTGTTTCGAACTCGTTACGAAAAGGAATGGCTTCGCCTAAATATCGAAGGGAAGCGAAACCGGAAGTGTCTCCGCGTCGAACCATTTTCGCGATCCATCGAATAGAGAGGCCCGGCCCGGCGCGGTGGGTTGGATCGTTGTTTCTTTTGTTCGTCCGGTCAGTGGACATAGCGGTGGCGACCTGGTTTCGAGACAATGGCGTCGGCGTTTTTGCGCTGATGCCGTTGCAAACTTATCGAGCGTCGCGACGCGTCGCGACGGGAAACGCTCGACTTCTTGCGAAAGCTCTCGCGGAAACCTCGGAATCAGAAGAGAGGATCCTCTTCAGACCTTTCTGTGGACACGCTTTTCCTTTCGCGAACAATTCGAACAATGCAGTTCAAATTATATCGTGTTTAGCGTCGCCTTACTATCAGAAACGTGCCATAATCGTCCAGTTTAGATTCGACCGTGATGTCGTCGGCCCCCTCAAACACAAAACACGAGGACATTCTGGGCGTAATTTGTGACGTCGCGACGCCGTGGACGTCTCTGTACCTGTAGCGAGCATCCGTGTCTAGTTTTAACGACGACTTTTAAGAAAATTCGTTATCCGTCCTCCTCCTCAAAGGAACGTAACGGTACTACCATTTCTCCGGCTGGAATTCGCTCGAGCCACCTTAACGAACGCTTAATTAAAATTTAATTAAGAACGCCTCGATGTAACGGTCCCTCCTCCTCCTTCTTCTTCTTCCTCTTCCCCTCTTCTTTTCTTCTATTCTTCTACCCCGGATCAAAAGAATCGTTTCCCGTTTTCATCCTCGCTTTAATAACAAACTTTCCTTTCCTTCGAGGGACTCGCGCCTGTGGGACTCCTTTGCCCGTGCGCGACGACCATACTATGAGGAAAGCGAATGATTGTTGCGTGGGAATGTCAATTTCGAGTCAGAACAAATTAATCTCTGGGGAAGAAATATTTTCCCGCATTGCCAAACCGTAAATGTACAATGTAGCAGCGCGAACTCGAGACAGTCGGCTCGCCGAACTTCCCAAGCAGACGTTGAACAAATCGCAGCTCGTCGCTGGCTGCGCGATCGATCGCGCACCGGTCGCAAGTTGCAACTCGCGACAAGATTACATCGCGAAACACAGTGTTTCGCGAAACGTGCTCCCCCGGACACTGACACGGCAAACAGCATCGATCACTGTCCGATCCGTTCGATCCTGCTCATTCGTCGCGCTGGGAAATCGGTGGACACTTATCGGGACACGGGGGGCAGAAAACGGTATGGAAAACGTCGAGGAATTCTTTTCAATTCGCAAGCAGCAAGCACAACATCGATCCGTTCGCTGCGCGTCGCGACGTACGGCGCTTGCAAAAAGTTTGGAAACAGCTAGATACATACACCGGGGTGACTGACTGGCTGGCAGAAATAAAGGAAACGCTGTTTATCTTCCACCTTTTCGACTTAAAACGAATCTCGAATGAAATTTACGCTTCCGCTCGGAAGTCTTCGGACAGTGAACGTATTCGTATCGAACTCTGTAAAAATGGAATAATCGTTGAAGGAGGCGAACAAATTTTTTCTTATTTGAAGGTTTACATGTATTACAAAAATCTTACCATGAAATAAAAAAATGTTTATATTTTCTTTCCATCGAAGAATCCGCCACGTTTCTTTTCATACTTTCTGTCGTTATATTATTCCATTCCCGTTCCAGAATATTCCATAAATGTGTTTTCGAAGTAGGGCAAAAGTTTCGTACCTGTCCATCCAGTTGATCCCACAATTTTTCTATGGACAAATGAAATGAAAATGTTCTCGGCGCAACGGTTCGATCTTGTAATTAAAGAAAAGCAAATTGTGCAAGTTTAAATTAAACTTTCAACGTTTCAATCCCTATGCGGATCATTCTCAAGAAAGAAGAAAACTGTGTCTGAAACGATTATTCTAATATAACAAATCCTACATATTATTATAATGGAAACGGATTGTGTGTATAACTGTATCAACATTCTGTATTATATTACTCACATGCTTTATGAAAATTCTTATAAATGAAATTGAAATCTATAGACCCGTGTAGTTACCATGTCGTCACACAAGCTACTGAAGCAGAGACGTAAAGCCAATAGAGACAGAACCAATCAGAATCAATAGATCGAAACACGAACCAATCGATATTTGGCGGTTATTTCAAACCGTGAAAACGTCAAGAACAACCGTTTCCAACTGTAAATGCACCGTGTAGGTGATATTGAATAACATCAATAGGCAATAACATCTAATGAAAACTTATTCTGTTGAACAACAATGTAATTTGGATGTTATAAAAATAACAAGCCGTAGGATAAAACAAGTTGTTTGGAAAAGATTCATCACAACACACTACTGGTTCAGTAGTGTTGCGTAATATTCTTGGATCTTAGGCGTTTCGTACCTAAGATTAACGCCTAGGATGTTTAATCATATGATTCGTTTCCAGTAATATCCTATTATTCAGATTGCTCTCTTTGTCTATTGTTTTAATGTTTTCAAAATCAAAACGGTGGCCAAACTCTATTGAATGTTTGGTTAGAGCAACGTGTTGCGTTGGATTCAAAAAGATACATATTTCGTTTGTGTTCCCTGATTCTTGTTTTTCTAGTAGCCTTGACGTCTGTCCAATGTACACTTGGCTACATCCCTTACACGGTATTAAATATACAACATTAAAACACTTTTGGAAGGAGGTAGTTTATCTTTAATCCGTGGAAAACAATTTTTTAAATAATACGGTATCTTGAATGTCGTATGCATTCCTATTTTTCTAAATATCTTATATTTTCTTTAATTACAAGATCGAACCGTTGCGCCGAGAACATTTTCATTTCATTTGTCAACAACCATGCGATCGATAATAGTTAAAATATTTTTCTATGGGGTTCATCATTTTTAATTAATTATTACATTGAAATTGGTCCAAATAGTTTTGACGTACTTGTCACGTGTGCTTTGGCTCATTATCATTATAAACAAAGGTTCATAATCTATACGAAATACCAGACTTTTACTAAAAACCAGAGGTGTCCTAATATTTACGAGCGGGAGTGTATATTCGGAGACAGAAATTTTCTTACAGGATGAAAAATCGGCGAGCCCTAGTTTCAAGCTAATCTTGCGCTGATTTCAGCCTAATGTTAGACCTGCACAGCCGACGAACTCTATCGCCACAGCTTCATAAAGCTGTTAACGCGTGCTTGCAAACTATACCGAGGGTCTCGTGTCGAGCGCAGTTTTGTAGGAGCAGCCCGAAAACGATTACGTGTTCCGCGCGGTAGTAATGATAGTAAAGATATAACTTCGCCGCAGGACTGCTAGAAAATGCAAACTCATACAGACTGTATACCAGAGCCCCGGCACGAAGGAATCGCGAATTGGCTATTCCTGTAACGATCACCTCGATGGGAAAATGGCTCGGCTTATTACTCGGCGCAATAGCCGCGAAAATATAAGGAGAAGCGACACGCCACTGTTGCGCCATCGTCGAAAAAGTCGTCGTCGTCGTTTCAGCAATCAATCATCGTGCAACTTTTTTTTCAAATTCCTTTCTACCGCGGGTGACGCGATATGAGGAGATCAATTGTTCCGCGCGATATCTTCGCCACTCCATCTGCAAATATTAATGGCCTTGGAAACGCCATTTTGTCTCCTAACGACTGGAACGGTCTTTTTCGCGAAATATTCCAGTGCAATATTCTGCGAGCGTCACGTGGCCATTTTTATCGTATTTACTAACTGTTAGGCGAATTTTTAGAATTTTGAAGCGGTGCGGCGTCAAAATAACAATAACAATGTCCAACAAATTTCAACTTTTTTTATGTTCCCAATATACTGTTAGGTCCTTCTTATAGAGTTTTTTGCGCTGATTCCGAATCAGTCCTTAATTTTTTCCCTATACGCACAGTTTTTGAGGAACATGGCTTTGAAAAAAAAACATATTTTTCAACTTTAAACAAATATTGTGATGTTATTATAAAAGATATTGAATTGTTCTTTACAGCAAAAGATTCTGTAGACTTTCCCGAATCCAGGGATATATATTATTAATACATTATGATTGTTTAAACATGTTTGACTCATCCCCACTCCACGGCCCCACTTTGCGCCGCACGAGCACAGTGTATTTTCATATGTGGAGGTAAACAGTACATATACAATTCACGCAACCGCTCGCGTTTGTCTTCCGATAATCACGCGTGTGAATTACATTGACTTTATTGGTGGTTTGAAACTGGTAATTTACAGTCAGCTGAGTGAATGTACAAAAAGTATTAAGATAAAATTATTTAAATAAAAATTAATTTTTAAAAAATACCATGTTTTTAAAACGGACTAAAAAGTATAAAATAATTTTTCCCAGCCCCATACAGGCAGTGATGCCAGAAATGCGCAACATTTCACACGCATGCGCGACAAACAGTAACGTATTTATGATGAGGTAGCAGATCCCTGAGGCAGTTATATTGGCGGAAATGTACCGAAACATCTTACCGGACAAGGAGACTCCAGGGTGTGTCCTACGAGTTACAAAATATACACAAATACACTTGTTATACATTCATTTTTCAGAATCAAATCATATAACTTTTTTAAAATTCTGTACTAAGTACCTCATTTCGCCGAGAATCTTACTATACTGAGGCTATTCGCCGCGCATGCGCGTGAAATGTTGCACATTTCTGGCATCGCTGCATACAGGTTCCTAATCCCATACAGATTGTGAATTTTGAATAGCTATGAAAATACTTGTAATATTTAAAACGAAAAACGTGGAGCGCAAGATAATATTGTAGTAAGGAGTGTAGAGAGTAGCTGCCGTTGTGAAAACTCGCACACAACAGTTCATATCATTTGCAGTGCAATAAAATTGTTAGTGACTTAGGTGAACTATTCATGCATCAATTATCAATAAAGGCAAGCGCCTCTCGTTTTTCGTTTTAAATCTTACAAGTATTTCCATAGCTATTAAAAATTCACAATCTGTATGAGGTTAGGAAACCTCAAACTTAATAGGGTGGTTTCTCAAGATAAAAGTCTGCTCTATCGCGTGGTATAGTTCGATTTCCAGCTGGAAATATCCTCAAAAATTGGTGCAAAACTGGTGTCTCTCCGTCTTCAATGATTGTTTAAACAATCATAATGTATTAATAGTATATATCCCTGGATTCGGGAAAGTCTACAGAATCTGTAAAGAACAACTCAATATCTTTTATAATAACACATCACAATATTTGTTTAAAGTTGAAAAATATGTTTTTTGTTCAAAAAACTCTATAAGGAGGACCCAACAGTATATTGAAATCAAATTTTTGTTGAACAGTGTAATAAAACGAGACGATGGGGACTCGGGGTGCTTTCGGCTAAAACAATTAAGTAAAATTGAACAAGACAATTCGCGTTTCCGTCGGTAGAAAAGTACGAGCGCAAACAATCGATCACGAAAAACCGCCAGGTGTAAATCCCGAAAGCCCCGGTCTACGGGCCAGCTGGAAAATTGCCCAAATACACTTCGAAATCCTCGAGCGCGTCGGTTCGGGAGAAGTTTTTCGACAAAAGCAGCCGAGGAAGAAGCAGTCGGCCCGCGCCACCTTGCTCGCGGAATATTTTATTTGCCTCCGAAAAGAATTTCCACCGCGCCGGAATTCCATCCGGCAGAACCGCCGGCAACTTCCGATTCCGCGAACCCACCTATCCTTTGCTTCTACAGCCTCTTCTATAGGGTGTCGCAAAAACATGTGACCACGTAACAATTCGGAACATTTTTTCCATCTTTTAATATTCTCCTGTCATTTTTCCAAGAAGAAATTTAGATGATAGAAGAAGATGTTAATGGTATTCACGATGGTATAGATATTAATGTAATAAACGTGGAAATAATAATAGGACGTATAAACGTTATTTGATAAAACGTACGGGGCGAGACAGTTCTGCCGGTTCAGTATCTTTGGGACACCCTGTAGATCGTCTAACGTCTCTCTTGCTTCCCGTGTTTTATTTCTCCTGCCATAGGTTTGTTTCTTCGACTATACTTCTTTTCTTTCTCCGGTTCACTACATTCCCGCGGACTTTCCCCGGATTTCTTGTCGCCGCTGCAGATTTCCCTGCACCCCACCCCACCCTCTCGTAGATTCTTGAACTTCTTTCCGCGTTTTGCAGGATTTTTTTACGGGCCAAGCGGCTCTGTTCCAGGCTCGTTCATTCTTTCACACCTTTTCTGTAACGGCTCCTCTATTCCCGGACCCTTTAGCTTCTATACTGTTTTTTAATCGCGCCTTTCTTCCTTTTCCAGTTCCCTCGGAACGCTTTCACCTCCCCACCCCTCTGTCTCTCATTATTTTTTCGCTTTTTCTCCCATTTGTTTTCTCTTTTTGTGCGTTTCAACTCGCTTCTGTAGCATTTTTCTGTTAAGCATCCGGAACCGCGAATTTGTTTCAGTTCTATGCGATACGTTGTGTAAACAGGTCACGGGTGTGGGCACTTTGTGCGAACATTAAGTTAATTGTGCGTGGAGCACGGATTAACTGTCATGCGTTCCTTAGAAACAGAAATGTCAAGCATTCTCCGATGACATTTGCTTCGCTTCTGTTCATATCTCGGAACTTGTACAGTAGGGTGGTCCTTATTTCAGAGAAATGCCAGAAATAAATTAGTGAAAGTCCCATAAAGAAATAATAAAAATTAAGAAATTTGAAAATTCGGTTCACTCGAGTCAATTACGTGGTGTTCACACCGATGTACTCATGCCGCAGCGCGCTTGGAAATTGTGTTTATTTTTGGAACTTGGTTTTCTCCATTATGGTACATCGTAAATATACATTCCTCGTTGGATTTGTCTTCCCATGCTCTATAAAAAATTCCGCAACTTTGAAATTTCGAAAATTGGATTAAAAAAATTTTTTTTCTTCAGCATTATATTTACTATTAAAGATGTTTAAATAACGTAGTCACTATATACAAGCAGTTAGGGTGGCCATAATATATAATACCTTTTATTTACAATTGGATACATTTGTATTATGACGCTCGAAATATTATTAAAACTTAACCTATACACGATATACAAAATTATTCGAAAAAACACTTAATATAAATTAAAATAATATATAAAACTTGTTAATATACGTAAGTCGTCTGAAAAGCTGGATTTATTTGTATCCGGATACCGTTGTCGGTATTCTTCTAAAATTTGTAAAATATGTTTTGTTTATTTTCTTCATCTCTCGTCAATGAAGCATAATATTCCGATATCAACTTTGCACCTTGCTCTGCAGTATCGTTAACTATTTTCAAAGTTTTTACTATTTTTAGACCTGTTTTTATAAGTTTCCACGTTCTCTCAGACCGACGGGTCTTTCTGCAAAATATCTGTAGGTATATTAAATCTACTAAAAAATTTGTGGCTTTCAGCACAAATGAAATTTTCTATGCCGGTATTAGCAAGATTATGTATATCGTTTAGAGAAACTTTTTTCGAAGAAAATGTTACGTCATCGTTCCCTAAACTTTCTACTATAAGCTTTCTTTTGTCACATGACACGCCAGCGCAGCGTAAAGAAAACATAACGCTGTGCATTCTGGTGTTAAGTATGTATTTACCACAAATGCCCCCAAAATTTATATAATCCCATTCGACTCACGTTTACATCAATTTTTTTATAGTCACCAAGCTGTTTGAAAAATTTTAAATCTTGACGTGGAGCTATAGCTAGAATCGGAGCATTACACCATGCTTCTATGTATAAATTCGCCAAAAATATACATATGTCTCTAATTCCTACAATATCTTCGCTGTTTATTGATACTTCGTCGCGGAGTAAATATATCTTTAGTACATATGGCTTTACCCATCCATCTAGCATGGTGGACAGCTCCAGGAATATGAAAACGGTTTTCTTTTGGACAAGTTCCACCAAGGAAAATAATCATAAATTCAAGGAATTCTACATAAACACATTGTTTTATTATTCCATTTTTCGGTTTGCACCTCTGGTAGCTGGCTCTTTTATAGTGGCGCGACTCTCACGCTGCCTTATATGCGTCTACTCCTAAGTAAACATAATGTATCACATATTTTTTCACAAAGTGTCATATATTTTAGGAAAGAAAGGCCAAGAAAATCTTTAAACAAATTTTTGGCTCCTATAGCTAAGGACCACCATAATTGTACAGCGAAGTTTTCATTAGTTTTCTTGCCACGGTTCTTAGAGGAGTACATGTATCGATCTGGAGGGGTGAACTCTTTCACAAAAGGTCGCTAAATCCTTCGATCCGGTCGACTATAGTGCGTGGGAGTTCGTTAAGGAAAATCCGTGTCCGGTAATGGCGGAACGTCGCGTCGCAAAAACGAACGGAACAGTATGGGAGGACGGGGTTCTCTTTCTCTCTCTCTCTCTGTTCGTTCTAATTGACAGGGTCGTGCAAAGTGCTGCTCAAAGGGGTTTCGCAGTCGATTCCGTATGCACCCCCGCGAACGGGGTTGCGAACTTGTTAACAAGTGTCGCTCTGAAACGGAAACGGGAAAAAATCTCGGCCGACGACGAGGCAGTCGATGCGATGGAGTGCGGAATCCTCTGGTGGAACGACTTTCTTTTGCGAGAACCCTGCGAATCTCGAAACTTCGTTGAACAGGTCAAAGGAATGCGAAAGTTTCCGCGAGAAATGCCCGCAGACTTTTCTTTGGGGCTCTTGGTCACTGAATTTTAACAATCACAATGATTATTATTAGTGGAATTGCGGATTTTATACATTCGCAAAAGGTTTTCACACTGGTTTACGAACTTATTTTCTTATTGTTCCAGGCTCGACCAGCCGGTGACCAGCTCGACGTCCGGAATGGACAGCAAAAAGGTACGAACGATACTTTGTTGACAGTTTATTGTTTATATTGATACATTGGACGTCGAATCAACGGCTGGAAAAATTGGTAGAACATGTTCAAATTTTATAGACCACGGATGAGCACAACCCGCGGCCCGCCACATTTTCTCGTACGGCCCTTCAAAGATTTTACATTTTGACTTTTAAAAATTACTACAATGTCCCGCTGTTCTACAAAAGACACATACAGTGGCTCACGAAAGCATTCGAACGCCTTTTGAAACAGAATAACTTTTTTATAATTGTACCAAACGATCTGATTTTTTATAATCAATTAGAAGCATTGGTTTATTAAATGATATGCAAAAAAGATTTTCCAAAAAATTATAATTTACAAGGTTACATGCAAAAATAAAAAAGGCATTTTTTTTAATTTTTTATTAGGGCCCTATTTATCTACAAGAGAACAGGTTGTAATATAACCTTATAAAATTGGAAAATTGATCATAACACATTATTGGTTCAGTAATGCTGCGTAATAATGATGAATCTTAGGCGTTTCGTACCTAAGATTTACGCTATGTTGTTTAATCATGTGAATCGTTTCCAGTAATAACCTTTTTTGTAGGTTAGGTTCTCTGTCTATTACTTTGATATTGTCGACATCAAATGCACGGTCAAACTCAATTGAGTGCTTTGTCAACGCAGTGTGTTGTGTTGGGGACAGTGGCGCACCCAGGATGTAATCTTGGAGGGGGCCGAGTTGAACCCAGCCCTAGGTTCTGTGTGTGAGCTTTTTTTTTTAGCCAAAATATCTGTCAACGGTACCCAGGGCTATTCAGCGATTTTTAATTTTGGAAACTAAATATTTTTTTCTTGGGGGGGGACTTGGCCCCCTGGCTCCCCCCCCCCCCTGGGTGCGCCACTGGTTGGGGACAAGAACATACAGTAAAAGCTCCTTCGTTGTCCAAAGGCCGGGGGTTTGAGCGGACAACGACCGTGCCCGGACACTATTTTTGATTTATGACTGCGTCTTTAGTGAAACGGCTAGTTAAGTGACAAAGAAAAGCATTCGCAGTCAAAAGCAGTCAACTGTCTGGCTTTAGAAAACTCCTTTTTTCTCTTGTTACGGATAGAGAATATATTCCCTTCGTCTTCTCACAGGAATCTCTTCTATATCGTCTCTGGAAGGAAGCGTCCTAGATAACCTTTCATATCACAGTTGAACCTTTTAACGAGGACCGAGCTCTGGCCCGATTTAATTGCGAGTGACAAAAAACTAGAGTTATTAGTCTGGCCCTAAGCCCTAAGCATGATTAGATTAAGAACAGAGAATTTCATTCATTTGTAGGGGTATATAAACCCTTAGATTCTCGCTCTCGGGGGCTAGTACCTTCGTAGTCACGAATCGTGTCACGTCGTGCTGTATTCTTGTAGAGTCAATTTGCAGTTAGATCGGGCTAAAGTTCCCCTTCGATACAACGTTAACCATATAGATTCCGCGTGTTCGGCATAAAATCTATTAGGCATTTCTTTTGTACTTGACTCGAGACCCCCACATTTGCCAGTGCGTCAATCTGAGCAGATAGTTAGGTAACTATCTAATTCTATTTCAATTCTTCTTTCTTTCTTTCTTCTATTTCACTAGTTAACTTCATTCGCGACAATTACAATTGTATTACAGACATTTATAATTAGAATATACTTGTGTGTTCTTTGATAATTAGAGCAAAAGTTTATTTAACCCATTATCATTGTCAAATATCCTAATATAGTAATTGAACGTTCCCACACGATACAACCTAACCGCTCGGATTGTATCAATCAAATTATATTAGTTACGAGGCCTACTAATTATCCTAGCGACTCCCTGATTTCGCATCAGGTTCGTTCGCGCTTTACCAATTGTCCAAACAGAGATTTTTCCTACCTAGTGGCTCCCCAATTTCGCATTGGGTTCGTCCACGAAACCTATACCATCCTAGCGGCTCCCTGATTTCGCATCAGGTTCGTCCGCATCCTAACAGCTCCCTGATTTCGCATCAGGTTCGTCTGTGCTATTATTCAACCTCCCAGCGGCTCCCCGATTTCGCATTGGGTTCGTCCGCGCTGTTCTACAACCTCCTAGCAGCTCCCCGATTTCGCATTGGGTTCGTCTGCGCGTCTTTCCTAGTGACTCCCCAATTTCGCATTGGGTTCGTCCGCGCACCTTACTAACAAACTGATCTCATATTCCTAGGGTGACAACCCTTCGCCGGCCACTCGTTGCTACTCGCGGCCCTGGCTCGTAACACTCTGGACAGGCCTGGGACACTTCTGGCGACCAGATTCACGCAGGCCTAATTCTCTTGTTGACAGGCAGTGGAGTGGGGGGTAGACACTGGACAACTATCGTGCCCAGGGTTGCCATATTCGCCGGCCGCCAGGCCCCTTACGTTTCCGTCCCTCGCCGAGGTCGTGGAGCATGCTACCGACTCGGTACGCGGCAGCGGTAGTGGTAAGAGTGGGGGAAGCGAAGGCAGGCTTTACAGAGCATCTAGGCGAGGGACGGAAACATAAGGGGCCTGGCGGCCGCTGAGTATGGCAACACTGTTCAGGACAACGAAGGAGTGATTACTGTATTGCGTTTATGTTCATTAATACGTGTGACTAGGTATCTAGAAGTTTGTCCAATGTATTCATGGTTACAATTCTTGCACGGTATTGCATATACAACATTACAACTTTTTAACATAGGTAATTTATCTTTGATCAGTGGAAACCAATTTTTTAATGTCATTAGAAATGTTGTTCACATAAGGGGTAACCGCTGTATTTTTCCAATTTATTGGGCCTCTTGCTCTGAACCTTTCCTCTCTTCGCTTTTCGACGAGGAGAGGGTGGTATAGATCAAATACTCGTTCTTTGCTGATGTTAGAAGCGAGATTTTCAGGGTAACCATTATGTTTGAGTACATTTCTAATGAGTGACAGATTGTTTGATCTGAATTCAGGATTAGCTAAAAGGATAGCACGATCAATAAGACCTTTGACAAAAGACCTACCTTGTGTTGTAACGGATGGAAAGAATAAAAATTTACGTATCTGCCAGACCGGCTAGTCTTGTGAAACCAATTTGTTTTTAGTTCTCCACCCACTCTAATAATACTGACGTTAAGAAAGTTAAGACTTGAATCCATTCAAATTTCATGTGTAAACTGTAGTCTGCTATGAGAATTGTTAAAAGTGTCAACCAACGTTCTTATTTGATTTAATAAGTGATCGAAACAGTTGCACCGAGAACATCATTAAATTGAATGTTCAACATTTACGATCGATATATACATATATAGGGTGTCCCAAAATTCCTTCAACAACCGGAAATGGGAGGTTCCTGAGATCATTTGAAGCAACATTTTCCTTTGCAAAAATGTTATCCGCGGCTTTGTTTAGGAGTTATTAACGAAAAATACAATCAGAGCGCGACCTAGACACGAGTTGGCACAATCGGTCCGGCGCGCTAGCTGTCTATTAGCAGATATATATATATAATCGGGATTATATTATTTTCTCTAAATTTGTAGCTGCCCCTTTGTAAAAAAAGGTTGCTCATCTCTGATTTAGACGGAATAGCGTTCAAGATGCGGGGAGATGATGCGCGGCGTTGGTGCACATAGCTCTACGGTAACTTGCCAAAATTGCACGGTCTCGCGAAAGTCGCAGATAATCGATACCAGCGATACGGGTTTATGGTGGTTGTAAAGGTTTCCAGCGGTCTGATACGGGACTCTGGCGAGGTTAACGATGTCGTTCGAAGTTAACGCGATTACATCGACACGATAAGAGAACGGAGTTAATGCTGTAGCCGTGCTATGGATACACTGTATACATAATAAATAGGTCGCGAAAGTATATCGAATTTATGCGTTTCCGTAGACAACGTAATTTCAAGGAAACGGGTTCGAATACAATTTGCGTATTGAAGTCCATCGAATTTTCGATTCCAGTGTTTTGTTGAAATTTCAAGTGGGATTTTCTTTTTGGTCGTTTTATTGCATTTAATTGCAATTAACGGGTCACTAATTCGTACAGCGAAGACGATCGATATTTAAAACGCTGTAGCTTCGAAAAATCGGACAGAAGTCTATTAAGGCTGATTTCACCGGCGCGGCGCGGCGCGGCGGGCGGCGACACCGAAATGTCAGTCAATTCATTGATGCAGCACCGTGGCTTGATTAAAAGTGGCTCGCGTCGCGAATTGTCGGCAATTAAATCAGTTTCCGTCGGGAACTCGAGATTTTCGGAACCGGGCCTCCGGGATCCGGTCTAATTGAGCAAAAACGACGGAAAAATCGCTCGGACGGAGCACTCCTCTCCAGTTTTCAAACTCTGCGCCGCGCACCGTCGACGGACTTTTAATTCGAGGAGGAGACAAGCGTTTTCCTGAGGAAAATCGACGTGGACGCGAGATCGGTTTTCGGTTTCGTTAGAGACCGTTTCGGTCTTTCGGATTTCTTGCGGGAAAAATCGCGCGAAATATTCTCTGGCCAGGGATGTAACTCGATGAGACACCAATGTATGAGAGGACCAATGTACCTATCTTTCTATCTATGGTTGGGTGAAAACACGATGGATTCTAACAGAGTTGTGCAGAATTACAATTGAATTACTCCAGGAATTATATAATTACAAAGTAATTGAATTACATTGTAACTCAGTTATATTGCAATTTACAATTCAGATCATCATTGAATTAAATTACAATGTAATTCGTAATTGCAATTACAGTACAATTTTAAAATACATTGTAATTCAGTTATATTGTAATTTATAATTCTGATCATCATTGAATTAAATTACAATGTAATTCGTAATTGCAATTACAGTACAATTTTAAAATATACTTCGTAATTAAATTACATTAATTACGAATTACGATGTAATTAAATTAAAATTAGAAATTAAAGAATGATAAAGTAATAGGTAAGAAGAGATTGAAAAATCCATGTGTAGGTTTCGCACACACACAAACAGAAGGAATTTATTATTTATAAATTTATAATATTTGAACAGAAATAACTTCTGCGTTACACATTTTTTAAATTTCAACCATAAAGCAAACACATACACACACAAGTATATGAAAGATAAACATAAAAATATATCGTACTTTTTCAAAGTGCTGGGCTATAATTTGGAGAGCTGTATTTTAATTATATTGTATTTCAATTATACATTGTATTTAAATTATACATTGTATTTCAATTACATTGTATTTCAATTATATTGTATTTCAATTACATTGTATTTCAATTATATATTGTATTTCAATTATACATTGTATTTCAATTATACATTGTATTTCAATTATATTGTATTTCAATTATACATTGTATTTCAATTATATTGTATTTCAATTACATTGTATTTCAATTATATATTGTATTTCAATTATACATTGTATTTAAATTATACATTGTATTTCAATTATACATTGTATTTCAATTATATTGTATTTCAATTACATTGTATTTCAATTATACATTGTATTTCAATTACATTGTATTTCAATTATACTTCTGATTAAAATACTTAGTAATTGAATTACATTGTATTTCAATTACATAGTATTTCACTTACGACGTAATTGAATTACAATGTAATTGAATTAGCCCAACTCTGGATCCTAATGCAAGTCCGAACGATGATTTCAGGTTGTCCAGGCGGCGCCACTTCCCGTGCCCGTGCCTGTGCAGGTGCGCAGCAAAAACGATGGCTCGGGTGTGGTGGCGGCGTCGGTGTCGGGCGTTCGCAGACGAAGCGGCTCGCAGGGGTTGCGATCGCCGGCCGCGAAGAGGCCACTCTCCGCTCCGGTCGCCCTTCAGGGCTGGCTGCACAAACAGGGCTCCGAGGGTCTCATGCTCTGGAAGAAACGGTGGTTCGTCCTCTCCGAGTACTGCCTCTTTTATTACAAAGGTCAGACTTGCTTCTATAGCTTCTGTATCTCTATCCATCCGGTTCTCTATTTACCATTCTACCTAGTTCCCCGCCTATCTCGACTTCTATACAACCTACACCGTCATCTTTTCAATTAGTCTCGCGCAATATTCACACGTGTCCAGACCTCAACCACCCCGGTCATAAATAAACGAAATTCTACTTCCTGAAGTCGACGGACGAACACTGCCGCCATAATTTGCCTTCGCTCCGTTGCCATTCGCCACGCTAATTTTCTTTATTCTCGCGGAATTACGTGTCGCCCTCCTCCCTCCCTTCGACTTCTCCTCCTTCTTCTGGTTCGTGACAGAAACGACCGGGGAGAAAAGAAAACGCGCTCCTATCTCTGGCTTCTCGTTCTCGTTTTTCGCTCGGTGCATTCTTGGCACAACACCCGGACACTCGTAATTCGGAGCGGGGGGTGATCGTTCGATGTATATGTACACGTCGACTTCCGTTTCTTTTTGCCGCCGACGCGCCACGTTCGAGATGAGAATGGGGCTACGTGGCCCCTGAAACGGTATAACTTTGTTCGTAAAACAATAAGTAAAGCAGATATTTTTATTGTTCAATTTGAATTTATTCGATAAATTCGCCGCAAAGCTCTGAAAATCTGAAACTGAAAATCTGAACAATCGTGAGAATTGTGCAGCAGTCATTGAGAAGTCGTTTGAAGTGCATCAGCGAGTGGAACGCGGTGAAATTATTCGCGGTTAAACGCGTCGAGGGCCGACCGACTGTACGTGCGCGTTGACGTTGTTCGCCGTTGTACAATCGGATGATTTTCGTGTCGCGTTGATCCTTTCTTTCGACGAGCACGAGCGGGGTGGCCGCGAGCACGGCGACTCGTTTGCGAATATGTATATCGTGTTAATTAACGCGATATTATATGACGAGAGGGGACACACACAATAGGAACAACGCGCGTCTGGGTTATTATTCCGCACGGTGTAAATCCATTTAGCGGACCGTTCTACTCCATCCGGCCGTAAACCCGTTTAATGCGGATTTTAATATTCGCGACAATGAACAAGGGAACGGCAAATGACGCCTGTAAACACACAACCCGCCGGTGCACTTGCAGTAGTGTGCGAATCAATGTGATCACACCAATATCTTTTTACCACGTTTTTATTACCTCGCTTCCTTGTTTGTTTGCCTGTTTAATACAAACCTTGCAATTGATTTTAAGGATGTTCTGGAGGTACAATGGGAGACAAAAGCGCAAAAAATTCGAAATCCATCAATATATTGACAATGAAAGCCATTCATGAGTATATTTTGCATTAAACTTTTGCGAATACTGTACCCTCTGTAGCTATATTCAGTGGTCCACACTGTTTTGTAACATTTATAATTTTTTTGCTCTGTAACTGTTTACTGAATCCTAATAAATTTTGAACATAATTAATTACATAATTTTTACTACATATAAAAAAAAAACTGGAGTTTCTAGTTGCGTTTTTTTCAAGGTTTAAATAGGGTTTGAAGTGGAATTTTATGAATTCTCTATAAAAAGACGTGTCAAAATGCGCAAACTTTAAGTTGCTATAATTCTTAAACGGTGCAGTGAATCGAACCCACAAATTTTGGTAATTGCATTAATTTAGTAAGAATTATATCTTGTCAAATTTTCAAGAATGTTGTTGCGTTTTTATATTACCTCCAGAACATCCTTAAACTAACTTCCCGATGAGCTGCAGACTTGAAACTTTCCACATAACTCAGAACTGGATGACAATGCAATATTCCCCCCCCCCACACAAAAAAATTTTTAAATATTTAAATAAAAATTAATTTTTAAAAAATACCACGTTTTTAAAACGGACTAAACAGTATAAAATATATATAATTTAAATAAAAATAAATTTTAAAAAACGGACTAGAGAGTGTTCCGTCGTAAAACCCTCTGCGAAGGGAAAAACGCACGACCGTGAAGGTCAACCTAACTACGGGCGGTATAGCGACCGAGACCGTCTTCAGGAACGAAAAGTTTACCGTAATAAAACAATTTACAAAACGTAAGGATACGCAGTTGGCGAGCACATGCGAAAAACCGTTAGCCTACCGAGGCCCTAATTTATAGCCGTAGCCTCCAGTAACCGAAATTTCCTACTCCTACTCTTCCTAATTTTTCAGTACGTCCATCACCGTCTAAAACACACCCTCCGACCAATCATATTCTACTTACCAAAACCACCCCTACCTCCGAGCCTTTCCCGATTTCTACGAGAACGCGAGAAGACCAGAACTGCTTCGACTACCGAACAATCAGCAAGACCAAGGACAGCCGAGTCTGACTTGGAGACAACAAGCCAAGTCTTGTAGTTCCGAAAATAAAGAAGCGTGTTCTCCGGAGTTTGACCATACATTCATTCACCGTAACCCTAGTCGTGACACGATATTCCATTCCGGGATCGACACGACACCACAGAGAGCATAAAATAATCTAAATAAAAATAAATTTTTAAAAACGGACTGGAGAAAGTATAAAATAATTTAAATAAAAATAATTTTTCCTAGCCCCATACAGGTTCCTAACCTCATACAGATTGTGAATTTTGAATAGCTATGAAAATACTTGTAAGAATTTAAAACGAAAAACGTGGGGCGCATGCAATAGATAATTGATGCATAAATAGTTCATCTAAGTCACTAACAATTTTATTGCACTGCAAATGATATGAACAATGCAATGGTATGAGTTTTCTCAACGGCAAGTACTCTCCACACTCCTTACTATTATCTTGCGCCCCACGTTTTTCGTTTTAAATCTTACAAGTATTATCGTAGCTATTAAAAATTCACAAGCACAAATTTTCAGGACAATCTCTATAGGCTTAGGAATCGGTATGGGGCAAGGAAAAATTGTTTTGTACTTTTTAGTCCATCTTTATTATACTTTTTAGTCCGTTTTAAATTATACTTTTTAGTCCGTTTTAAATTATACTTTTTAGTCCGTCTTAATTATACTTTTTACTCCATCGTAAAAACGTGGTGTTTAAAAAGAATTTTTTTTATTTAAATAATTTATTGTCTTATCAGTAGACTGCGGATTTTATGCATTTATCACGAAAATCGATGGATGTAATTTACAACAGTAAAAACATTAAGACAATTTATTTAAAATTGTTGAAAGGGAAGAAAATTTTATATGGCTTCTGTGTCTTTCGCAATTGACGAAGACAATTTTTAGTTTGCATAAAGATCCGCAGTCTAGTTATTTGTTTCTGAAAGTTGACAACATGACAATGTCAATGGTAGCGGCCATTTTGTTGCACGTTCGATAGGCTAGCCCGTGCCGACCTGTCAAGGTCAAAATAGTTCCCCATACAAGCACCCTCGCAACAACACAGGCAGACCGATTCTAATTAAATCAATTTTAATCAAAGAGGGAAAATAAATCGTTCGGATAAACAAGTCTACGCTGGAAACAAAGAATAAATTCGCAGAGATGAAACGACAAAACGAAACAGTGGAGAATTCATGGGAACAAGGTGGAGAACTGTTGCCGCAACGTGGTTCCGTGGCTCGCGAGCGCTCTTTCGGCTCCGAATCCCTTTCACTCGCGGATTTCCCGTTGCAGCGGCAAGTCGGATGAATATTTCTCATTAATGAACGAGTACGTCGACCCTCTTGCCTCGGCTTTTTCGCGAGGTTTCCGCGCCGAGGCGCGGAATGGATCCGGAATGGAGTCCAGACAAAACGATCTTCCTGAAATCGTTTGACGCGGCGCGGCGGGCGCTGAATGAACGGCGCACTGTGCACCCGTACACTATTGCACGCTGCAACGCTGATTGCTGCGAGAGCGCCGTGCATTGTCGACCACGGAACGTGTACAGTATCGTTTTAAGACTTTCAGCGAGACGCTGAACGAACCGCACTCGAAAGCGAGAGTCGACGAATTGAGAGCACTCGCCGCGAGAAATTTCCTTCGAGAGGCAATCCCGACGATGGATCCCCGAGAAACTGTCAAGAGACGTTGTACATACAGTCGTTATCGCCTCTTCTCCGATGATTTTCTTACCGGGAAACGAGATACGACGCGATTTTTTCAGAATATTTCTTTGAAATTCAATTTCCGCAGGAACCGACTAGAAAATTGTCATTTCCATTCTTAAGAATTTTAATACAGTGAGCGAAATTCGTTTAAACGCACATACAAAAATAAGGATTTTGGGGCAAACGGTTCAAAATTTTAATAAGAAACGTTTAACAATAACTGAGGATTGTACACTAACGAGCATAACTGATTCAACACACTTTAAATCAGAATAACTTTCTTATGAATGTACCAGACGACTTCAATTTCTCTGTAAGGCTAGAAGAATTAATTTACTGAATAACGTCCAAGAAATATGTTGAAAAAATGCATTGGACGGAACTGTGAGAAACAATAGTAAAAATTGATTTGTACGACTTTTTTTAGCTAGACCAACAACGAAAATTTAAAAGATGTGTTTGGTCAAGTTGTATAAATTATATACCCTTCGAAAATTTCATTGTAATTGGTTAATTGGTTTACGAGTTATAGACGATCGAAAGTGGTAAAAATTACAATTTTCCAAGATTTTTGCCCTTTTTACCACTTTTAATCGTCTATAACTCGTAAACCAATTAACCAATTACAATGAAATTTTCCGAGCGTATATCATTTGTACGAGTTGACCAAACACATCTTTTAAATTTTCGTTATTCACCCAGCTAGAAAGGTAGTAACAATAAATTTTTACTATTTTTTTTCTCAATTCCGACCAAATGTATTTTTTCAACATATTTCTTAGACGTTATTCAGTAAATTAATTCTTCCAGCCTTACAGAGAAATTGAAGTCGTTTGGTCCTGTTACGAGCCGAGGTTCAGGCAGCTATGCGGGAACCGAGGGAGGTTTGAATTAAGAGGTTTTCTGGGTTTAGGTAGGAAGGGTACACGTAGGACTAGCCGATGCTTATTTCATCATCGGGTCGCCTCGTGTAAAATAAAGGAGTGGACTAGCCGATGTCTATCACACCACCGGGTCGCCACTTTATAGGTACACGTAGGACTAGCCGGTGTCTATCTCACCACCGGGTCGCCTCGTGTCTGGAATAGGAGCAATGGACTAGCCGATGTCTATCTCACCACCGGGTCGCCACTGTAGGCTTACACGAGGACTAGCCAGTGTCTATCTCACCACCGGGTCGCCTTGTGGCAATAAAGGAGTGGACTAGCCGATGTCTATTTTCACCACCGGGTCGCCACTTATAGGGAATAGGGTTGCGGTTCCGCGGTCTCGTAACTTATCAATCGAATAGATACACCTTGAGCGGCAAAGGTGTATCGTCGTAGAATACTAGCGACTGGGAAATCGAAAAGGAGTATGACTAATGGAAATTAACTCAGAATGGATTAATACAGATAATATATTCTCGGTTGTGAATGGGAGATACAATTGTTAGTGTAAATGTGTCGCGGTTTCGCGGACTAACGCTCTCAGTGTTAACGCACCGAGAAATGCGGGGGCGATTTACTATAGAGTGCTCGATAAGGACTTTAACACCCGATCTTGCTCGCTATGACTTTCGTCGTGGAACGATACGTACTGCGCGTGATCACTTGAATCAACCCAACTAATAGGAAGGATCCATGCCCTTATATAGTACCCAAAATCAGACCTAAGCGATGGTGGGGGCCACGCGCTACTTCCGATTAGAATTGAATTCTTAGAAATTATATAACTCAATGCATCGCTTGCAAGAGCCCCACCATGATCCGATTTTGAGTAAGCCCTTTGTTCTTAAATAGGCCCTCTGTTTCGACACATATCTCCGGAAGGGTCAAGAGTCACCAACGGTAGCGTCTGCATACGTAACAGTCCATTCATAAAAAAGTTATTCTGATTTGAAGTGTGTTGAATCAGTTATGCTTTTTTAATGTAAATACATTTATATACTACAATATTTGTACATGTATATTTACCAAAACACACATTTATGTAAGAATTTTTACAAACAAAACCATATTTTACGTGCGAAATTCGTTTAAACGCACATGTAAAGAAAACAATTTAAAATTAAAAATACATATGACCATTACAAATTTAATATTTTGTATGGCCGCCATTACTTTGAATTAAAGCGAAAATTCGATTGGTCATTGAATTTACAAGATTGCTAATAGTGGTATTAACAATTTCTTCCCAGCAGCGTTTAATTTCTTCTTTTAAACTGTCTATATACATAAATTCTCTATTGGGTTCATGTCAGGCCTACACGCTGGCCATTCCATTATACGAATGTTTCGTGTTTCGAAGGATTCACGGGAACATCTTGACACGTGAACCGCTGCGTTATCCTGCTGCAATATAAATTCGTTTTCTCCAACTACATCGTCTAAAAATAGTATTAACACACCATCGAGCATGTCTATGTATTTTTCTGAATTCATCTTGGGGGAACGGAACAAAGTTTCAGTTTCCCAAATGATGAAGAAGCTTCCCGAATCATAACACTACCGCCATGAAAATTTTGGCTTGGTCTAGAATCATTCTCTTTGACGCAGATCATGCCAATACGATGAGCATCCGTCTGGACTATCAAAATTAAACTCCTTTTCATCGGATAAAATGAGTTTATGCCATTCGTCGGTCCAGTGCATGTGATTTCCTGCGATTTGTAACCGGGTAGCCTTATGATGTTGTTTTAACATTGGCTTTCTCATTGGTTTTGTGAGAACAACATTCGGTGCATTGTGCAAAATTTGTTGCACACGTCTGGACCTTATTGGTAATTCTAACTGCACAACAATTTAACGTGCAACTAATTTTTTTTGTCGCTTCACTTATTATATTATTTTTTTCTCGTTTTGTGATTTTTGTATTTCCTTTTGTAGCACGTTTTTTGCCAAAATCCTCACCACGTTTCAAAAAATTTCGTACTACGGACTCGGAACGTTTAATTTCTTTGGAAATCTTTCGATTCAATTCCCCCCTTTTAAAAAAAGGGCCTTTTCAGCTTCATTTAAATATTTTCCTATTGCCATTCTGTTCTCTTACATAAAATCAAATATATGACTTAATCAGGAACACGGCACAACAATGACTTTATGATCACTTTTTAAATCAACCACTTTCCTTTATAATTTCTCTCAATATCTGGGGAAGAAAGGACTGCGTTTAAACGACATATTCTGGCATGTAAATATGGAAAATTTCGAAGCATAGATGTTGAAAGTAAAGGTTTAGCAAACTAAATAACCCCATTTTCATAACATCATCTGCCCTTTTCTTCTAAATAAGTATGATAATTTGTGAATTTTCAAGTGCGTTTAAACGAGTTTCGCACACTGTATTGGGTTGGCAAGAAAGTAATTTCGGTATTCTAAGGTGAAACAAGAAAGCCAATTTTTCTATTCTTTTGCCATCCTTCTGATAGCTTCATAATTCCGCGCTCATAAAAGTTCAAAATTTTCCCAAAATTGGATTTTTTGTTTCACCTTAAAATACCGAAATTACTTTCTTGCCAACCCAATAGATCGAAGATAATGGAAAATCATTTTTGTTGGAAATTCGGACAACGATCCTTAGTTATTACTGTATGCCGTATGCCTTCTTCAGTGCGAGCAAGTAGAACAACATAGCCTTTGGTCAGACACAGTGGACATACCACACGATACTGCTTCAGAAATACCGTCTTACCCCAGTTGAGCTGAAGTTATAGTATTTATTACATCGCATATCGCATTTTGTACAGCAGCGTATGCATTCATTATTTTTCATTTGGTGCACTTATAAAGAAACGAGTGGACGAGTGAAACAGTGAAAACATTCGAGAAAAATATTACCAAGAGAGGAAGCAGACCTCTATTCAGCCCTCATTTTCCACGATTGACACAATTTTCATTTTTCACAAAAATTCTCGGTCCCCTGTGAACGTTGTTTGTATGCATAATAGACTGCACTCAAAGGTACATTTTCTGCATTTATAAAGAAATGAGAGGAAACATCAAAATCTTTTTTCTTTTTTATCGTTTCTCTGCATAATCTACGTAATAAACATAGTCGAGCATTACCGAAGGAACGACGCTGCAGAGTTACACTTTTCAACGTTGAGAGGCTTCCATTGAATGCGCTAACGTCATTATAATACTAGCGGCTTCGCCAGGGGCTTCCAGCGATTGGTTCAAGGAGCCAGAGGAAAAGTGACCGAGCGAGAGAGATTGATCGATCGCAGAGATCGAGCACTCGGATCCGCGAACACGAGCGGAAATGATTCCGCGAATGCGACAGAAGCCTGACAAATCGAAAGGCTCGATTCGACGGTTCCGACAGCTCGAACGCCATTGACACGCGTTAGATATCGAGCAGCGGCTGCGGCCGCGGCCGGTTCGCTGCCCCTAGGGGCGAGCATAAATCAACGCGAGTCGTGGACAGAGCACGAGGGGAACCCGAGGAAAAACTGCCATAAATTTCACGGTGGACGTCTGACCGAACGCTATAGCTCCGGAACAGGCCCGTTTCAATCGCGATCCTCGATTCCACCGTCGACTTCTTTCCGACTTTTCTTCAGGAAACCCTCGCCTCGGTTCTCCTCGACAATCGAACATCGACTGTGCGAATTAAACAGGCTCTTATCCACTGAAGATCTTTCTTTTAATTCGAACATAAATGAAAGGACCCCGCACAAATCATATGGAAAATCTATCCCGGTTAAATCAGTTAGATTTTTTATATGTTGTAGCTTATGATCTACTGAACAAAAGATGTAGTGGGTTCAAAGTTTAATAATGGACAGTTATCAAGTTATAATCAAATCTCGGGAAGTATTTATTTTTTGGAAAAATGTTTGAAACAAAAATAATAGGGTTTCACAAAATCTGTTAGGTGGTGTCATTATTTTTTAATTTTAAATGACCTTGGGAAGGTCTGTGAACAGAAATCTCACAAAAATCTCTGCTGTGACACGCAAAGATTTCTGTTCACAGACCTTTCCAAGGTCATTTAAAATTAAAAAAATAATGACACCACCTAACAGATTTTGTGAAACACTATTATTTTTGTTTCAAACATTTTTCCAAAAAATAAATACTTCCCGAGATTTGAGTATTCGGCAGCTCGAATTTGTCATGTTTGACCGATTATCACTCGATAACTGTCCATTATTGAACTTTGTGCCCATTACATCTTTTGTTCAGTAGATCATAAGCTACAACATTTTAAAAAATCCAACTGATTTAACCGGGATAGATTTTCCATATGATTTGTGCGGGGTCCTTTCACCGAACTCTGGTAAGAGATTCAGGTTTCACAAAAACGTGCAAGAGTAGAATGTTTATACATCGGCAAATGAGGAGGGAAACAGACGACCCGAGGGAAAAATAGAATATCTCTTAATCGACCTCGGGTAACCATCAGCGAAATGCGTATTCCGATAAGAGGATAGCGACGGAATTAACAATTTTTCATTCCGCAGAAGAAAGACTTTTGGCACAGCTTCAACCCTCATCTCGCTCTGCACCCGTTGCTTTCCAGCGCAGCGTTACGCTCGACCAATTTCCGACCGTCATACCGCTTTACCCTTAAATCTTTTCCTCCGGATCGTTCCCGAGGAACACTAATTGCGCGAGTTTCCTCGATCACGTTCTTACGTAGAGCCACAGCCTCCCCGCCTCTCTTTCCCGAAGAAAACCTGGATTTTCTTTAATTTTTCCGCTCCTGAGGAAAATATTTCTTCTTGCGACCACATTGCGGATCTCTAGGTACACTCACATATGAGTTTTGCAACCTTGGAAAATGGTAGGTTGTCCACTAGAGTGGTCCTTAGCTATAGGAGCCAAAAATTTCTTTAAAGATTTTCTTGGCCTTCCTTTTCTAAAATATGACACTTGGTGAAGAAATACCGCAGCGCGCTTGAAAATTGTTTATTTTTGAAACTTGGTTTTCTCCATTACAGTGCATCGTAAATATACATTCCTATATATCGTTGAATTTGTCTTCCCATGCTCTATAACTATGTATGTGCAAAGAGGAAAAAAATTCCGCAACTTTGAAATTTTGAAAATTGGATTAAAAAAAATTTTTTTTCTTCAGCATTATATTTACTTCGTTTAACAATACAACTTTTGTTGGACACATTTTTTCATATATTTATTAATAACAAAGATTTGATTTCTCGTTAATTTCGAATATGATTGTGATCAGTTATTTTGGGAAGAATTACTGAAAGCTTGTAAATAAAATTAGAATTTCTTAAATGTATAATAGTTCCATTTCTGTATTGCCTACAAGAATATAATCTAAATTTATCAACTAGACTTAGGAGTAAACGCATATAAGGCAGCGTGAGAGTCGCGCCACTATAAAAGAGCCAGCTACCTGAGGTGCAAATCGAAAAATGGAATAATAAAACAATGTGTTTATGTAGAATTCCTTGAATTTATGATTATTTTCCTAGGTGGAACTTGTCCAAAAGAAAACCGTTTTCATATTCCTGGAGCTGTCCACCATGCTAGATGGATGGGTAAAGCCATATGTACTAAAGATATATTTACTCCGCGACGAAGTATCAATAAACAGCGAAGATATTGTAGGAATTAGAGACATATGTATATTTTTGGCGAATTTATACATAGAAGCATGGTGTAATGCTCCGATTCTAGCTATAGCTCCACGTCAAGATTTAACATTTTTCAAACAGCTTGGCGACTATAAAAAAATTGATGTAAACGTGAGTCGAATGGGATTATATAAATTTGGGGGCATTTGTGGTAAATGCATACTTAACACCAGAATGCACAGCGTTATGTTTTCTTTACGCTGCGCTGGCGTGTCATGTGACAAAAGAAAGCTTATGGTAGAAAGTTTAGGGAACGATGACGTAACATTTTCTTCGAAAAAAGTTTCTCTAAAAGATATACATAATCTTGCTAATACCGGCATAGAAAATTTCATTTGTGCTGAAAGCCACAAATTTTTTAGTAGATTTAATATACCTACAGATATTTTGCAGAAAGACCCGTCGGTCTGAGAGAACGTGGAAACTTATAAAAACAGGTCTAAAAATAGTAAAAACTTTGAAAATAGTTAACGATACTGCAGAGCAAGGTGCAAAGTTGATATCGGAATATAATGCTTCATTGAGAAAGAGATGAAGAAAATAAAAAAAATATATTTTACAAATTTTAGAAGAGTACCGACAACGGTATCCGGATACAAATAAATCCAGCTTTTCAGACGACGTACGTATATTAACAAGTTTTATATATTATTTTAATTTATCTTAAGTGTTTTTTCGAATAATTTTGTATATCGTGTATAGGTTAAGTTTTAATAATATTTCGAGCGTCATAATACAAATGTATACAATTGTAAATAAAAGGTATTATATATTATGGCCACCCTAACTGCTTGTATATAGTGACTACGTTATTTAAACATCTTTGTTATTAATAAATATATGAAAAAATGTGTCCAACAAAAGTTGTATTGTTAGACGAAGTAAATATAATGCTGAAGACAAAAAAATTTCTTTTTAAATCCAATTTTTGAAATTTCAAAGTTGCGGAATTTTTTATAGAGCATGGGAAGACAAATCCAACGAGGAATGTATATTTACGATGTACCATAATGGAGAAAACCAAGTTTCAAAAATAAACACATTGTCGGATCGAGCTGAAATACAGTTATTCTGCGATCGAAGTCCTGTGTCGCCTGTACGATCGAAGTACAGTGCCTACCCACTCCACTGCCTGCCAACGCCGAGTCGCTCCGCAGGGCGACGACGATTGATGTCGACTCGGGCATATCGGTGGAAACACCACGACATTGACTCGAGTGAACCGAATTTTCAAACTTCTTAATTTTTATTATTTCTTTATGGGACTTTCACTAACTTATTTCTGGCACTTCTCTGATTAAAATGACACCAAACACAATACAATTTCAACTGCATTTAGTGGTGTAATCGACGGTGGAAGTTTCGAAGGCAACGAACAACAGCGACAATGTTGGCCTTTGAATTGTACCGGTGACGCCGACTGTCCGCGTCTCTTTCTTTCCAATACGCTCTTCTTCGTTGCGTGCGAAACTTCCGCCGTCGATTAAACCACTAAATACAGTTGAAATTATATCGTGTTTGGTATCATTTTACATTAGAAAAATGCCACGAATATGATGGTGAAAGTTCCATAAAAAAAATAGTGAAAGATAAAGAAGATAAAATTTTGGTGATCACATTGTGATGACGCACGGGTCTTTAAACTGTGCCGGCGACGGCGACACGCTTCGGCCACGCGATCCTATTTCATTCTGTCCTTCTCTATGTTCGGCTCGTCGTTTGAAGTCTCGCGTGGTAGACGCAGTCATAAAAATATAGCTACCCTATACTATTGAAGTCCGTTCAAAACACGGTGTTGGGACTTCGATCGCAGAATTACGTATCATTTTTTCACCAGGTGTCATACTTTAGGGAAGAAAGGCGAAAAAAATTCGAAAGTTGGGAAATAAGGACCACGCTATGGTCCACACATTATTGTTACATAATATTGTTTCATCACACAAGTATATACAAACAACCTGATCGTCTGTTCATTAACTTTTCATTACTTGGTAATGAAACGGACTGGGCTAGGTCTGGGTTAACCTAACCTAATACTTGTGTGATGTAACAGTATTAAATGTACGCATCGCGAAAGAAACTTTTGAGACAATCTAGTAAAAGAACGCATGATTTCGGAACTGACGTACTATTTATTGTCTCGTTGCTTACGGAGATGAGGTTTACAATGTCTCTGTAGGGCAACGAGCAAGTGATCTAATCCGCATTGCAAGTTTTCTAGGAAAATAATGAACGTTTCGTGTTCTTGTGCGGTTGCAGGACCGGAAGAGGAGAAGCTGCTCGGCTCGATACTGCTGCCGTCGTACCGAGTCACCGTCTGCAAGCCCGAGGACAAGGTTAACAGAAAGTTCGCATTCAAGGCGGAGCACGCGAACATGAGGACCTACCACTTCGCAGCGGACAGCCGCGATAGCATGAACCAGTGGGTGAACGCGTTGACTCTGGCGACTCTCCTACAGGACCCCAATCCGTGAGTGCCCTCGCTGTTGATTTTCCACCGTCGCGTCGATATTATCCAGCACTTCGCGAAACGCCTAGGGAAACCAAGCCACCGTCAGAGATTCGCAGCCTTTCAACGCCCCCAGACACTCTAGACGCATCGTTCCGTTCTCACGATGCTTGCGAACCTAAGACGCGTTCCTGTCTTCTCCCAATCATCTTTACATAGCCGCCAGAACATTTTAGCAGCACCGTCTACATGATTTATGAGCAGACGGATTTTATGCACTTATAGAGACTGACTGAAAGAATTGCTTCTCTTCTTATTTCGATTTCAAAGAACCGATTAAAATGATCGAAACTGCCCTTACAGGTTTTTCAATGACTGTCGAACCATTCGAAAGCTGACCTAGAAAAACTCGTCCGTGTTAAATACACTGTCCAACAAATTCCAACTTTTTTTATGTTCCCAATATACTGTTGGGTCCTTCTTATAGAGTTTTTTGCGCTGATTGCGAATCTGTCCTTAATTCTTCTCCTATACGCACAGTTGGAACTGAGGAACATGGCTTTGAAAAAAAATTGAAAACAAATATTGTAATGTTATTATAAAAGATATTGAATTGTTCTTTACAGCAAAAGATTCTGTAGACCTTCCCGCGCGAATCCAGTGATATGCAATATTAATACATTATGATTGTTTAAACATGTTTAAACATTAAACGGAGAGATACCACTTTTGCACCAATTTTTGAGGATATTTCTGAATTTATCTCAAAAAATAAGAGTCCAGCGGAAAACCGACCTATACCACGTGATAGAGCAGACTTTTATCTTGAGAAACCACCCTTTCAAGTTGGGAACGTCGACGTTTTTTTCCAACCAGAAAGCAAAATATCTTCGCCCGACATGAGTTGCCGCCAGTGGCGCTCACCACTAGAACGGTCGTACGCCGCGCCGCGCCGTATCCCGTCGCTTGCGCTGTATACCGTCCCGAGCGCCACTGGCGGCAACTCATGTCGGGCGAAGATATTTTGCTTTCTGGTTCGAAAAAAGCGTCGACATTCCAAACTTAATAGGATGGTTTCTCAACATAAAAGTCTGCTCTATCGCGTGGTATAGTTCGGTTTTCCGCTGGACCCTTATTTTTTGAGATACATTGAAAAATATCCTCAAAAATTTTTGCAAAAATAGTGTCTCTCCGTATTTAATGATTGTATATCACTGGATTCGGGAAAGTCTACAGAGTCTTTTGCTGTGTAAAGAAAAATTAAATATATTTTATAATAACATTACAATATTTGTTTAAATTTGAAAAATATGTTTCTTTTTTCAAAGCCATGTTCCTCAAAAACTATGTAGGAGAAAAATTAAGGACAGATTCGGAATCAGCGCAAAAAACTCTATAAGAAGGACCCAACAGTATATTGGGAACAAAGGTGTTGGACAGTGATATCAGCCCTCTAGCTTTCCCGCGAGGGTAGTTGCAGGGTAAATTATTTTGCGTGAAAAAATGTGACGTGTTTTGAATCCTAAGGCCCATTTTAGAGAATTTTTTCAGATTTCTATGTTGCAAACTGTGGTCGTAAAAAGTGAATGCGATAGCCATTGAAAAACCTCTAAGGGCAGTTTTGACTATCTTGATCGGCAAGGCAAGTCTTGCTGCACAAAATGTCGAGACGATGGCAGGATCGAAGTGATTACAGAATCAGCCGATTTGCCGAGCAATTAGCCTGCGCCGAAGAAGCAGCCCGAGTCTGGCAAACGGAACGCGAAATTTCCTTTGTTTCCCCATGAGAGTACGGTAGGGGTAGCGACTCTAGTTTAGCATCGAATGCAAGCGAATGCAACGATCCGCGTTGTGCATCGCGGCTGCTCTCGTTCCGAGCGTAATCGCGGCCCAACTATCCCAACTCGTTAGTTTGCTTCCTGGAAGTTAACCGCGGATAAACCGGAGTTCCAGAGGGCTCGGTTACCATGCGGGGATGGTTTGTCGTTGCACCCCCTTGTCCCCAACGGGAGAAAAAAGAACTGCGAGATGCTCGTTTCATTTGCCAACGAATTTTACTTCTGTCCCGAGTCCGTCAGCGGTTTCGAGTTTGCTCAAAGCTAATGACTACCACTCTGAACACGACCAAAAACCTTGCCTAGTTCTCTCCGAGAGGGAGAGAGGGAGAGAGAGAACAGAGAGAAAGAGAGTGCCAGCCCTTATTTGACCACTGGCTTTTCGAATTAACCGCGCGAGAGCAAGCAGTTTCGATATGGAGCAGACTTTTACACAAGGTAGTCAAGAACATGCCCTTCAGCCAATTTGGACAGGAAATGGGTCGTTCGGTAGCTTACCAAGAATGAATCCTTTCTGCCATGTTTTAGTCCTGTACCTCGTTCGTAAGGGTAGTTACGAAAATCCAGTTTTTCCTATTTAAGGGGGTGGATTCGTTTTTGCACCATTGCAAGGGTGCAGGATGCGCCCTAATAATTAGGGATGGGATCAAGTACCTCGCAAACAGGTTCGAACCTTGATTGATGGAATTCGAACTCTCTACAAGAACGAATAATAATGATTTCAGCGCACTGGTTCGATCTACGCTGAAATCATTATTATTTGTTATTAACAAATTGTTGATCGAGATAAAGGAAACAGTCTCTATAAGAACTTCGAAAAAAAAATAGTATGTACTCCCAAGTATACTCGAACCTTTGCCTGACAGTTTCGAACTCTTTACAAGTACTGTGGTAAACGTAAATAATACTTCCAAATATACTCGAATCTTGGTCGAACAGTTTCGAAACTTTCGAAATTTTTATGAATATCGTTACGAATTTCCGTATTCTTGCAAGCCGGAGTTGGGCAAAAATTTAATCAACGATTGACGACTTTTCTACTTCAATTGTTATATATAATCGCAATTAACAATTAATCTCCTAGTTTAGTCGTTAATTGCGATTAACGATCATTAATCGTCAATCGGATAATTGATTAATGATTAACTGCTGAAATTTCGAAATGAAATACGGAATCAAAACTATATGAATACTGAAAAAAATGTAAACTGAATTTATGCGTATTGTTATTTGGTCTATATGTAATCAGTGTTTGGCAATAAATAAATTTATTTAAATACATAATTATTAACATAAAAATTTAAATAACAAATTATTTGTTATTTGGATATTCAAATAAAAAGAGCAAAAATAATTATTTATTATTTGAGCAAGTGTCTAAATGAATTATTTAAAATAATAAAGTTAATTGTTATTTACAAATACAATTTCAATTATTATTTGTATTGACAAATAAAATGAAAAATAAAATAGAATTTGCCCAACACTGTATATGTATAATACATATAATCTCTGTTTACGTGCTTTTATGTTTTTTTCGATTTCTTTTTTTAATCAACGATTGACGATTAACTTCATCAATCGATTGAATGAGTCGCCGACTTTTCGACGATTTCTTCATTTAATCAACGATTGACGATTAACGTCATCAATCGATTGAATCAATCGTCGATTTTTCGACGATTTTTTTTAGTCGTACACATTAATCAATCAATCATGATTAAAATTTTAATCGATTAATGCCCAATTCTGTTGCAAGCTTATATAAAATTATCTAAAATATTTAATCACAATATTTAAATCGCTAAGAAGACCCGTTATTATTTTGAAATATCAAAATAAAACAAAAGCAGGAAATATCATGGGTAAAAGAAGAAATAGAATAAAACCAAGTATTGTAAATGAAATATTATTCTTAAATAGTTACGAATTTAATAAAGAAAATTCTTGAAACGTACTACATATGCAGTTCCGATTTCCAAGATTCGAGTACTACTTGTGAATGTTTCGATTACTTTCATCATCGAAGTACATACTTATAAGTATCTTTTCGAAACTTGTAAATACTCATTCTGAGGTTCGATAGCTACTTGTATAAAATGAATACTTTTCAAGTATAATCATTGAAACTTTTATTGCTTTTAAGTAGTAATTTGAACCCATTAAATGAAACTTGGTTATTGAACTTGACTCGGATTTTCGTGAGTACATATTGAACTTGATCTCATCCCTACTAATAATACAAAGATAGGGGTTTTCAGTAGTCAAAAGCGCTAGATAACAGACCGATCTTGACCGCGATCGTCCTCGAAAGTCCTATTTTTACGTTTACGAGGCGAAATTCATTTCTAAAAATGAAAACCGATTTTTCTAGAAAGGGAAGAAGACGCCTCAATGGAAATGATTTGAAAATGATTGCAGAGGTGCCGGGGAAGCAGCGGTGGTGATCGAGATCGCGGGCCAGCAAGATGGCGAGCGCAGCGCGCGTCCCAGCGTTTCCTCGATCTCCTCGATCCTAAATCAGAGCGCAGACGACAGCGATTCAGGTTTCCACGGTTTTCAATCCCGAGATGAACCCAGCCACGCCTCGAACAACAATTCTAGCCCAAATAGCGTGAACACAGCCTCCTTTCCGAACCTCAGTGGCAGCAACGGCAATTCGAGCACCAACAACGGGAACAACAATAATATCAACAACAACAACAACAGCAGCGGCAGTGTTACGATGAACACAACGAATAACAATCAGAACGAGGTTGTTCAGCCTATGGTCAATGGTTGGATCCAGCAACAGTCGCAGTATGGGCAGCCTGGAACTTCGCAGCATCAGCACCAGCAACAGCAACAATATGGGACGTTGATGCAGGCTGGACAACAGGTGCAACAGGTCTATCCCCATCAGGCCTTGATGCATCAACATTTGAGTCATCAGAACGCTGTCCAGGCCCATCATCAGGTAACAGCATCTTCTTTCCTATAATTCTAACAGATGTGGGCATTATTTGGCGAAAAAAATATTTGAAATACTATTTAATATTTTAGATTTTATTTTGCTTAAAGAAAATAGTGTTTTATTTGAACAATCTGAACCTCGAAATATATAAAATATTTCTATTTGAACAATCCGAACCTCGAAATAAAATATTTCTATTTGAACAATCTGAAACACAAAATATAATATTTTGTTTTTTGTGCGTCGTTATACCTAATACTTTCAGAAATCTATTGAATACGGACCATTATTTTGTGCAATAATATTTAAAATTGAAATTGAAAATAAAGAAAAAGTCGAAATATTTTCAGTATTCTTAAAATAAAATACTATTTTCAAATACTATTTTAAAAAATTACTGCATCAAATAAAATATTTTATTTTCAAAGTTGTACAGATACTGTAAAATAAATGGGATTATTTACTATTTACTATTTAAAATACTATTTTCCTCAGCTCCGGATACTAATTTTTCAAGATTACCCAAATACAGTGTGTCCCAAAACTCGTTCAACTCCCGGAAATGGGAGGTTCCTTAGGTTATTTGAAGCGACATTTTCCTTTGCAAAAATTGCCGCAGCGGCTTTGTTTAGGAGTTATTAGCGAAAAACACAGATCAATCTCACCAATCAGAGCGCGACCTAGACGCTAGTCGGCAACAGTCGGCCTGGCGCACAGTGGGCTGGATCGAAGATTTTAGTGACATTTTAGTGTAACTTTTGAACCATTAAAGATATCAGAGTGCGGTTTGCATAGAAAAATATTAAAAAATTCTATCTTTTTAATAACGTAAAAAATTTTTTTTTTTAATTATTGAGCCACTGAAATCTCTTAGGTAATTTAAATTTCAAGAATAATTAGTTTAGAGATTACATAGAAATATCATATAATAAATATTAAACACTGTAACAAAATCTCTATTATATGTACAGTGATTGCAGAATAACATAAACGTTGGACGCGCAGAAACGTGAAACTTCAAATGTTTGGGAGAGTTTTGTTACTATGTATATGGCTTAGTTTTAAGAGGAGAACGCTGACACTCGAGGGAATAGGCACTTGAAGGTGTCAAAGAACAAGCATTCCTTTTGGAAGTGTTAGAACAGGCGAATTTTCTGTACAATATATGTATTATTTTTACATTTGACGTATTTAAGTAACTGTTTATTTACGTTTATTTACGTATTTAAGTTTCTTTTCTTTTTATATGATTTTAATTTCATTGTTGATATGCGTGGGTCAGATGTTAATAATAGTATGTAAAGTGTGAAGTAGGTTTTCATTTGTTGTTGTTCTTGAATTTTCCGGATTTTGTAATTTCAAAAAATTATAATAATAAATAAATAAATAATTATTTGCGTGCCATGTATTCAGAGTTTGTGAACGGAGGCTGGCGTATAATACAATTTATTGTCATACCACAATATCATTTTCAGCATCTATTGCATATGGAGACGAAATTACTTGTAGTATTGTATAAAATTTTTTAATTAGTTCTATTTCAATTCCTGTGATTTGTGCATTTTCTGGATTGGAAAAGAATCGCCTTGCGGTATTGCCTTCATGCCATTGAATCACATCCGTACTTAACGAAGTCAATTGTCGAAACCAGGTTAATTTTTTATTTAAACGCATTATTTTTAAAATTAACCTTAACAATTTGTAGGTATATGTGTATTTGTAATCTAAAGAGTTTTTTAGAAACATGTCTTAATATCCCGCAGTCCGCGGAGTACCGATAGTGGCTACCGAACGCATGCGAAATAACGTGACATTACTAACTTTAAACGTTAATAACTCAGAGAGGTGGACGAAGGTGGACGAGATTTTTACACATTATGTAAAGGAAAGTGTCCTGAACACATTGTCATTTGTCCGAACGCAAGTTCTGACGGGTATAAAAAGATATTACTTGTTAATTGTAAAATTTTTAACATTTTTCTGTCCTACATTGAACATTAAATTTTTAATACATTGCATATAATAATTGTAACTGCAATTATAGTTTCTTAACAGAAAATAATGCTCTTTAGTATAGAAAAAAAACAGGGCTGATATCTTGAACAGGATCGTGAAAATATCGCGAAAAAGAAAGGACATTCTTCGGGTGTCAAACGTAGATTCTAAAACGTTCAACTTTAAAAGCTTGGTACAACTACAATTTTCATTTAATTTTATTAATTCTTCCATTTTTGAGGTCAGTGGACATTCGAAAGACAATACCAACTGATTATACATCGATATGTGAAAGTTCATTTCCTGGCAAAATGTCACTAAAATCTTCGATCCAGCCCACTGTGTGGCGCGGCGCGTCGCGCCAACTGTCTATTGGCCAACTGTGCCAACTCGCGTCTAGGTCGTGCTCTGATTGGTCGTGGTTTTCCTTAATAACTACTAAACAAAGCCACGGATAACATTTTTGCAAAGGAAAATGTCGCTTCGAATGGTCTCAGGAACCTCCCATTTCCGGGAGTTGAAGGAGTTTTGGGACACCCTGTATAATATTTATATCCTAGCATTGATCGCATTGATCTCGTCTTGTATTCAGGTGCATCAGCAGAAGTTCCAACAGCAACCGCAGCAAACCCAGTCCCCGGTAACAGTTCAAACGGTCCAACCAATGCCCAGAAAATTCGGCCAACCAATCTACGCGAATGCGCCTCCGAAACCAAGAAGGTTAACAGACGGTTCAACAGAGTATTCAACGCCTTCGCCTGATCCCGATTACCGGAAGTCACCGGTGTCCCCTGATGTCACCGTGACGAGCAAGAGTCCTATGTCCGATTACGATAGAGGCAGCATGATCTACGGGACGAGAATGAGTCAGCCGAGTCAACAAAGTCTGAGAACGGACAAATCGGGTTTGACCTACGGCTACAGCCAGGTGCAGACCGAAAGACGCACGCCGGATACTTATGGTCGTAGTGCAGCGAAGCCTAGGTCTTCCAGAGGGAATGGGGACTACGAGGAAGTCTACGGGGCACCGCAGCTTTATCAAAGACCAGCCGGGCCTGTTGGGTATTCGAAGGGAGCCTCGCCGGCGCCTATTCCTATTCCTCTGTATGCTCAACAGCATCAACAGTATCAGCAGCATCAGCAGCAAATGCTTTCTCCGGCTGCCACGGCTAATAGTTAGTATGGTTAATGGGGTAATCTTCTTTCCAATAGGGTTTAATGTTAATCTTCGTTATAACTATTCTCGCAAAACAGTGCCTATAATGAGACAGCCCCGTGCTCAACCACCTCCGCGACCTCATAGCGCGGATTTCCTAGAGTACGAAGCAACCAGGAGGCCTCAGCAACAAATGCCAACCCACTGCGATGACACGCTGAACCAACAGAGGCGTCCACAGAGGCCTAAATCGAGTTTAGACATAGTGACGCCGTCAGACGCGGCCAGCGATGGATATTTCTACTCCGAAGAACGGTAACTATGTCTGCAACACATCTGTCATCGGTAGACTGCGGATCTTCATGCATGTATGGCTTATGAAAATGTTTAAAACAGGCTAGAATAGAATAAAAATTTTATTTGTTTCGGATCTACAAAGGCTCTGTTCCCATTAAAAATAAGATTTTATTTCATTTCACTTTCTTAAAATTTGTCTACTAAAATTGGAAAATGCATGAACAACTGCAGTTTAGTCATCGGTGACTTTGGAAGTTTTCAACATTACTGTACGCCGCACTCGTGCGCCATTATCGCGGGAAAGCTTGTTGAAGTTTGAAAGTCGGGAGTCCCTTTCGAGATAGCATTTCTGGGGTTAAGAACTATCGGCGAGAAGCGTTCGACGTGACAATGGGACACTGTTATTTTCGATATGTTTGGATCAGATACGCGGCCCAGATGCGGCAGTCGGCGGTTTATCTACACCAGGCGCCGCAGCACCATCAGCAACAAAGGAACCAATCGCTTTCCAGAGCGACAATGCCGGCGAAGCTAACGGGAGGCCGTGATAGGGCCGACGAAAGTAGGATAGCCACGTTGCCGGAAGTTTCCTGCTCGGGGCTGAGGCGAGGACAACGCGAGCACGTCCATCAGCAGCACGTGATGTCGCATCAATCGTTGCAGAGGCACACCGAGTGAGTCTACCTTGCGTGAAATTCTCCTGTCAATCCTCCCTTTCAGCCACTTAACCCTTATCCGTCCTGTGAAAAAATGCTATTCTTATTCCTTAAACATGTGTCCGTGTCAGCTGCTTTCTAACATATTGATATACAGGGGTCTCATTTAGTTTTAGCAGCCTTCAGTTTTGTCCAGTAATAAATTCTTGAGCATGATCTATTCTCGCGTAACGCAACGAAAGAGATGTCTCTCTTAAGATAGCATGATCGAAGTCCAAGTTTCATGGGCCATCGACGGAAGACAGATTCGCCCATAAGTCGTATCAGTATGTACGGTTTGGAACATCGCCAGAATTCGATTAGGTGCGGCTTTATTAAAATTCCAAAGGCGCGTCGAGCTCGCGGGAACAGTATCGATAGTCATTGCTCGTGGACTCGCTCTTAAGTGGAATGCTCGTCCGACTGAAGAAAATCAATTGTCGAAGACACGTTCGTTTTCGGAACCTCTTGGAAACATAAAGATACTTGAAAAGATTGTTAATTAAACGAGTGAATCCATGAAAGATCTACTAAGGGTAGCAAAACGGTCTGTTTTTGGAAATTAGGCTTTCGAGCAGCAGCGAGGCAAAGCTGAGGCGATCGTTGCGCGAGAAAAGCTACGAACCGACTGGCCGGGAGTTGAGTCACGTCGAGGACGGCAGCTCTTCGGTTCCGCGAAGAATTCCGAGGGAGTACGAGGGGTGGGGAAGGCCGGCGAGTCACACGAGTCACGCGAGTCACGCGAGTCACACGAGTCAGGGGACTCACGTGGCTCAGACGTGTCACACGGCTCGCGCCTCTCAAAGGCGATGGAACGACCAGCAACAGTTCTGCAGGTCCGCGTCCGCGCGGCTACCGAGGACAAGACACCCGGCTGCCCTCGACCCGGACGACGACGACTACGCCGAACGATCCTCCGAGCAGGACTCGAGGGACGGTGAACGCAAGATACAGCAGGTTAGTATCCTCCTTTGTACCTCGTCTTGTCAAACAAATGTCTAGAAGTCTAGCATAAGTGTCTGGAGAAAGTACCAATGAGATTTACAGATTACTCTCACAAATTCTGTCTCGTGTTGTATTAGGTCAATCGGAAAGTTCCGTCCGTTTTTTTACAAAAAGTATAGCTTTATTTAAGAAACAAACTGAAAAAGTATATTAATCAAAATATCGTCCATCTTTGGAGGTTATCCAGTCGGAGATCTATTTTTCGACATCTTCGTACGAATTAAATCGTTCTTCAGCAAGTGCGCGTGCCATCTACCGAAACAAGTGGTAGTCAGATGGGGCACAGTCTGGTGAATAAGCCGCATGTGGTAGCATTTCCCAGCGAAGTGCTTCTGTCGTTTCCTTGAAAACTTTTGTGACGTGAGGCAGAGCATTGTTATGCCGCAAAATCACCTTATGCTGTCTCGTTTCATATTGTGGTCGTTTTTCGTGCAATGCTTGGCTCAAACGGATAATTTGTTGTCGGTAGAAATCTTTTGTGACTGTTTGATCAGATTTTAACAGCTCATAGTACACCACACCTTTCTGATCCCATCAAATACAGAGTAAAGCCTTCTTTCCGTGGATATTCCGCTGTGGCGTCGATGTTGAGGGTTGGTCGGGATCACAAATGGTTTTTCGACGTTTAGGATTGTCAAAATGAATCCACTTTTCGTCCCCAGTGATGAGACGATGGAGAAACCCCTTTCTTTGTTGCCTAGTAAGCAGAATTTCGCAGATGGTTTTCCGCCTTTCAATGTCTCTTGGCTTGAGTTCATATGGGACCCACTTTCCTTCCTTACAGAACTTCTCCAAGGCTTTTAAACGATCGAAAATGACAGATTGAGCACAATTTAACGGTTCTGCAATTTGGTTTCGCGTTTGACATGGATCTTCATCCACCAATGCCTGCAATTCTTCGTCTTCGAGTACTCGTGGTCGTCCAGAACGCTTTTTGTCCTCCACAGTAAAATCACACTCTATACATGTTTTATCGGAAACAGCATTATCGCCATAAACGTCTACAATCATTCGATGAGCTTCAGCTGCAGTTTTCTTCCAATTGAAGCAAAAGATTAATACTTCGTGCAAATGACGCTTATTCGGCTCAAATTCCGACATCTTCAATGTAGAAAATACGATGTTATTGATGCAAGTGTATCTTGTTATGTACTGAATTTTATTGAAGGATGTTCAAACTAAAAAGTTAACCTTACTTTAGAGGTTATAGTTGCCGACAGTTCGAGCTACGGCTACTCGACGCTAGATGGACGGAACTTTCCGATTGATCTGATAACTATAGACTGTGGATTCTTACGCAATTATGGCGTGTGGGAAAATTTTTTAAAATATTAGAATACGAAATTCAATGAAATTCAAAGGCCATTGCCACTGGCAATTCAATTCTACTTGATTCCACTTTGTTCAAATTGATCTAGTGCAGTTGTAACTAATCGAAAGAAAACGTCCTTCTACGTGTCTAACACAGCTTAGCATGCTGCGAACATTCGCGTGAAACGAGGTCATTAGACATTCAATTAAAAAAATTATTTCTGTAGGCCACCATTAACCGCAAACACCTCGTGTAAGCATGTAAAATAAACATTTGCGTGGAATCAGGTCGTTAGACATTCAATTATAAAAAAATTATTACTGAACCGTGATCATTAATTCCTGTGAAGGCAAGCATGTAATGTTAAACAGTTGCGTGGAATCGGATCGTTATGGAATTAGATCACAGGGGGAATTCTTTCCGCAAACGTTTCGTAACGACGACGACGACGGCACGGCGGCATTGTGCTAGTGTTACCACCTCAGGAAGCAGGCTAATAAATCTATGTCGGCCGCTTATCTATCTACTAATTTCAATTAACCCAGCTGCTCCCGGAGTGTTCGCCAGTCCACGAGTCAATTACCTTAACGAGACAACTTTCTTCGCTGAAAGGGACAGTCTCGATGACCTTGCCAGACAACATCCGTCAGAGCACCAGCGATCCCATTGCTTACGATCCAGGCACGTCATAACGCCGCTTAACAAGGACTCGCTAATAATTGCTAGACTGCGGATCTCTATGCATTCATAGCAAAATTGGGAAGACGAAATTGAAAATTATCGAAAAATTTTCAGAATTGAAGATGTCGACATACAGTACTGTTCAGTTGAATAGCCTCGAATAATCCAAATTTGTTTTTCTTATGAAAATTTGAAATAATTTGGTATACTCTTTATTTTAACAATATTTCTTATTTATATATATTTATTATATTATTATATATTTTTATATTATTATATCTATATATATATTTATATATATATTTATATATTACTATAATTATATATATTTATTTCTTATTTATATTTATATATATATATAAGTATAACTCATATGTTCGGAATGTGTATATAAGATTGAATTATATACAAAAAACAACAAAATTCGTTTAACATCCACGTTCACATGAATAGCCTCATCTCGAAAATTAATTAATTATAAATTTATACCTCGATATTTCTTTGATTAATATTTAGTATGTTTGCCGTTCTTATTTATTAATTAATTAATTATATATATATATATTTCAAAAATTCGACGTGGAAGCGAATCATAAAGGGAATGTAAGTACGTTTGTTGAATTGTGGGCCACGCTGTCTTTGACTGAAAGAATTCACAATTATCTTTAGGTAAATCATTATAGTAGTACGAAAATCCGTCTGGTCCATCCAGATCGAATATTTTTCTCATCTGAGAAAATTATATTGCGCCATTGCTGAGTCCAACTCATATGCGTTCTAGCAAATTGTTGAGCTTCAGTATGCCGTCTCATTAACGCAGGTTTTCTTTGCATTTTCTTGCGTTTTATGTATGGAACACTTTCTGTGACACGTCTAATAGTTGAAACTGACGCTTTTGCTCCAACTTCCTGTTTGATCTCCTTCGGGAAAACTCCGGGAAGGGAAACTGCTGCATTCGAAATCTTACGTAAAATTGATCTCCTTTCCCTCTCCCTTGTTCTCCCTTTATAACTTTTTCCATAATTTCCAGGGTTATTACAGAAATTATTAATTACTTTAGCACTCCTATTAATTCTTTTTCCAATTTCTCTGTTTGGATACCCTTCTTCTTTTAAAACTTTAATTTTTCCAATTTTCTCAACAGTCAATGACTTTCCGCGGCCCATATTAGCACAATGATAATAATAATACAAAAAATAATGGATATAATACAAAATATACAATAAATGTGAAATGTAGACTTGTTCCGAATATGTCTTGTCTGATCAATCGCAAAGCGACAACTAACCGTGACTAAACAATGTGAGGCTATTCATGTGGAAGCATATTATATTTACAAATTTACAAACGAATTTAACTAGTAAGCAAGAATTTTCCCCACAATTCCTTTCTTTGGTATAAAGTATAAACTTATATATATTTTCCCCGTGGGTGGGGGGGGGGCTAATCAAGTGAACAGCACTATATGTTGACTTCTCTGTTAAAATAGCATTCAATGTAGTTTTATTTTTATTTTGGTTAAAGAATCGCAGTCCAGTAATAACAAATGGAAGCAATGCCGTCTCTACACGAGAAATTATTTCCATTTTCAGATCGCATATTTTACACTATCCGCGTACAGTATTACACTTTTCCTGAACGAGCATTTTTACCACGGCTCCAACGAGAAACCTGTACTCTACATTTTTCGACTTATCTCTTCTCGTAGAATGAAACAGGTACAGTCATCGGTGAAATATGTGGACCGCAGATTTCGAAAATTGCCTGGCGACGAGAGCCGTTAGAGCAGGATGTCTCAGGGATCGCGTTACCGGTTCACGTAGCAATCACGAGGTTGCTGGGCGACTGGCAGATGAGTCAGAGGTTCGGTTCGTCCGTTTCGTTCACTTTCCTCGCGTGATCTCGAACCGGCAACCGGTGCGATGACGGACAGAACAATTCGTTCGCCCCGCAGCCAAACTCGATGATTCATCCGCGTGCAACCTGCGTTCTATCCTGCATTTTGATAGTCGCTTCCACCGCGTGCCGTTCCGTAATACTAATAACGCTTTCACCGCGACCCGTTCAATCATCCTCGTCGTCCCGGCTAAGCTGCCCAACCCTTTATAAATCATAATCCCTGAAAACGTGACAAAAAAAAAAAAGGAGAACGACTTTCGCTGTACACGTTGCGCATTACGCGCTGAGCAAGATTAATTGGCCGGCTTCGATCTGCGAAAGTGCTTCCGATTGATAACGGGCTGACGCGGGTGTTGCTGTTATCAGAAATCGTTTGTTACGTGCTTAGATCGAGGAACGAGTTGTTCCCGAATATTTTGTTGCCGTCGAGGGATTTTATTGTGAACATTTCCAGTCCTCGCGAGATGTTTAGACTGCGGATTTGATGCATTTATCACAAAAATGGGTACATGCAATTTAAAACTGTGGACATGTTACGAATATTTAAGGGCATCAACGTATCCGTTTCAGCTTACTAGGATAATTAAAAGAGGAATACAATCTTCATTTGGCTCCCGTGCTTGCCTTACAATATCGTGTCGTAACTGGTGATGAAGATATATACATATTCTGATAAAATGTTTCCTTTAAACCGAAATAAAATTCTATTTCGGTTTTGTTAATACATATACAGCAGAGTTGTGCTAATTCAATTACATTGAAATTCAATTCCTAAGTATTTTAATCAGATGTGTAATTGCGAAATACAATATAATTGAAATACAATATAATTGAAATACAATATAATTAAAATACAGCTCTCGAAATTATAGCCTAGAACTTTGAAGAGAAGTACGATATATTTTTATGTTTTTCTTTCATATACTTGTTTGCTTTATGGTTGAAATTTTAAAAATGTGTAACGCAGAAGTTATTTCTGTTCAGATATTATAAAATAAATAATAAATTCCTTCTGTTTGAAACTTACACATGGATTTTTCAACCTCTTCTTACCTATTACATTATCATTCTTTAATTTTTTATTTTAATTTAATTACGTTGTAATTCGTAATTAATATTTATAATTAATTGCATTTACGAATTACATTGTAGTTCAATTACAATGTACTTTATAATCGTACTCCATTGCAATTACGAATTACATTGTAATTTAATGAAGATCTGAATTATAAATTACAATATAACTGAATTACAATGTACTTTAAAATTGTACTGTAATTGCAATTACAAATTACAATGTAATTCAATTACAATGTATTTTATAATCGTACTCCATCGCAATTACGAATTACATTGTAATTTAATTGAATGAAGATCTGAATTACAAATTACAATATAACTGAATTATAATGTAATTCAATTACTTTGTAATTATATAATTCCTGGAGTAATTCAATTGTAATTCTGCACAACTCTGGTATACAGCTATTGGAGAACGTATAGGCAATTTGGCATACAATAGATATCAATTTTAGCAGACTACTTTCTTCTGAAATTATGATCTACGAAAAAGTTGTAATCACTGAAACCGTAAAATGAATCGTAGAGCAGTGGGTTAACATGCTTTGCCTTGAAGGTCTTGGGAATGAAAGCAATTGCATTTTTAAAAATGTTTTTAGAATGTTTAGAAAATTAAATCAACGAGTGAAATCAATTCCCGAACGAACAACACATGGAAAATTCGGATAACATTGATTAACATTGATAACATTGCAGCGGGAGGAGTCGATGAAGCGTCTGCTGGAGTGGAAGCAGCGTATGCTGCAGTCGCCGTTGACCCGTAAACCGTCGGCGTCGGCGTCTGCGAACAGGGGCAGCAGGGCTTCGAACGAGCTGTCGAGTTACTACAAGCAACAGGCGCTGCTGGAGTTGGCCGCCCACGAGGCGTCGGTCGCCGAGGTCCGTCACTCTAGGCGCCGGGAGTTGAGGGACGACGGTCACCGTCCACACGTGCGCAGCAAGAGCACCGACGGCAGGCGCACCGTCGCGAACGTTTCTCGGTACAACAGCTACTCCAGCGACGACGAAGGTAGGGACGACTCGCCTGAACTTTTTATCTGAGAGTTTTATGGCTTCGCCCGGCCGCTCGCGCTCTCGTGGGTCTCCCCTTCTTCGGATCAAACATCGCACGCCCTCCAGGATATGCATATCGCGTGTACAACTATACACGGTCAAAAGCGTCTCTCTGCATACCCCTTCGGATCGAGCAACCCATTTCCATTTCCTTGTAGTCGAAAATTCAGTGAACCCTTTTAACCACTTGCCTTACCATTCGAAATGGAGTAACATTTCCAGCACCCTTCCCTTATGATTTAACCCTTTGCACTTGAAAGGTGACTCTGAGGAGCCAGTAAAAATTACCATGAAATTGCAAACAACTCCACCGTTGTATGTGAAAACAGGTTCAATTTTATGTGCTCAATGTAAAATGTCTTGATTTTGGAATTAAAATTGCTTCGAGTCCAAAGGGTTAAGATAAGGTAGGAATTTTTTGAACCCCTAAAGTAAAAGTTAAATAAATCTAGAGTGACATTTGCAACACCCTTCCCTTATGATTGAAAGTTACATAACTCTTGTAACAGAGTAACGGGTAAGATGGACGGGTAGAGTAGGGTGTACAGAGACACTTTTCTGGCCGATCGTTTATAGCTGTTTCGAAGCTCTTTCGAATTCGAGAGGGAATCTCCGCTGCCTCGTCACCTCGATACGATTTTCGTTGCTTGACTCGAGTTGTTCGCCTCGGCAAGGCCAAGTTGCACTCCTTAAGATCGCGAACGTTACTTCGACACGTTCCTCGACTGCTACGTCGACTGATCGTGGCTGTCGTAAGCAGGAAAACGCTGTCCTCGACACGCTGACATTGTTTCTCTTCTGTTTTCAAATTTATAATTCGCCGAGGATGATAGAGAATTAAATTGTTCCACCTTTTCGCATTCCAAACAAATAATGTGATTCGAGTCACGAATCTTCGGTCGTAAGAAAGATTTTTTACTGAAGATTTCTCGCAAAGTCTAGAGGAAATCAGCGATCTCGCGAGAAAGTAAGCACCGCTTTATCGAGAGGAAGAACTTCGCCTATCTCAGCTCTGAGAAAAGCAACGAAGACGTCGCAGCGATCCAGATAAAAACGAAACGATGGGATCAAGTGTACAACAAATTTTACCTTTTTACGGTCCTCGAACTTTTCGGTAGACGCTCCGCGATCGGAATCTGTAAGCTTGTTTAAGTCGCGTGTAGTTTTTCAGAGGGACGCGCAGCTTGTTAACTTTGAAAATGTTCTCTGCTTCAGCAATGGTAGTTTTATTGAAAGACACTCTGTCAAATGAAAAGATTGCAGAATGAAACATATTTTGGGAGATCCACGATCGCGCTTTACCAGCGAGTCGACACACTCGCAGTAGCTAGCTGTATACTAATTAATAACATCGCTCTAACCCGGTGACGAAATACCTCACCAAAAAAAAAAAGAAAACATCGAAACCAAAAAACCGAGCCGAGAGAACGAGAAGCTTTTTTGTAATGCACGTCTCGAGACTGCCTCGTTAATAAAAAAAACTCAACAATAATATTCCATTCTTGCGCATGAAACCAAAGAATCATGTAATCAAAATCAGCGTCCGAACAATTAATTCCAACATTTTCTAATCGCTGCGTGTGCTAAAAATATACAAACGTTACGTTTGAAATGAAATTTGTCTAATTCTTGCATCGAGAGCGCATCCGATTGTTGTTCGTTTTTTATAACAAACGTGCTCGTCGACTAACACGAAATCGAAATCTGAGAAAGAAACAATTCTCTCCGTTCTCCCTCTCTCTCTCTCTCTCTGTTCTTTCTGTTGCTGTATTTCTGCTCTCTATCGGAATCGACGCTCTCCGTCAAAATGACAGTCAACGAGTTCTGTAGATAATTGTTGGTGGACTCGGAAGGTGGCAGGAAACACATAGAAAGTATATACATATATATATAATGATACATATGTGAGTTGAAACGAGAGATAGCGGGATGGAAAATAATAAAAACGCGAGAAATTCTCTCCGTTGTTGGGGGCTCCTTCTCTTTTGCTGCTGTCGGGTCTGGTGCTGTGACTGGTGGATGGGAATTAATGGATTAACACACCCTCGATTACGCGGGGCAATTAACCGAAATCGAAACAAACCGTCCGTTACGATCTAACACCCGTGCCCGGTACAAAGGAATTTTCTTGTTCTTTTGATTGTTCTGCGAGTTTTGATGTGGGTCCGCATGGCATGCGCAGAGGAGAATATGTTCACTAACATTTTTGACGCCTTACGCTCTTTGTTCACCGTGCACGCTGCCGGGCCGATAGGGGATCGTTGCGGGATCGATTGAAAATGGTACAGAGCGTTCAGAGTTTTGTCGAGAATAGGGAAATCGGTTTAACGTTGGAAATAGTTTGACGTAAAATATGCAGAGTTCCGAGTAGGAGGAAGTTGTAGCTGGTTAAAAATTTGAAACAGGGTTCTGTTCGAAGCATTTCGAATTTGAGATAAAACAGGCAACTCGTTTATAAATTGATTTTCGCTCGGAAATTCGGAGTTTCTTTAATTTCGTTTGAATATTGGAATTTATAGTCTATCAGTAAGGTTAGAAAATCCAACAAGAATAGATCTCTGATCCAACTACGTTCGCAACGATCCCGTCAGAGCTCGGCACCAGCTTGGAGTGCGCCGGATGGGTTGGTTGATTGTACTCTAATCGTGACTCGTGAGTAACGATCGTCCTCGTGTGTTTGTTTTGTAACGGACGAATCAGAGCTGGGCGATGTCCGGAGGAAACGCACGCGCAGACCCTCGCATGCAGGAAGGAGCCCCCGGCAGGTGGGAGACGGTCGTTCATCGGCGCTCGCGGACGAAGAGGGCGTGACGGGGGCGGGCCGTTACACCGCGAGCACTCCTCGAGCTCCGCCCGACCGGAAACCGAGCCCCTCCCAGTTCCCGAATCTGGGCGGGATTCCGCCCGACGCCGGCTACGAGGAGATCAGCTTCCCCTCCACCCAAAGGGCGGAGCGTACATACCCCACCATCGAGAGGTCAAGAAATCCAGAAGGAATTCACTTCGACCAGGATTTGGAAACATCTTACGACGAGGGATTAAAGAAGAGGCCGTCTGGTATCTTGAAGACGTCGACCGCTTACGGGACAGACGAGATCAAGAAGACTGTGGTGCCGGCAGCAGGATACACGAATGACACTTGGTCCTCGCAAAAGACAGTCCAATGGACCACGAAGAGGGAGAGTGGACAGGAAGGCTGGGATTCGAATATCGACGAGAGCAAGGTGATCAAGGAGTTCTCCTACCAGTACATCAGACCAAAAGAAGGGGCGGACTCGAGGGAGGCGGAGTCAAGATGGGCAGAGTCGAGAGAGGTGGAGACTCCGGAGCTTATGAACCTGGTGCAGTGTAGGATCAGATCGTTTGAACTGAGTATGGACAGCTCGACGCCGGTAAAGGAGGTACTCGCCATGCAGGAGCCGTTAAAAGTGTCTCCACTGCAGACCACCGAGGCGTTTGTTTCTAGGCTGGACTCCACGAAAAAGCATCCATCGAACCTTAGGAATTTTGCCCTCGGAGAGGCGGAGTCTCAGGAGCAGAAGGGGCGTGGCGTCAGGGACGGCCATGCCAAGCAGGCGTCCACCGATAGCAACAAGTCGGTAAAGGATCTGCTGGCGGACTTTGAGAGGAAGTCTCAACAGGTGCAGCGGCAGGAGTACAATAGGAGACAGGAGGTGAAGCATCGAGGAGTGTTCAGCGACTCCGAGGCTTTACTATATGACACAGGGAGCGATCTGGACCAAAGAGACAAGAGCGAAGAAGGTGAGGGGCGGGGCGAGGAGGCGGAACTCGGGGTGGATCAAGTCGTGCCTGAGATTACAGACGAGAGGAAATTTTACTGCGATGGGGCGAAGAAGAAGGGAGACGCCTCTTTCAGACGGAAGAAGAGATCCGTCTCCAGAGAGAGCGGCACGCTTCCAGAAGAGCAAGCTACGCCCTCCGAGAACCTGGAGGCGGAGCCAAGCTCCAGCTGCAATAGGCTGAGCGTGACAGAATCTTTGCTGACTCATGGAGATCAGTTTTCCGGGGAAAGTGGTGAGGACAGTCCAGAGCTGAAGCAGGAGGATATCTGCCCCGAGGAGCATTATCTTCCCATGTCACCTAGAAAGGCGATACTGGATCCCAACTGCGACGACAGACCGAACCCGAAAATGATGGAGAGCCTTTTTGCTAATCTAGCCCACGAAGAGAGCTCTTACGTGGAGATGGCACAGAACGGCATGGCTAGGTCTCTGCTGGCGCCCAATGAGGATAACAGGAAACTGGACTCCGGAGATTATTCAACTTTAGACACGCCTCATTACGAGTTCGTTTGCGTGTCCGACAGCAAAATGGAGCCGGTGTACATGGAAGTTAGTCAATTATCGGAAAAGGACGAGCAGGAAAGTAGCAAGATGTCCTCGAAGAAGAGAACGCCTCACGACGACTCCGGGCACTCGAGGTCAGACCTGCCGGACATTCTAACCACCCTGAAGACTGACAGCTCGGATGCAGATGACGAGTCGTCCAAAGACTTGGATTCCATCGACGCACCTAGACATCCTAGGTTCAGTTTATCGGACACCTTCAGGCCTGCTTCTTATTATCTGGGGGCTAGTAGGACGATGATAGCGGAGCTTCACGACTCCTCTGATAGCGAGCTGGTGTCCCCACCACCGATCCCCACTTCCCCTCCTCCGTTGGATGATCTGGACTCCCTGGACCTGCAGGAATCGATGGAAATCAAGAAAGCGTCCTCCCAGGTGAAGAAAGATGGCGGCTCCAATAGAGATTCTCCTAAATCCTGGAACAAGCCGATGGCTCAAGTGGAGACTCACAGAAGCCCATCGCGGTTCTCTGACGCTACCATCAGCTCCACCTTCAGGGACAGTCGAATATCCCTGGAAAGTGCGTCAGGTAGCGACTCGGTCGATTTGAGGACCCCTGAAGAAGAGGCCAGGCATAGACAGCTGAAGACCAGGCCCGTCAGCGAGGTCTGCGAAGTACTGGACAGCTTAGACGAGCTAGAGTCCCTAGGCAGTCGATTCGACGGGGCCAGCATCGACCTGGACCAGTATCTGGAAGAACTCCAAGCCAGAGATGCTTTCAACGTGGACCTGTACGCCAAGGACCTTAGCTACAACAGCATCTACGGGTTCAACGAGAACATGATGGTGGTGGACAAGCTCCAAAAGAGCACTTGCCTCACAAGGCAATCTAACCTGGGTAGTTTGGAACAATCACTACGTTATGATGTTGGCAAGATGGGCTCCGCGAGCAGTCTACCCTCTATGAGAGTCTGCGATATTCCGCCCTCCCATCAACACTCTCAATCATTCACAGGAGACGCTCACTATGAAAACATCACCAGCTTCTCTCCTTTGAGAAGTTCGCCGGCTTCTTGTCATGCAGTTCGGTCTGATCACGATCAGAATAGATTGCGCAGGAGCTCCCAGAACATTTTATTATCAGCGTCGCACAGCAGGGACTCCAGCTACTCCATGGGCGTGGCTTCGATTTCCACCTCCATGGCCTGTCAGCGGCCCGCCAGCGCTCAATCCTCCTCTATAAATTCGCCGACTGGAGTCAATCTACTCGCTAATGTCCTAAGAACCGCCAGTCCTTTTTCCGACCGTTTCCAAAGCCACTCCAGGTCCGCCAGTCAAGATTCTGCCCGCTACTCCATGATCTCTAATCACAGATCCTCCTCCAGCCAGGACTCCAGCCATTATCCTGCCGCCGTGGCTCCGCCCAAGCCCAGCCCCGCCCCACAATCCTACCTCCCTGCCGAGACGCGTGCACAGAACGAATCAGGTGCCCCCTACTACTACTCAGACCTCCAAGCCAGCGTCAGCGCAGCAGATACAGAGGCTGCCAAGCCGATAGGTCACACCTCCCGCCTGCCACAACTGAACAACCAACGCGACGACGCTGCGACGGCCTTGAACAAGCGCAACGACATCGGACGCATCATCAATCCCATCACCAGACAGCTACCTAGACAGATTCAGGTGGAGGACATCGACGAAGCCAGGCGCATAGCAGCTGAGCTTCGAAAGACGACCTGTCAGCTGTTAGGGGATAATAAGGTGGATCTGGTGGACAAGAAAAACTTCTACGAAGCGGACACCTTGAGAAGAGTTAAATCCACCGATCCTCTGCCCGATATATCCTCTGCGGAGATTAATACTAGGAACCTGTATCCTCATGGGTTGAGGGATAAGTCGAGTGACCAGAATAATCGCGAGACTTTTGACTTGGCGCAGACATCGCACAGGAGATCGAGGTCGTTGGAAGGTTTGCTAGACGATGTGGGTTTGCAGAATTTAGTGGAACAGAGGAATAGAAGTAACAGAGTAGCAACGGTGCAACCGACTCAGATAGAGGAGAGGCAACAGAGCGTCAGTAATATAGCGTCCAGCAGTAACTTTAGTTCAGAAGATCCTTGGGAGCAAGACTCCCTGTGGCGAGAAAGTCTGAGAAGAGTGAGTCTGAGGAATGCTAGATCCCTAGACAACCTGGATAGTCCACCCAGAACAGCTGGATCCTCTTCCGATACCAAAGGGCGTAACAAAGTGACCAGGGGGGCTACTTATGTGAACGATAGCGTGATCAGGAGGGAGAACTGTTTGGAGGAGAACTGCGAGAGGCCCAGAGTGAAGAGGAGGCCTAACGACGCGACAATCGTGGATGATCTGACCTATGAGAGTCTGTCGATGGACAGGATCCATGCTGGGGGATACGTGTGGGACGCTGAAAACGAGGCGTACAGGAAGGCGACCGTCGAGGACGCAAATCATTTTTTAGAGGAGGGCAACCTTCCCCCGGGCCGCTCGATCAGGAGCCAGGAAGGGGCGGGGCCTGCGCCAGGCTCTGCCTCCGGGCCGTTCGAGCTCGACCGCGAGAAGCTACGCCAGTGGGACCTGTTGTCGAGCGCCTGCTTGCTCCAGGAACAGCAGCGCAGCTCGATGGCGGACTCGGGGCGAGGGTTGCCTGTTACCCCGGCGCCAGAACGACCTGGAGACGTTCTAGGTCCACGGAACAGCGGTCGCGCGACGACTGGCACCGACACCATCGCCGTCAACACCCAAACGACTGCTACGATCACGGAGAAACCTGCCGACAAGCGAGACACCGAGGAGATCATCAGGCAGGAGATGATGACCGAGACCACCAAGCAGGCTTGTAACAGGGCTACAGGTGAGTGGCTCCTCAAGACCGGTGGTGTCTTCAGGAACTGAACTTTCATGATGATCACGATGACTGGCTAGCCGTGTTCCAAATAACCGGTCCATACTCGCCCCCCCCCCCCCCCCCCCCAAAGGATGATGATCGATTCTCGTCATCTGATGGACGCGACGGATGATACGAGATCTCTGTCTAGGCGGGATCGAACGATCGATGGACGAGCTTGCACTACCAAATGTACCTGCGGTTTCATATCTCACGGTGGCTTCGATACTGGTCGCCCGACTGACTATGTTCTTCTGTGTTGTTCTGTTGGTTTCTTATATAATATATATTTTTTCTTTTTGAACGTTGGTCTGGACGATTTTTTTCGAGATATTTCGAGGTCCTGTGAGAGATACTTCGATACCCTTTCGTTCGCAAGACATTATTTATATTAACTTTAGTTTACCCATTTTTTCAATATAATGTTGTAGATACCTACTTTATCGACACTATTTTGTGTACCATGTAGACTGCGGACTTTTATATATATATGCTACCGAAAAATGAATTGTATTTTTATCCTATCTTTTTATGAAAAGAAAAAAACTTGCAATTTCAAAGAGGCAAAATTTGCATAAAAACCCACAGTCTACGATACCACTCTAAATCGAGTCCAACGGAACGAAAGGGTTAAAAGCATCAACGCTTTATAAATATCGCAACGAATTGTGTTTGTAAAACATCGAAAGACCACGCTACAACAAAAATTCTGTTTGTAAAGAGTGGGGTTAATTTTAGTGGCTACGACTGCATCATCGCACTTTGGGGCGCTCGCTGGAAGGAGTATAGCAAACTATAACTATTTTTATACAGCTTTCTACGATGTACATTTTTACAATGCATTTTGATATTGGTGGATTTTTATACTCCTTCCATCGAGTGCTCTCTATCCTCGCGCACCCGCAACCAAACTTCGTTCTTCATTCGCTTAGCTCTTTGTAAATTAACGAACAACAACAGACTGTATAATCAGGAGACTGCTGAGCATATCGTCAACTGTGTAGCCCCTCTGTAGAGCCAGATCCCATTCAACTAGACTATCTAACGTCTTCCGTAAACAACAAATAGACAAAGGCGTTCGAGTTGTTAGTGGGCAACTTCTATTGTTCTGAACCCGTTTAGTGCCACCACGTCACTGCCACGTCGCTTGGTAAAATTTCGTCGACTTTCTTTGATTGTAGTAAAAATTGATCTTCAAATTCGGTAAAGAAGATTGCGTCGTTTTATATGTGACCGACGCACAGTGGTCTGGATTGGAAAATCGTGTGCCATTTTGTTATAACTTTTGAACCACACAGTAGAGATATTGCAATGAGAGAGAGAAATTTTCACTAAAAATATTTAAAAAATAGTAATTTTTTTAACTATAGGTAATTGAATATCAGATTAATGCCGCCCCGAAACCAAGCAATTTCCATCTTATGCATTTTTTCCTAACACCAATAGTAGCCGAGTTATTCAGGTGGCCTGTTTGAGGAACCTCACTCTGTATTTTAATACTGAAGATTTACCTAGGATGCAATAATTAACGCAATATTTGCGGAAATAAATCATTTTTCACATACCCGACCGCCATTTTGTTTTTTTAATTTTGACATCAGATTGATATTCAACGACCCTTGAGTTTCATCAATTGATGCGATACCGCGTCCAACGTTAATAGCTTTAAACAATAATAATTTGAGCAGGTGGACGAGGGGGGAATTAACTCTTTCATGATTATTTAGAGGAAGGTGTACTAAAAATATTCCAATTTGTTAGAAAGCTAAACTCGGCTAAACTTTAAAGATATATTCTCCTAAATAGAAAGGACTTAACAAATTTTTCTATTTTCTCTACTCTATTTTTTTTTTCAAGTAGAGTATTTACATTAATTGATAATAGAAAGATATGATTTTTATCACAAAAGTCTGCTCTTCAATTTAAAAAAAAAAAGCGAGAGAAAATATTAAATAGGAACGTCAGGGTACTGCATCAAAGAGAAGCAATTTTTCTCGTGAAAAATACTCCTCATAGAAAGTCCAACTTTCAATGTTTATTACAACTATAATATTAAATTGTACTATTTTCTTCATTTCCGAGGTCTGTGGATGTTTGAGAAACAATGTTTCACATATTAGATATCGATCGGAGAAAGTTCGTTTTTGGGAAGAAAGGCACACGATTTTCCAATCCAGACCACTGTGCGACGTGGCGCTCGTGGTGTTAAGGAGACTGTCGTCGAGTATAGACAATCAAATTTTACGGATTGTTCAGAGTACCGAATACTATATGCGTCGTTGCAGAAGAATGCAGTCGTAGATACCAGCCGAAACGCAGACCGCGTTCCAACTTGCATTTCGCGGTTGTCTCTCATCATCGTGTCTCTCTAAATTCTCTCTAGCCTCTCCATCGATCGCGATTACGTCGAAGAGAGAGAGTATACTCTTGATCACTTGCCTCGAACAGCGAAAGCTAGAGCTTCGAGCAACGCGGCGACCTAATTAGTGCGAGTTGGAACACGGCACAGATGAGAGTGTTATATGTGTGTGTGTGTATGTGAGAGAAAGAGAGAGAGAGAGAGAGTTGATGTATGTGTGTGCGAGAGTGGCCCTCGTTAGGGCCTATTGTCAGGTAAAGGGCCGAGCTTGTTATCAGCCGGTGTCCTGGCCACACGGATACCCGATCATAAGGCTCGCATGATCGGTGTATCGTTGCGCTCTACCTGTTCGTTAACGATAGATCTAATACCGACTGGTGTGCCTTTGTAAGGTGTCCCTTTGTATCTCGATACCGTTTCCGCAAACAGAAATATTCGATCATCTACGAAGCATTCAATCTTTCGAATTTTTTCGGAAACTCAAGTACCTACGGAAACATGAATATGAATAACGATCACGAACAAATACAAGGTAGCCGGAACATTATCATAAACAATTTCCACGGTGATCCACGCGAAAGTGAAAATCCAATCGACATATTTAAACCATACGAATAAGGGATCGGTGTTGCCACTAGCATTTTCTGCCGCGAATTCACTTCTTCTACCTAACGATTAAGTTCTCCTCGTGTTAGCGTACTCGTGTGTATGCGTGCGTGCGTGTGTATATAAATATATATATATATATATAAACCAATCGTAAGGAATATTTTCATCGAGCATACAAGTTTCATGTTTCTATTATTTTTCCAATGCGCCTGAAGAGAAAAAGAATGTCGGTATTCGAATATTCTTTGTAAGTAAGAGAGATCATTTCTCTTGGTACGAATAATAATTCCGTTTTTGTAAGAAATCTGTCGTTTCTCATACATACACTTTGTACATTGCACACGCGGCCGATCCGAATTGCCGATCACGATCGAACCGGACCAGGGGAATTCACGGGGAAACGTTATTTCGGAGATTTGCAGGTTCGTAAAATTGCAACGATTCACGGTTCCCCGGGGTGGTGGCCCGAAAATCCGAGAGACCGTGATTATTTCTCGGGGCCCACGATAAGCCCGAATTTATCCGCGAAACTCACGACACCGCCTAGCGACGTGCTATAGCAGAGAATACGCTATACATACGGTACCTACACCGTGGCGCATTTTTATCTGCGACCCCGGGCTCGCTTAGGTTTTCGCGTCACGCGCCGAACTTACGAATCGAGGGATCGATCGAACGATCAAAATTTCCGAGCGAGGATCGGCCGACGCTGTCAAATAAATGCTGAGGAACGGAAGTTATGCCGAGGAGAGTTACTGGGACACCCTTCTACAGAGATTTTTACAGGTCTATGTTGGCGAGGACATTTCCGGTTGGTGCGGATCCTGTGAGTAATTATGGCAGGATTTTTATTCGAATTCGACGAATAAACAGGGTTTCTGTAAACGATTAATATATTATTAAAATATGATCTTCCATTAAAATGAATGAAAGAACTGTATACAATTTAGCTCCATTTCTATTTGCATAAATATCCGCAGTCTAAATATCAACGAACAACGTCACGTCTCTCGGTAACAGAGAGTCAAAACAAATCCTACTGGACGCTCTCTCGCGTGCAAGAAGTTTGTATAACGGTCGTGTCGGAGAGAGGAGAGCCCTCCTCTCTTAATAAGTGCGTTCACCTTCGCTTGGACACCGAAAACGCCTGGATCAAAGTGGACGCGGCTGCATTCTCGTTCGGCGGAGGCGAGAAAAAGACGATGATCGAGGAAGAGGGAGAGAGAGAGAGTGAGAGAGAAGAAACATCGAAGGAAAACGAGGGAGAGGGAAAGAGGGAGAGAGGTCCGTTGACCGGAATCGCGAGAACGAGTTCGAGGAGAAGGTCGCGCGGCGAGAGAAAAGAAACGAAAAAAGTCAAAAGTAAAGACGAACGCGAGAGCGGAGAATCCGTACGACGACCAACTGCGTCAGCACTCGGATAATCCGCATAAATTCGATTAAATCCGACCCCAAAAGCCAAATAATGGATTGGACCGTCCTGGAGTCTGCGTTTCGACCACCCACGCACCGTTCGCTCGCCTGACAACCATTATGATCCAGCGACACGATTTCCCAAAATTGTTCTATTCTAAACGTTCTATTCTAAAGTTATTAGGCGCGCGGAAAGTACCGTCCGTTTTTTTACAAAACGTAGAGCTTTATTTAAGGAACAAAATGAAAAAGTACATTAATCAAAATATTGTCCATCGGTAGCGATGACTTTTCCCCATCTTTCGGGCAGCAAGCGAATTCCGTGACGAAAGAACGAGTCATCTTTGGAGGTTATCCAGTCGGAGATCCATTTTTCGACATCTTCGTAAGAATTAAATCGTTCTTCAGCAAGTGCGTGTGCCATCGACCAAAACAAGTGGTAGTCAGATGGGGCACAGTCTGATGAATAAGCCGCATGTGGTAGCACTTCCCAGCGAAGTGCTTCTAACGTTTCTTTGACAACTTTTGTAACGTGAGGCCAAGAATTGTCATACAGAAAAATCACCTTATGCTATCTCGTTTCATATTGTGGTCGTTTTTCGTGCAATACTCGGCTCAAACGGATAATTTGTTGTCGGTAGAAATCCCCTGTGACTGTTTGACCAGATTTTAACAGCTCATAGTACACCACACCTTTCTGATCCCATCAAATACAGAGAAAGCCTTCTTTCCGTGGATATTCCGCTTTGGCGTCGATGTTGAGGGTTGGCCGGGATCACAAATAGTTTTTCGACGTTTAGGATTGTCAAAATAAATCCATTTTTCATCCCCACTGATAAGACGATGAAGAAACCCCTTTCTTTGTTGCCTAGTAAGCAAAATTTCGCAGATGGTTTTCCGCCTTTCAATGTCTCTTGGCTTGAGTTCATATGGGACCCACTTTCCTTCCTTGTAGACCATCCCCAAGGTTTTTAAACGATCGGAAATGACAGATTGAGCACAATTTAACGCTTCTGTTACTTTTCATCCACCAATGCCTGCAATTCTTCGTCTTCCAATACTCGTGGCCGTCCAGAACGCTCTTTGTCCTCCACAGTAAAATCACCATTTTTAAAGCGTCGAAACCACTCTCTACATGTTTTATCGGAAACAGCATTATCGCCATAAACGTCTACAATCATTCGATGAGCTTCAGCTGCAGTTTTCATCCAATTGAAACAAAAGATTAACACTTCGCGCAAATGACGCTTCTCCGGCTCAAATTCCGACATCTTCAATGTAGAAAAAAAACAATCTTATTGATGTAAGCGTATATTGTTATGTACTGAATTTTATTGAAAGATGTTCAAACTAAAAAGTTAACCTTACTTTAGACGTTATAGTTAACGACAGTTCGAGCTACGGCTATTCGATGCTAAACGGACGGAACTGACCTAATAGATTAATTAAATTCACGAAAAAAATGAATGCTCCTCGACTGAGACGAACTGAACGACAAAATTCCGACGCGCCCAAATAATGAAATCCGATTAGAAGGAC
>CM052318.1:11982822-12013977 GCA_028455605.1 Lasioglossum malachurum | reverse complement strand
CGACAAAATTCCGACGCGCCCAAATAATGAAATCCGATTAGAAGGACGCGGAGTTAGGATAGGGGGAGGAGAGTATCGTATAGCGAGCGAGCAGGTAGCGTCGTAGACCTTTCGAGAAATCGCGATCTATGCAACGGCTGGCATTTGATCGTCGGCCGCAGCAATGGCGACCGCGGCGCCATAAACGCGGTCGGTCATAACGCGCTAAGCGTGTTACACGGTCGTTGTACGTTGCACTTTGTGTCGCTGGGTTCAACAGCACCAGCGACAATCGATGGACGACACGACGCACGCTGCACGGTTGCACGTTGTGCACGTTGCACACCGCGTGCACTTTCTTTTCTTTCCGACGCGGACGACGATGACGACGACGTGGACGGCTGAAAGCGACCGCGAACCACGTCAGCACGGAACACGAGGGCTGCAGGGAATTAATGTTGCGAGCCTCCCTTGCGTACTTAATTACGCTGCTGGCCAGAAAAATTGCCGCGGAGACATCAAGTACAGTGCCGGCTGTTAGGCGATTTTTAATCCCTGACATAATCGCGAGCTGGTTTGCGAGCAGTCTTGCCATAGAGAGAGTTTTCTACTTAAATTTTCTTAATCCTCCTATCTTAACACATCACCGACCGATGATTATTGGCATATGGCTAAACTAACATGTCACCCTCAATAACGTCATCTAATAGTTTCGTTTAAGATAGTAATGTAAAAGAAAATTTCTATGTTTTCTTCTTGTACAGCACTATTATCGAAAATCCTATTAATAGGGTTCCGGTAGTTAAAGTGTTAAGTAGTATTTCCGCTTACTCAATGTGTCTAGTGATTGAGTAATTGGTGTAGATGACAGCTAATAAATTGAAAACCGAACGGTTTTGCGGATTGGCCAACCTCGAAAGCGTCACGGAGTTTAGCCTGACCTGTTCAGAACTGATTGACACGCCGTTAAACCCATCTTCAGGCTCTAGCGAGAGACCCCAACGGGTCCTGAGGCTAATGGTTGGCCTCCGTTAATTAGGGTCCTTCGGTGAATTTGCTACCCGACCCTCGTTAAAGAGGGTAAAGAGGATAAAGAGGAGATCCGGACTAGTCAAGGGACCTTCCAAACATTTTATAGCCAAGCCTGATCGATACTTCCGATTACCATCTATGGTTACATCCTTCAATTAGTCTCCTGAGCTTGCCTGAGCTGTCCACTGCACCTTCTTCGCCTCGTCAATCCATTAGCTAATATAATTGTCTGTACCTAGCCTGTGATCGCAGTCCATGGTACAGCAGAGCCAGTTCAGAGGTGGGCATTATTCGGCGAAAAAAATATTTAAAATACTATTTAATATTTTAGATTTTATTTTGCTTATAATATTTCTATTCTAACAATTTCACCCACAAAATAAAATATTTCTATTTTAATAATCTGAAACACAAAATATAATATTTTATTTTTTGTGCGTCGTTATACCTAATACTTTCAGAAATAGCATTACTTATTTAATATTTCTTATTTTAGCAATATATAATTTAAAGAAGAAATGGTACTTACTATAAGAAACTATATCATTTGCCACATTTTCGTTTTAGTTTTTTGTTTGATTGCTGCTATTACTGCGTATATCCACTTCAGTTCACAGCATGTGCCTACTGAGGTTTGTTGATTAACACACATACAGTGTATCTTATCACCAGGAAACTATTTATATTCAGAAATCTATTGAATACAAACCATTATTTTGAGCAATAATATTTAAAATTGAAATTGAAAATAAAGACAAACTCCAAATATTTTAAATATTCTTACAATAAAATACTATTTTCAAATACTATTTTCAAAAATTACTGCATCAAATAAAATATTTTATTTTCAAAGTTGTACAGACACTGTAAAATAAATGGGATTATTTACTATTTACTATTTCGAATACTATTTTCCCCAGCTCTGAGCCAGTTTACATTCTTCTTATAAATCCTTATAATATATGTTATGCACATTGAACAAACAGACAGACAGTCAAGAAAGCGAGCTAATAAAAACGTGGTGAAATACAAACATTTTATGTACGAGACTACAATGAATAAGCAAAGACAGTGTAATAAAAAAACTACCAATATGTCCCAGTCGTCCGACTTGTCGTTCAGTTATACTACTGGTTTCCGCAAAAATGGCGAAACTTCAAAAACGAAAATTTTCGGGTGTACGATTTGTCGTTGATTTGTACATGTACTACATACTTACGCGAATAATTTTTCGCAATTTTCCAATTTTTACTGGGATGCTAGAATATGATAAAGAAAGTAGCGCCAACAAATAATTTTTCGGCGATTTTCCCGGGGTTGGGGTGGAAAATCGCGGTCTGCGTGCTCGCCTGTATAATTCAGTTGCGCGGCAAGCCCCGCATCAGAGATCGATGCCTTGACGTCTTTGGGCGCCTTGAAATATCGATCAGTGGCTCAGACGGGGCTTTTTAATCCATCAATCGGCGGAATCGTCTGTCAGTTCCTCGCGGATCAATTCTCCGAGACTGCTTCTGCGACGAGAAATATTTCAGTCGTATGCGAGCGAGGCATTAGGGTCGTTCGATGCAACGGTGCACTCCAGCGCAGAATATTTGATTATCTCCTATGCCCGCTCGAATGTCGCACAATGTTCTAAAATGTTACATGGACGATTTCTTCTCGTTGACAACGTTTCGCAAAAGCCCCCGATCCATTAAAAAAAAACCATCTTTCGGGCAGTGTAACCTTTCTACCGTCTCGTGATGAATCCAGGTTTCCGCAGATAGATAAAATTTATCTGTCATTATGACCAGTATATTATGGAAAAACCGATTCGTATTTATCCGACCCGGCCACGTTTATCTGGATCACCAAGAAACGACCACCTGGAAGTCCGAAATGCGTTGAATTTTTTATTAGCCCCTGCAAATAAATCCTGCAAATGTTTCCGCGGATCGCCATGCTCCACATCTTCCCCCGAAATCTCTTTCAAGCTTCTCATCCCGGTTCCCTCGACTAGAAAATATGCTCTGCCATTTGATTCCGAGCCAATTAAGGTCGTCTTCGGACTCATGATTCTCCTTTCCTATTTTCAGCGCCGCGGAGGGAGTTCAATTTGAACGACTTTGTCAGATTTTGACGGGCGGACTCGATCCCCTGAATTCTTCGCGCAGGACCCTCCAGAATTGTTTTCTTCAAATCCTCAATCGATTTTCTAACTGATTGCTTTATAGAAATACTATGTTGTCGCAACGTTTTCTCTCGGAAACTCGACAATAATTATCGAAGGTTCTGGTCCGATCTATTTCCCGTGTCGTGCCCGCTTTTACCAGCATTTCTTCCGCTAGGAGAAACTATGAAATTACCTGCGCACGCAGGATCCAGGCCAGCTGCTATGGAATAAATCGTTCGATGAGTATTCCAATTTCCGGACAACTTTTTGCTCGGTTGGAAATCGGCGACCCGATTTTCACCCGTTTTTCCAGACTGCAACACTATCGTCACTTATGTTCACGACAAAGATCGCGAGATTAGAAGGGTCCTCTATTCTGTAAAAATTTTTTTATTGAGAAGACCTCACAAGAGATTTATTACAACATTAGATACAAACAAAACCACACTATACAGAGCAAGTAACCCCTACAAACTAAAAGTAAGGGTGTAGTAAGGTGAAATGCCCTAACCCTGGACAGCATTTTTTGATACCTTTAATTTTATCAGTTTAGATAAAGAGAAATAATCTTTCAAGTGTTTTAACATAAAATCACACATTGTTTAGATTAATATTTTAATTGTATTATAGCTAGAATAATTCAAACCTATAATTGGACATATTAAATCCAATCTAAACTAGTAGCTGGACAGAAGTACAGCCTACTCCGGGACAAATTGAATTTACATATAATCTGCAACAGGCACTATATAGTGCTCCAAGTACTATGACCGCCACGGGGAGCGAGATGCCTGATCTATAACATTGAACTTTATTAAATCTTTAATAATGCACACATGAATATATTATTATTGTATATTAAATTCTGCCCTGTTTAATGCTCACTTTCTGTTGCAAAGCAAGCATTTCAAGGGACAATACTCCTTTCTCCATATTCTCTAATTGAGTGCATAATTTTGCTTTCTCTTCTATAATTTCATCTTTATTATCATTAGTTGCTTCAGACCTTATCTTTTTAGATTAATCATAAGTTTTTCATTTTATATCTTTAATTTGTTGTGTAATTTTATATTTTCTCTCGTGTAAATTATTATTGATTTTTTGTTCTTTTTTAATTTTGTTTCTCTCTTTTTCCTGCTTTTTTGACAAATGTCCTTCTATAATTTTTTTTCTTGCTCCTTTTTTCAAGATCTTTCTTCTGTTCTTCGTCCGTACAGTTGATGGTCCCTTGTTAGCACCCACCGAACTTAAATTTCTCATTCTAGAATGCGTGCTTTTTGGAAAATCTTAAATTGGCCCACTGTATTGAGAGCTTGTACTTGTACGATGCATTCAACAGAATGAGATTCTCGATTTCTGTTCAATTTTTTATTTTTATTCAATCTTCTATTTTCCTTCAATCTGTCATTTTTAATAATATCCTTAGATTTGATGTACACTTTTGGCTTGCTCTTACTTTTAATTTGTTTTTTATGATAGTTATTAATTACATTTTCGACTGGAATCAAAAGTTTTATTTCTAGCGATGGAAAACATTTTTTTAAGAATTATATCGACACACACACACATGAACAATTAATTTTTGAGGTTAGGTATTAATACTGATAGATTTATGCAATAAAAATTAAGTATTATTAACGTCAGAACCGGAACACATTTTCTATATATGTTCTACAAGCCAATAGTAATTTGTTTAAGCTAATAATAATTTGCGAACTACGGGTTGAGTTTAGTCGCAAACACTTGTCCGACTTAAGGCGTATGCACATTATTGCACATAGAATATAAGCTTATAGTTGGACAGAGCTACTGAGTCGCGTCCCAGTATGGAGTATGTACTTATATTTCACAGCAATCCTAAACTTGGACACCTAATATTCGAGTTAATATTTATTATTTAAGTTAAGTTTTATTGCAAATTTATTTTAAAATATTCATATTATTATGCGTGATAATTATTTTTCGTCTAAATGCTTAAATTATATCTGTTTTTCTAGTAAAAGTACAAACTATAAATGCACATGACTCGCATGTAAATAGACTTAATCTTGTATACTATTTTCAGATGAACTTTGAATTTATTTTTAAATTTCAATATTGATGTCTTAATGAAATAATATTCACACCTACTTGTAGTTAAAGCCTCAGAATATATAATATAATTATTTAATCTCTTAATTATTGATTTTACTATGAAAATTCAATTGTCCAGATTTAGATATCACTTTTGGATTGTCCACACTTAGGCCACTTCACCGTACCACCTTTCTCCCTTTACAGTTTTTTGGATTCTGTAAAAATATTGGAAAATTTTCTGGTTCAGTTAACCCTGCAATTATTTTGATGGAGGTAGGGCGAGTAAGGGAGGGTGGTGGAGCAGGATCGTGAGAGAACATTGAGCGTCGCGTCGCGTCGCGTCGCGCGTCGGTGCGGTGGCATGATGGTCGAGCCAACGGGCAACCTAACCGGTCGAATGGTAAACAATCGAAACATCAGGACTTTTATTCGGTATTGAAAGCCGACACGCTATTCAGAGTATTTCATTCGCCCATGGCGAGACACCTACCGCGGCTCCGACGACAAAAGGGAGGCTCGTGGACGGACGTCTCCGCCGCGTGCGATTAGGCCCTTCCACTCTCGCTATACTATACCCCACACCATACCATACCATACGTTCCTATTAACAAAGAACAACGGCGCCGATGAAACAGACGGAGACACTCCCATGCTCTCTCGTTCTCAAACCATATGCCAGTTGTTCGTATTATTTCATCAAAATATATTCGAAAAATTATTATTCAATCTGTTGGCTTCCTCGAGCCATTTTCCACTCGGAACATCATCGAAAAATAATTGATTCGAATTTCGCACAAGATTACTTTTTTCTATAAAACAACATGAAAGTGCTTGTACTAAAATGAAAATAATTAATAGTCACATATAATTATGCATATGTGATTTTCTTCGAAAGGTTCGTCAAGAATTTCTCGTAAAATCGTGTTTACTTTTTTTTGTCTGTATACAGTAAAAATAATACGATCTATAATAGGTCGATCGCTAATATACCCGAGATATTGATGCGACCATTAAAAAACACACTTAGAAAAAGTACGGTCTAATTCAAGTTTGAAACGATTTACTTAAACCTCTCTAAATATAAAAGTACTCGAATTGCGCTCCTATCCGCCTATAATAAAATAATAAATTACCTGGAATAATTGATGAAACACTTACTCGCGATAACATCTGGGATAACACTAATAAATTAAATGGGGAATGCGCCTAAGCCTGCCATAGAACTGGAGCGGTCCTTGAATCGTCCCCATACTGCGACCATACATACATACACACACACACACACACACACACACACACACACACACACACACACATACAGCAATACAGCTACAGCGCTGAACGTGCAGCATGCAGCAAACAGTTCTCGAGAGATACGCAGTCAGTCAGCCGATGGCGCTCCGCGCGGCACCATCGATCCGCGGCATAGATCGCGATCTGACGTCCGTTATCTCTCGGTGTGGTAGTTTCTGTGTTTGTTTCAACTTTTCTCTCGTGTACTATGCTACAAATGTGAATCTACAAAGTCTCCATACAGTGTTCTTGTGTGATCTTTTTTCTTTTCCTTTTGGATAACGTTCTGTGGAATTTTTCTCGGAATTATTTTGACACGTTTTTTGGTCCTACCGCGAAGCTGGAGAGGTTAATGTGCTTCTCACGAGGTATTTCTGCTTTAAAAACTGCCATGGTTGACCTGAAACGGTTTCAAAGGTATTTTTCAAATTGTTTTCACATTGTCAGTGTTCAGCACATTTTTCTCTTTGGACGTACGGAATGAATAGTGACAATAGTTTTCGCGACTGTTTTGAATTATTCTCTTGGAACTTTTAATAACGAGGGAGGTTTGTCATCAACGTGAAGAATATTGAGTGTGGTTAATTGTTTTCCCAGTTTGATGGTCGTTGTATTTTCAGAATCGATTCGACTGAATGTCGTAGCTTTTTCGTGCACTGCTTCACAATTAATTTTCAAAGCGACAGAGTTGATCGATTTATTCACGCGATATGTCATTTTGTCGTCATTTTGTGTATGACAGATTGTTAATATCTGTCAGCAAGTTTCAAGGTTAGAATCTGCGAGCGTTCGACGTGACAAGCTTATATTGTATTATAAAAATGACAAGACAGCATTCATTCAAGTTGTGCACGATTTTCAATTAGACATCGGCTTTTTATATTTATATGACAGTGATAAAGTAATATCTATTTAGAATTCGCGTGATCTTTACTGCCATCCTTGGTCAGTGGTGCCCGAGTCTATTTTGAATCAGCAGTTTAGTATTTTATAACTCAGAGCACTAAACTGACGAAATATCATTTTGCGACAATGTTTATATTTTCCGCGATTTTTATTTCGATTCTTCAATGGCGATGCCTGGGTCCATCTTGACCCGGGGTTCAAGTAGCCAAAAATTCATGCGCCGAAGTTGGAATCGAACGTTTCGCGTCGTCCGAATGGGCTAAAAAATATTGAACAATGTTTATCTGAATCCCTGTCTCGCGATGCACGGGTTAGGCTATGTTGAAGTTCGAACGGAAGGTTTCGCGCCACAGCACAGGCAGAATTGGATCGGATCGAATCGAATCGCGTGTCGGTAAAAGTATTTTCGGTGGCGGTGAAAGACCATTGTCCAATCGAGCCTCGTTCGAGCGATCCGCGTTCGAACAAGGTCGCTGAGGTTTACGAGCCGGTAACGATACACGCGACACGAAATTTATAACGGCCATTAAACCGTCTGAACTCTCGTCTTTAAATACAAGCCCTGCGCGTTCCGCTTACACATTCGAGCCTCAAAATTTTTCGATTCCTGGCCTCAACATCTTCCTCGATCCGTTGTTTTTCGTTCGTTAGAAACTAGTCGAACGTGGGCACAGGTCTTTTCATCTGGAATCTAATCACGGGTCTCCCGAATCATCCTAGTGCGTTTAGGCTAGTTGCAATTCATTGTAAACACGCTCCTATTATTTTCACAAAGTACTTAATCGAAATTGGACGCTTCAAGTAATTACGTTAGCCGCGAATTAATTTGTACAGCTTTGCACGTAGACGCGCCAACCAATCTCTCTTGATTTACGCCGCTAGCAATGAAAAATGGCATTCGAGCGGGAGTTATTAATCGAAGGTAGAACAATTTTAATCGCGACACGTGACCGTTTAATCGGTGGAAACAATTTTCGCGCGGAACAGTTATAACAGCGAAAGGTTAAAAAGTCATCGTGAAATTATATTGAATCGAGAGTCACGGAGAAAAAGAGAAAGAAGGAGAGAGAGAGAGAGAAAGGAGGTGGGTCAGTGAACCCGCGTACACATAACAGGCGACGCAAGACTTTGATCGATGCGTCGATCAAGATTCGCAAACTGGAGACTCAATTTCGATTTTTCACCGACTATCGTGAGTACAGTGAGCGAAATTCGTTTAAACGCACATACAAAAATAAGGATTTTGGGGCTGAAGGATCAAAAGTTTAATAAGAAACGTTTAACAATAACTGAGGATTATAAATACATTTATATACTACAGTATTTGTACATATATATTTACCAAAACATTTATGTGTAAGAATTTTTACAAACAAAACCATATTTTACTTGTGAAATTCGGACACGAGTACGATTTCCGTGGCCCCTCGTTTTGAGGATATATTTGTGTTCTTGGGTTTAGTTTAAGAAAAAAATGTATATACATGGTGTCAAATTGGCCTGGTTTAGCCGGTAAAGTAGATTTCCTGTTTTTTATAAACCTGCAAATATCTTGGAAACTATGCGAAATATGGGAAAATATCAAGAGACCTTTTTCGTAGAAAATTAAATTTCCAAAAATTTATGTCCTATGACATTTTTCTATTAGCTGCGCAGTTTCCGAGTAAATTTATATTTCGGTGAATTTGCAGAACAACTGCCTCTCCCCCGAAATAATGCTATTCTGTTCTGTTACATAAAATCAAATGTATGACTTAATCAGGAACACGGGACAACAATACCTTTATGATCACTTTTAAAATCAACCACTTTTCTTTATTATAATTTCTCTCAATATCTGGGGGGAAGAAAACACTGCGTTTAAACGAATTTCGCACTTGTAGGCGCTGTTTTAACTGTTTCGCTCTGCGACATATTCTGGCATGTAAATACGGAACATTTCGAAGCATAGATGTTGAAAGTAAAGGTTTAGCAAAGTAACTAACCCCATTGTGATAAAACGTCATCTGCCCTTTTCTTCTAAAAAAGTATGATAGTTTGTAAATTTTCAAGTGCGTTTAAACGAGTTTCGCTCACTGTAGTCCGAGATAACTTTTACGCAAGGTTGAATAGAACCTATTAAAAAGTCGTAATATTTCTTTCGATCGCTGGAAAATATTAAAAGCTTGAAGGTATAGAGAATCCTTGGCCTCCGAGAGGTTCGCCAGAAAAATTGAAAGTAAATAGGCGATCGTGGAAGCTGAAACGACTTCTCGATTTAAAATCCTCGTTGTATAATCGAGAGCTCGCAGCAGAAGAGGGAGGCTGGAGTCGATAAGAGCTTCCAGGAGAAACAGGAAACCCGTTCTCTCGGGACCATTTCCTCGCTTACTTATTGTGCTAGCTGTACAAATTAATTCGTAACTCTTCCGTTCGTGAATTGCTTAATGATTTACACGCGGTTCACGTACGTTTTTGCAACTATAAAAATTCCAATCGCCTGAATATTCAGTTTTCTTATAAATGTACAAACTCCACGGTGATAGTATGTACACGGTGCTGGACGCAATTGGAAAATTATGGAGACATTCGTGCGACAGGAATCCTCTTCGGGGATCTATCGGTGTTCTCGAGGAAGTTGCGAGGATTATTGGCGAAACTGCCACCATTTTCTCCCGGTTGAATCTCTTTTCCCTTTGTCCCTGGCGGATTATGAATACGCTGCGCCTCGAAGTAAGTTCGCAGGCTCTTCTGCTTGGAAATTATGGTTGCGGAGTTCCCGCACACGCGAGCTTTGTTCCGACTTTGCTAGGACACCGTTTCGAGCTGTAAGCACATATAATTTTCATGGGGCTTGCGTGTGTCACAGCTTTCGAAATTTAGGATGTACATACAGGGTGTCCCAGCATCGGTAGTACAACCGTGGACGGGGTGATTCTACATGAAAAAAGAAATCGAAAATGAAGAAAAAGATGTTTTCATTTGAGGCTTCGCGCGTTTCCGAGAAAATCCGTTTTGAATATTCAACGAGTACGTGTACACTTAACTATGGTTTAGATTTAGATGGATGGATCTCGATAGAAGTCAATGTCACTTACAAGTACATAGTACTAATATCATTAGTATCAACATTATGTGCTGTATTACTCGTTTCTACCTATGGATTTAGAGAGGATTTAAATGAGAATAAGACATGTAATTTAGTTACTAGGTTACTTTATTAATGTAAAAATTGTTGGAAATACTGCCCATTATGCTGCATACACAACTGCATTCTCCGAATTAAATTTTTATGAACGCATTCTAATGTATTCTGTAACTTCAATTCTTCAAATACTATCTATCTAAACCAATGATTCCCAAAGTGGTCTATATCGACCCCTAGGGGTCGACTCCGAACTGCCAGGGGTCCATGTCAACGAAAACAAAAATTAGGGATGCATGAAATGTAAATGGGGGTCCACGAGTGTTCCGTAGCAAATGAACGAAACACGTGGGTTCTTCGTCGACAAGGTTTATGACACGGACGTGAAGGAAAGGCTATTTTTGAGATTAAAGCATATTCTATTGTACATTTGGCGACCATTTGGCAGTAAAAAGTTAAAGCAGTAAACAAAATTCGAAGTAACGCGTTGAATACTAGGTTATTTGCGCAGCTGTGTGAGGAAAATGACGAGAACTTTCATTGATTGCTCCTTTACACTGACGTACGCTGGCTGTCAAATGGCTTATGTTTGACAAAATTTCGTTCACTTTTTGAGACGGTTTTAGAGTTTTTGGGAGGATGATAAAGATCCAATTTTAAAAGAAAATTTAATTAAGTGGAAACCGATTTCATTTCACTTCATTAACAGATTTGTTCACCAAATTTAATGAAGTTAACTTGCAGTTACGAGGTGACAGTCTAAATTTGATAAAAACAAAGTCCCTCATTTCAGCTTTTCTTGTCAGAATTAAACTAATGAAGTAAAATATTGGACGGCGCGAATTTTCCCAGTTTCCCAATTTGTCACACACAAACTGCCAAGATGATGTTTCAACCAGTTTCGCCGAAACGGGCGCCTCTTACTCTCCTCCTTTTCTCCTTCCACTATCCCATTCATGCACCATGCGCACACTCCAACGTCCCCCACTAAGACGTAGATCACGGTGCCCGTGCCGTAGACTGGTCTGGTCATCAGAGAGGGGGTACCTGTATTCCCCTCGATTTTCTCGATCTGGCAACACTGGTTTCAACCTACGTTCAACATTTAAATATGCTTCACACAGACTTTGAAATTGAAACTAGGTTTGAGGATGTTTTGACTATGGAAATACCGCAGTGGTTTATCAATCCATACAGTGACATTGAAGAAACGGATGTCATATTACAAGAAGAACTAATTACAAGAAACCTAACTAAGTTGAAGCCATATATTGAAAATTTACTATTGAAGTATCAGGCTCATCCTCCCCATTAAAAGCATATATTGTTCTGTGTAGTTATTTTATGTTATAATTTTACTAGATTTGCATTTTGTGTCGTTTTAATTAATAAATGTATAAAACTTAACATGTTTTTTTAAAGTGAGTAGCACTGTGTCAGCTGTCAAAAACACATTTGAAGTTGATGAATTTGTAACAATTCATTATTCGAAAGGCGGGGGGTCTACCCAAAACAGAAAAAATTTGCACGCGTGGTCTATGAGACAAAAAAGTTTGCGGACCTCTGATCTAAACCATAGTTAAGTGTACACGTACTCGCTGAATATTCAAAGCAGATTTTCTCGAAAACGAAGCCTCAAATAAAAACATTTTTTTCCTCATTTTCGATTTGTCGTTTCATGTAGAATCACCCCGTTCACGGTTGTACTACCGATGCTGGGACACCCTGTATATAGTTAACAGGATTTTTATCGAAGAAACTATTATTGGACCAATGAGAAAATTCTTCTTGTTCGTTGAAAGGTAGTTTTTTCACTGTTTTATGGAAGAAAAATCGTGTATTTGATTCTCCGATTAAAATTTTCTCCAGGGTACGATTTCTCGTGGCACCGATAGTTTCCTCAATCAAACCATAATCGCGCAAACAATAGCATCAGCCGCAAGCCGCAAACCATGGTACTACATAGTTGGACCTAGGCACTATCATTGCGAATAATCCGTTGATCCGTGGAGTGAAAGGTGTGAAAGCGAGCACACAGCATCGGCCTCAAAGGACAGTTTCAGACGTGGTCAGAGCTGGAGGATCTCGCTGGAAAAAGTTTCGAAATTAGGAAACTTTCCAAGATTATAGCTCGCTCGTGTTTGTTCTCGTGTGTCTCCGATAAAACTGTGTTCTATCCGGTTCGCGTGCTCTATCGACCGGGACAAAAATTAAACAAACGAAAAGCCACGTGTACACGAAGAATGAAACGGAGAAAAGTCGCATGACAGACCCATGACACGCGCATGGCCACGCGTGCTGGAATCTGTCGCGAGCAACGGAAAAACAACCGGATTGCCATAATCAAGAGAATCTGGACCTGGAGGAAAATGGGCGGGAAAGTCGGCCTGATCTGCGGAAGCTGCTGGTCCGGCAAGTATAGTATGTGTCACGATGATTTTCACTAATTTTCAAATCTTTATTCGGCTCTTTAATCCTTGCTAAATGGTATATTTTCTAACGAAAATTTCCTGAAAATTTTTGTACAAGAATGTCTACGTATAATTTGAATTTTCATTAACATATTCCCTGGACCAATTTACGCGACCCTCGATAAATTCAATTTTAGATGAAATCTTCATCCGATCGATATATCCAACTCCGAACAATCGAATCGTCAACTAAAATTTTAATTACAATATTTCCTCGCAAAAACGCCAACAGAATGAACGGATTTTAATCGAACGTTTCATTCAACCAATTAATTCAACCCGCACCGCGTTTAATATCGAATCAAATCTGCCGAGCAATATTTCTCTTCATAAAGCAGACAGAATCCACTTGTTCATCGATCAAACCATATTTCCGGAACTAAAGAACGAAAAGCACGGAATTAACGTCCTGTATATGTATAGAGACACGGCGCAGTGATTTCGAAAATGGAAGCGAAAAACTAGATCGCAACATCGACAACGCACTGGTGCGTGTTATGGCGAATGTAACCTTGGCTCGCTAGAAAAATACACGGGGATCAAATGGAATCTTTGTTTGGATTACTTTTTCTATTGCGATTGAACAGCGTATTTTTCTGACGCGCTCGTGTTGCTGATCATTAAATCTTTATGCATTTATAGGAAAGTAGAGTAGATTAAAGGTTCCATTGAAAAGTGTTTAGCCACTTAAAAGAGGAAATAGCATTCTACGTATTTGGTTTCTATCCGTTGCAATCGACGCAGACACTTTTTATTTTGCATAAAGATCAACAATCTACTGATTACAGTATTTTATCGATAATTGTCCCCAACACGGGTCTGCTCAGGGACAATTATATGCCAGCGATACTATTCTTTGACCTTTGCCGAACGTAGAAAAGGACAGTGGAGAGCCTCGCTCGCCGAGACGTGTAAACACAACAAATCCAATGACAAAACTTCTTTATTTTTCATTATTTATTGGTGGGACTTTGACCAATATATTCGTGGCATTTTTTGAATGAAAATAATATGATATTATATAATTCCAATTATATTTGCTTGTGTGATGAACGATGAAAGTTTTCGCCGCAAAGAAGGACAGCGTATGGGAAAGAAAGAGACGCGGAGAAAGAACTTCCCATACGCTGTTCTTCCTAGTAAATATTCTTATATTCATTGTAAATATTATCGGAATTTTATATCATATTTGGTATAATTTTCATTTAAAAAATGCCACGAATATGTTGGTCAAAATCCCATCAAAAAATAATGAAGAATATAGAAGTTTTGTCATTGGATTAGTGTGGTTTCACCGATATACCCGAGCCGTATGATGTCATACTTTTCGGCGACCGAGGCCTCTCGAGCTTCTTGGCTCCTCAGGCGGGGTACACCCCGCAGGAGTGGGGATAGTTCTGGGACAATTGTCGGCCAGACATTTGGGACATTTATCGATAAAATACTGTATTAACCCTGTGGATGGGGAAGATGATTATTACAACGAAGCTTGTTTCTTCGAGAACCATAATTTACAATGTTAAACAATTTCGATGCGCAACCAACCGAACCGTTCGAGTTCTTGACGAATAAATGTGTCTGTAAATTCCAAAGTTAGAGAATCCAGCACACGGTGATCAGATCCAAGGGGGATCATGGATTCGGCTTATGAACCGTTAAGAAACGTGATTTTACATGGTCTAACAGGCCACGCGATGCAGAACCATTCTGGCCGAGGACTGGCAGCGAGTATACAGTATACAGTATACCGTTACTCGCCTCTCGCGTTCCCTCCACGTTTCATTACATAATTCTCTCGTTGCGGGCCGTGGCACCGGGTCCGATTTTTCGACACGGTACCCTGGATACATTCTCGAGTCGCGGTCCGGATTCCCGATGGATCCGCGAGAGTCGTTAGGCTGGCTCCTTTCAAACTAGTTTCATGCGCGTCGTCCTTGTCCGACGTGTCACCAACTTCCTCTCTGAACAGCTGTTCCTCGAACTTCGACGAAGAACGCGAACTTCTAACGTCGCGTCGAGAGCAATTTCGTCTAAAGACGCGTCCAAATTTCCTTCGATTTTCCTTTATTTTCCTAGAACATTTACCTGGATCTTGGATCTACAGTGGACAACAAAAGTAAGTTAATACTCATATTCTCAATCATGAAATCACGATAACAGTAATATTTATTCACTTATAAAAATAAACAAGTTGATTACATATTTAACGGTAATGTTGAAAACAAAATTTATTACGATTATCACGGTGATCTGAAGTTTTATCAAGATATTGATCTTTCTATACTAAATACCATACACAAAACTTGCTGTGACAAAAGTAAGTTAAAGTATCGTTTAATAACACTGTCCAACACCAAATTTGTTTCACAATTACATTGTGATGGTGGTTCTTATAGAGTTTTTCGCGCTGATTCCGAATCTGATCTTAATTTTTCTCCTACACGTACAGTTTTTGAGAAATTTGAGTTTGAAAAAAAAAACATGTTTTTCGACTTTGAACAAATATATTGTGATGTTATTATAAAAGATATTGAATTGTTCTTTGCAGCAAAAGATTCTGTAGACTAGTCTAGGAGAAAAATTAAGTACAGATTTGGAATCAGCGCGAAAGACTTTATAAGAACCACCATCACAATGTAATTGTGAAACAAATTTGGTGTTGGACAGTGTTATTAAACGTAACTTTAACTTACTTTTGTCACACCAAATTTTGTATATTTAGTATAGAAAGATCAATATCCTGATAAAATTTCAGATCACTGTAATAATCGTAATAAATTTTGTTTTCAACATTACCATTAAATGTGTAATCAACTTGTTTATTTTTATAAGTGAATAAATATTACTGTTATCATTATTGAAAATATCAGTATTAACTTACTTTTGTTATCCACTGTCTGTGTATATTTGTAATTATTAGACAGCGGATCTTTATGCAAAATAAAATTTTTTTACCTGATATTGTAACAAACTGGAGTGAAATAGAAACTCTTATCGTCTGAATAAAATAACAGTGTTTTGAAATTCTTCTAACGTTTTTACCGTTTTCAATTACACCTCAGTTTTGTCATAAATGCATCAAATCCGCTGTCTAGTAATTATCTTTTTCGAACCGTTCATAGTCACCGAAGAAAATGTTTCGAATTTTGCGACATGCATCGTGTTGACCAATGAATGGTCCAGGTTGCAGCTTATATTAATTATGGATTAAAATCGGACAGCTGTGCATTGTTCGAAACGCGAGCTCGCAAAGTGTAGCCGAATTTTGAGAGGCCGGGTTATCGATGCAATTCGCGATATGGGATCGTGAACTGGGAAAGACAGAGAGAAAGAGAGTGAGTAGGGGTGTGAGGGGATGGGAGAGCGTACATAGGGACGGTTAATAAATTGTTCGACGAGTGGTGGGGCTAGACAGCGAACGGTCGGCGTAATTAAACGAGAAACTAACGTGAGGACGATATTTCACTGTGCTCCATATTTATACTTGACTCGGAGAAATTTCGTGCGATTAGGGTGAACGTTCAGGGCATAGCCACCTCCCCCACCCTGCCACTTTATTTCCCCACCCACCGGCGGGTTATAGTTCTGCGTTTAGCTTTACGAGGGCCGCGGTAATTAGCGGGAGTCACGTACAACGGAATTGTCTGGTTTCTTGATATCATATGCATGCGAAGCAATTATCCGGTACCGCTGATATACGTATGCCCCTCCCATTACCCCCTCCACTCCACCTTTGAAGAGAAAACTGGAGCAAAGTTCGAACAATCGTGGATGAAGTCGTTCTATTGTGGTATAAACACGTTTTCTTAACTGTCGACGTTGCGAGAGACAAGGAAGAATTGATTCGGTACGCGAGAGTCGGGGCAATTAAGCCACACCCACTACGCGGTCGATTCTCCTGAACATCTACGAGACTATTGGCGACAGAGAAAAATGTTCTAGAGAATATTCTAGATTGCGGATGTTTCCGCAACTTTCAATTTTATTTTGACAAATTTCAAGGATGTTCTGGAGGTACAATGGGAGACAAAACTACAAGAAATTCGAAATCCATCAATATATTGGTAATGAAAGCCATTCACGAGTATATTTTGCATTAAACTTTTGCGAATACTGTACCCTCTGTAGCTATATCCAGTGGTCTACACTTGTCGCGCTTCCATGCTAGTGAGAGACAACACGGCAATTATTTACTTCAAGGGCTTCCTCACCGATTTTGATGATCTTCACATATGTTGTCAAGGTCATCATTCTGAACAACTTTTTCCTATACATGTTACCGCCGCTCGATTTTAGTTTTCGAGATATTTGCGAAAAACTATTGCTAATACTGTATTGAATTTTGTGCATTCTTGGACGGTCCGTGGCAACGTGTTATATATATATATATATATATATATAAATGTAATATAAAATATAGAATAATAATATATAATAATATAATAATACAATATACATATAATACATAATATACAATATATAATATATAATGTGTACAATGTATAATATATAATGTATAATATATGATATATATAATATATATATTATAAGAGTGAGACCCTGTTTTCTCTCATGTCCACAGCGTGTGTAGAAGCAAAATGTAAACAAACGCCGCGCCGGGACAGCCTTATGTTGCCGCAGAGCGTGCAGAAATACGAAAAATTCAATACAGTATTAGCGATAGTTTTTTGGTAACTATGGTAACATGTATAGGAAAAAGTTGTTCGGAATGATGACCTTGACAATATATGTCAACGTCATCAATATCGGTGAGGAAGCCCCTAAAGTAAATAATTACCGACAACACGATAAATTTGACGTTTTGTAACAGTTTATAATTTTTTTGCTCTGTAACTGTTTAGTGAATCCTAATAAATTTTGAACATAATTAATATTATATAATTTTTACTACATATAAAAAAACTGGAGTTTCTAGTTGCGTTTTTTCGCGGTTTAAATAGGGTTTGAAGTGGAATTTTATGAATCCTCCATAAGAAGACGTGCTAAAATGCGCAAACTTTAAGTTGCTATAATTCTTAAACGGTGCAGTGAATCGAACCCAAACTTTGATAATTGCATTAATTTAGTAAGAATTATATCTCGTCAAATTTTCAAAAATGTTGTTGCGTTTTTATATTACCTCCAGAACATCCTTAAGGAAATGGTACGACACGAGATTCCATTTCCATTTTCAACAAATAAACAGACAAACAAGAAAGCGAGCTAATAAAAACGTGGTAAAATACAAATAAAAATCGTACTAAATTCCGTTGAATTTAATACTGCGGTATTTTTTGAAAATCTTTATAAGCCATAAATACTTAAAGATCCGCGGTCTACAAACGACGAATGGTTCGAAGAGCTGTACAATTTCACGTGAGCCTTGCTTTCTATAAGTGGATAATGAGAAAAATCTCGTTGAATGTTTATCGATTACAAAGAATAGAATCGGAGAGAAAGGGTGATGCGCGTCGATTGTCGGTAGAAAAAGACCGATTGAAAGGAGAGCATTGAAACGGGCAGCTCGATCGACGGATCACCTGTCGTTTGCGGACGAGAAATCGGCGCCGCGGAAAAAGATCGGGGATCCGAGGCGGAGCGAGTCTCGAGACTGGACCCGCCGCTCAGCAAAAACTGGACCTGAGCGTGGCCGGTCGCGCGCGGAGATTTCGTCTTGGATGGAATTGTTTTTCTACCGCAGCAACTGGACCTGTAACGGGCGCTTTGACGTCTACGGACATGGTCCCGACCGATCCTGTCCATTCTGAGATACACAGAACTTTCTTTCAGCGTTCGTTTCACTCTGCTGCAGCTATTCGGTATCGGTCGATACTCCTGACTACGTATTACACATTTGTCAACATGTAATGACGCAGACGTCTTACGAATCTTCTGTTCGGATATTTGTACACATTTTTCTGATTCAAACAGGAAGCTCTATCCAAATCGATTATCCTTAGCAATGAAGTCTAACAAGGGAAGTTACCCAACCGTAACACGCCGATTTTAATGAAATTTTGGTATGATATAGAACTCAAAAAAATATTTGACACGTATTTTTGTTATAGTGGCCGACATTCGTGTTAAGGGGGTGAAAATAGCTCTCAAAGTTGGGGTGAAAAATCGATTTTCTTGAATATCTCCAAGAGTACTAGGCTTAGACAAAAATTTCAAAATCCAATTTGTGCGTCTTTGAAGAACGAATCTTTTCGTGACTGACCAAAAAAAAAAATTTGTTTTAAAAATATGTTCAAAATTAACCTTTTTTGCATACATTTCTCGATAAATCATTACAATTTTTTCATGGAAATTTTTGTATACACAGTCTACATACCTTCATAAAAAATACGAGGAAAAAAGTTCCTTAGTTCCGCGGTCATAATAGTCATATTATGTTCCAACGCTTATGCGAGGCACGGTGGCAACCGTAATGGAAAATTTGTTCGAGTAAGGATAACCGTTTATTTTTGGAGTTGTTCCACGTTAAAAGTGATGTGGTAGCCCTGAAAAGGGCTGATTTGTGTGTTTTCCATCGATCAAAAATGAGGAAAAAGTTAAATTACACCAAACGTTATATGTATCTATAAGCTACTCTACAAAATTATCGCAATAATGAAAGTTGTCAAAAAAGTGTACAAAGCGCAAATGGCATTTACACCACGAACAGTTAAGAGCAACGACTTCGGTACAAACCGAGCAATTAATAGATTCTTTTTCGGTAAAACAATACTGGACAGGATTCTCAAAATGTTCCGGTCTGGTATCTATGTAACCATGTAACCATGTATGTGGGGACTGCATTTTTATAATTGTGTTGCGGGCATATAAATTAATTTCTAAATCTAATGTAATTACTAAATCAGAAAGTCTGCCTGCAAAATTTTTTCAAATTCTAAATCCATATGTGTAAGTACGCGTCTAAAGGTTGAATAAGTCCAGTAGTGTTTTTCAGAATACATAGTTAACTTCCCTTGTAAGTTTTCTTAGTTAGCCTATTATGTAGATGACGATATTTCAGTCCCCTTTTGATGGATTAAGGTCTACCGTTTTAGATCGAACAAATGTGATTCGTTGAATTTTTCATTAGCGCCGACACCAACTGTTCACTACAGTTGCTCCGTTTTTGGCTCCGCCAACTTCGCCAGTTATTCTACGAATATATCTCTCTTGAAACTGTCAGCGAACTCTTCCGAGGTTTGTCAAAATTTCAAGAGCGTCTCTTCTTGGAGACTCGGAAGTTCAACGAGCTAAATTATTCGAGCTCTCCTGCGCTCTGGAGACTGCTGAGAAGAGGACTAGTCCAGACGAACGTGTCCGGAGAACTTCGAGAGAAAGAGGGAGATAGGGAGAGAGAGAGAGAGAGAGAGAGAGAGAGAGAGAGAGAGAGAGAGAGCTATCTTTATAATGTTGAGAATTTTTGAAAAGTTGTTCGCTATTTCCACCGTGAGAATCGTCGGTAGACCGTGGACCCTTGCGACTGAAAACTATCCGAATTGCAAGAAGTTCTTTCCTTCTCTTATCATTTTAATATTTTTGAATTTTCTTCATCTTTCTACTGTTTTTTGAATTTCACTTGGTCGCCGTCAAACTCCGTTGAAGATGCGGTCGTCGAGGGTGAGTATACCATCTCGAAAGACAGTCTAGGGTTGACAACGAAGGGAGAATTCGCGGAACAGTTTCGCGCCGCGAGGCAATGGGTTAATCGACCGCGAAAAACAGAACAGAACTCGGACGGCTTTTCGATTCACGGTGCTGGGAACCGTGCCAAAATCACTGTTGCTCGAAGCCAGTCCTCCTGGCAGAGATTATAGCTCTCGGCCGTGAGCTACGTAACGGGCCTCGGGGTCCAAAAGTTTATTCATGACTGAACGAACGTTCCCGTCGAAATTATGGTCCTGCCGAAAGTCTTGCGAAACGTGCTGATAACGAGACGATGAACAAAATTTTATTCAGATCTTAACACATTGTTGACCGTGTTAATTGTTAATGTTAATTCGTGTTTGCACTTGTATTATCAATTTCGATTTACGCAACCCAGGGCAAAATAGAATATTTCGGAACCTTTGTTCATTCGGTGATCGCTATACAGTTTATCATACTAGAAAAAAAGATGTTAAAAGTTATATGAAAGACATGTTCAAAGTTTCATCTTAATTCATTATGTTCTCATCTCAAATCAAGTTTACTGAAGTTTATTTATTGGGTTGGCAAGAAAGTAATTTCGGTATTGTAAGGTGCAATAGAGCCCAATATCTTTTTATTCAAGCAATGAACTTTAATGAATCAGATATTTTCCATGTTGTTCGATGATTTTTTGCCAAAAAGAATGAATAAGAAAATATTTTATGGATTAAAGTCCATCGCTTGAATAAAAAAACGAAAATTTGGTTGTTACTTCACCTTAAAATACCGAAATTACTTTATTGCCAACCTAATAGACTGTTCTAATTGTAAAATTGTTGGTCAACAATGTGTTAAATTGTGCTGGGAGGGGGGGGGAATTCTGAAGAAAATAAATGTGGGTACTATTGTACCCTTTGCACCTGATATTCCATACATAGGAGCAGTCTAGAACAACGAGTCCCGTGTCCTTCTACTCTGTTTCCGTTCGTCGGAATCATTTTCTCCGCAGGTATTTGCGGCTAGCAATCAACGATCTTCCACCTTGATCATTCTCGGTTGATCGCGAGGGGCAGCGTGTGCGGGTAATCGTGTCGACTGGATGCCAGCTAACGGGATCTGTAGTGATCAAGTGGGTCAGACGAGAGCCGATACCCACCGCCCCGTGTGCTATCCCGCTTTGTCTTCGCGATTAACCGTCGAGTCTTGTTTCGTCCCGTCGCGTCTCGTCTCGTCTCGTCTCGTCTCGTCGCTTGTTCAGCCCTGAAACGTGCCGCTTTTCGTGTTAGCACGTGTCCGAGGGTGAACGTGTCGGCCCGTGACACTCTCCGGTTCGAATTAATGGCCGCGATCAGAATTCCGGGCGCATTACCCGAGAGCAGAATTAATATCCCAGCAGAAGGGAACGATGCGATAGTTGGTTTCGATAGGACGAACGATCTGGCCACAGGGGAATTTGAAATCGATCTTGCTCCGAAATAGGAACGTACATAGCAACCCGTGAGAATTAATAAATGAGTAGACTGCAGATCTCTTCGTGCAAAATAAAAATATAATATTTTGTGACAATTGTGCGAGTAGCAGGAGGTAAATAAAAACTCGCTTCATCCCTTAATCGATTTTTTGCGGTGAGAACGTCATAAGAATATTCTTAGAGCCTGTTCAGACGCGGCGCACAGTGGTCCGAGAGCGGCAAAAACCTCATATTTCCAAGTGCCTTAAAAACCGAATTTTTTTATATTTTTGACGAGTAGGAGAGTAAATCAAAACGTTTCAAGGATGAATCAGTTCAAAATTCAAATTCACTTTGTTGTAGAACGTTGGCCATGCTAAGCATACTAGTTTTCAGCATAAATTGAAACGCATGTTTGAAGATACCGTATGCGCCTGTAAAAATAGTAATGTAAAAAATGTTTTTTTTTATGGCTTCCTTCAAGCACGAAGACCCGGAATAAATCGCGAAAAATGATTATTTTTTAAATTTTTCGAGCAGTTTTACAGGTAATGCTATTAAACGTGGAAAAGAGCAACGTTAATGAACTTTTAAAGACGATATCTCTCTTGCGCCAACGTGCGCCAACGTGCCCATGGAAAAATAACGTTTGTAGATATCTAAGTAAACAATAACTGCAAGGTAACCCGCGGCTTTGGGTTTTATCTCATGAAATATCGGTGAGAACGCGTCAAAGAACGCGCTCATGCGTTATAATTATATTGAATCATGTATATTTCATTTTAAATTTATTTTTTATATTCAGTTTTTAAAAGTGTGTAAAATTTATTATTTATTTTTTAATTTATTTATTACTTTTCGTGTGCCCAAACTGTAAATAAAACATTAAATCTTGTACACATAAGCGTGTACTTTTTATTTCACTTTATTTTATATATCATAAATTACATGAAATTATTATTCTTTAAATTAAGTTAAGAAAAAGGAATTTTTTCTTATTGTCTTTAATTTAAATTGAATTATATTTCATTTTAAATTTATTTTTTATATATACAATTTTAAGTGTGTAGAATTGATTATTTATTTTATTAATTTATTACTTATTTTTTAATGTATTTACTATTTTTCGTGCCCAAGAATGGTTACAAACACTTTTTATCAAGATTTTCCCCGAAATAGACCCTTTCGTAGGGTTTCTACCGTTTTCTGCCGCTCTCAGACCACTGTGCGGCGGAAACCGCGCGGATCTTATTCCATTAGCATCTATGGATTCGTTCACACGCATCCCCGCGGTCGAACAATCAAAAACAAAAAACGCGCGGTTTCCGCCGTGTCTGAACAGGCCCTTAGATTTTTCACCAGCCCATTTTTTCATAAATCCATAAAAATCCGAAGTCATTATAATGAGCAACGCTCAGAGATAATAGCGAAACTTTCGATGGAACACTCTCTCTACAGTTTTGCGAGTTAAATGCGACGAGTGGCAGGGAATAATAGTGTTTCGAAGCCCGACTCCGATCGATGGAACGGTTAATCGATATACCGTATCAGGAATTAGAAATTAGCATTTATATGGTGTCCAGAGCGTGCGTAGAAAGGTTCGACGCTCTTTCTCTCTCTCTCGCTCTCTCTCTCGCTCTCTCTCGACGCGCGAGTGTAATAGTCGAGTTTCCGGGAATCGAGAGTGGCCGGTGTACCCGCAATTTGTCGCTGCACAGTAACACGATAGCCCCCCAGTGAAACTGCGATTCGGTGATCGACGCATTCCGAACCGTCGGCATCAGCGAACCGGGAATGAAACGGTGCACTACGTCGACGCGTTTCCGCGTATAGCACTCGAGAACCGAGCCACTTTTTTCGTTGGCTTTTCCCTTCCGTCGATCGAAAATTAAATCTGCTTCCGAGCTTTTTCCAACGGTCAACGGTACGGCCCGATTTCGCATACCGTCGGCAAACGTCCAATTGAACGGAGTCCGTGCTAACAGGGAATATGGTAGTCTAGGTTAGGGGAGAGTTTCTCGTTTCGACTTGGAGGGTTGTTCACCCCCATGATCCTACCGAAAAGGCGACATAAAGGCCGATTCGGTGTGTGCGTGGCAACGCCGGAAGAGGCGCCGCAGGGACGTCCCAGGGAGGATCTATTCGAGGATTGGGGTAGGATCTATTGGGGGGGTGTTTATTGGGGATTCGATTGCGTCGTGGGGATTCGCATGCCTCGAGCAAAGCTCGGTTTCGAATCGTCTGTCGAAAGCTTTACGCCTTTCGAGGACTTACGGGAGTAGTTGCCCGCGAGCCTTTATCGAGCGAATTTCTGCTGTGCTCTGAGAAACATGAATTTTTAAACAGTCTCGTTCAGGAGCTTAGCAGAACGTTCCTGGAATTGTATAATTTGGAATATACAAAATCGAACATTAAAGAATGTGTTCCCCACGGCTTTTTAATGAAAGCTTTTACTTTGTCTTTTTGAACAAGAGGATGCATTTGTGATCCCTGCATTGATTTATTGAAACCGCTCAATTTTCCAAAAATTTCAACCACACATAGGCACGTTTAACAATAAAATTATCGTTCGTCCACAAATGTGTCTCTTCATGGTGGTTTTCTTCGAGAAAGTTTGCTATTTCTTCTTTGAGTTCAAACACGCTTTGAATCACTTTTTTACGAAATAGCCAGCGAACTTCAATATCAAATATCAACACACAGCTTTGCAAGCAGCCTAGCTCTCAAAGGACTGTTCTTAATGTAGTTTATAATTTTTATAACTTTCGTAAAAATGTTGTTCAGTTCCTCGCTCATATTTTCTGACACTAAAGCGGCTCTGTGAAGCATACAGTGCGTCCAGATAGCATGTGGTGCTTTCTTTTTGACCAATGCTTGAAGACCTGCTTTGTGTCCGGACATTGAGTGAGCTCCGTTGGTGCACGTCGCTTCGGTTTCTCCAGGAATGGGTTTGCAAAATCATATATCTTCTAATATATTATTTTCCGCAACACTTCGTTTGTTTTACATAAAATGTGATAATACACAAGATATTTTTCAATTGAATTATAAAGATTCGGTAATAATAATTATATGGTGAATGTGATAAACAAAACATAACAGTTTATGTTCGATAATATTAACAATTATGTAGAATATTTTTAAAAAATAAAGGTTTTTCACTACGGTAAATTGCAGTAAAATGTGGTGTGAGTCATACGATAGTTGCAAAAATTAAGAAAACCTATGGTAGTACGCCAACTTCTTCAAGAAACTCTAGACCGCGACTGGTTTCTGACAGAGCTGCACGTGAAATTGCACATCGTCTTCGGTCTGAAAGCCACAAAACTCCAAAAATCGCGGCTCAAGACATTGGAGTAAATGCAAGTGAATGGACATTCGCCGTTCCTTAAAGAGAATCGGATTGAAAGCGAAAGAAAAGAAACGCAAACCAGCTCTTTCAGTAAAAAATATTAAACCACGACAAAAATTTGCTCATACATACAAAGAGTGAACAACAGAAGACGGGAAAAGGGTTATATGGTTTGACGAAACAAAAATTAATAGATTTGAATCTGATGGAAGGTCCTGGTACTGGACTTCATCCGAAAATAGTAATCAATCAAGTAGCATAATACAAACTATGAAGTTCGGGGGTAGTTCAATTTTGTGTCGAGGTTGGTTTACTCATAAGGGTGTTGTCGGTCCTTTAGTTCTGATAGAAGGTATCATGTGCAAAGAGCATTATTTAAATATTTTGAAAAATAATTTACCTTCTGTTGTTGATTCTATTGAATTTCCTGAAGATGAAGTAGTATTTGAACAAGACCGGGATCCTAAACATACTGCAAAGATAGTAAAAAACTGGCTAGGAAATTAAAAATTTTCTGTGATGAATTGACCAGCACAAAGCCCCGATATGAAGCCAATCGAAAATTTGTGGTCAATAGTGAAAAGAAGGTTAGCAAAATATGACAATTCACCTTCAGGTGTTTATGAATTGTGGGAAAGAACAGAACAAGAATGGTACAATATTGAGCCGGAAATGATTAAAAATTTAATAGTTAGTATGCCACGCAGGCTAGAGGCAGTACAAAAAAGTAAAGGAAAATGGACAAAATATTAATTTATAGCTTTATTTCGACGTGCACAATTAACGTGCAAAACTGTAAACACTGCTACAAATCCTTATTTTTGTTAAATATTCCATATATTGTTAATATTATCGAACACATAAACTGTTATGTTTTGTTTGCCACATGCACCATATAATTATTATTATCTAATGTTTATCATTCAATTGGAAAATAGCTTGCATTACATATCACGTTTTATGTAAAACAAACGAAGTGTGTTTACACTTTTGCTCGTCACTGTATGTACTTGAATAGAGAATTTCGAAGAGACACACGCAGCCGAGAAACTAATTGATCGCAAATATCTTCAGATATATAATATAATTTCAGGAAAAACAAAAATAAACATTACTTCACTGAGAATTTCTACTGTTACGTTACGATATGAAGTTTATTTATTTGTAGATATGGTATGAACATTACTTTTTTATTAAAAATTTTGGCGTCTCCCCTGGTAATAGCCCGCGCCTCCCCGGTTGGAAACCGCTGCACTCGTTCGCCACTAACCTCTAGCACTCTTTCGCTTTGAAAGATTGGAAAAATCGATTCTCGGCCAACGTCACCGTTACCGTCCGTTAGTCTCGTCTCGTCTGCCATTGCCATGTCGCGGGCTAGTAATAAACAAATGAATTTGCTCGTATAGCAGCCGTCGCGTCGTCTTGCTGGTGGCGGAAAAAACCTGAGGTCGCCGAGAGCTAGACGAAATACGAGCTCGCGTAAGTTGCACGCGAGCAGCCCGCGAGACTGATCAAAAATAATGCGTTCGCGTCACGCGAATTCCAGACGAGACGCCCACGCACGGCGGCGAAAATCCTCCGAAAGCTTTCCGGACCGTGTTTCCATCCCCGAGGAAAATTATTGCGTTCACTTTCTTATACTCCGAAAACACGAAGACAAAAGTTTCGATCCGCAAGAAATATCCACGACCCCATTTTCCCGTAGAGAAACGCACCGGCACGGCGCCATTTAACTCCGTGTGGTTTATTCAATCCGCCGACATTATTATCCACTACCCGAGCAGCAGGAACTATCCGCGTGTCTCTGTCCAGTTGTGTGTACGTATGCAGACGGTAAATATAGTCGTTCCACTTGGCACTGGCGCAGAAAAGATCAAGGTGTCGCGGAACGACGCCGTTATGTCGATCCACGGCCTGCTCCAGCCCGCTTCTGACCTCTCGATTAACTGTTTCGATAAACGACAACTCGTTTTTGCAAAGACAAATTTGCCGGCCAATCTACCAAGCGCCTTGGATAATTCCGAGAGTAGGGTACAATCGCTATACTATACTGCGTGTCCCAAAATTCCTTCAACAGCCGGAAATGGGAGGTTCCTGACGTCATTTGAAGCGACATTTTCCTTTGCAAAAATGGCCGCCGCGGCTTTGTTTAGGAGTTATTAACGAAAAACACTGACCAATGAGAGCGCGACCTAGACGCGAGTTGGCACAGTCAGCCCGGCGCGCCAACTGTCTATTGGCCGACTGTGCCAACTCGCGTCCAGGTCGCGCTCTGATTGGTCAGTGTTTTTCGTTAATAACTCCTATACGAAGCCTCGGATAACATTTTTGCAAAGGAAAATGTTGCTTCAAATGACGTCAGGAACCTCCCATTTCCGGCTGTTGAAGAAATTTTGGGACACGCTGTATATTCCTCTAGTTGCTGCAGACCTTGGAAAAAGTACCAAAACTTTTTTATTCTTAACCCTTGCTCTATAATTTCGTGTCAGACTCCTGATGAAGAGTCAGGACAGAGTCTAACAAATATGTACTGTGGCTCGCGAAAGTATTCGAACGCTTACGTTCACAAATTTTAATGGGTACTTTGGGATTATCCCGTCGACCATTTTCGCCAAACACGAAATTATCGCCAAAAGGTAGCTTATTATTAACATCTTTTTTGTTATTATTATTATTATTTCATACATTTAATGTGTTTAGCATGTTTATTTTGGAACTTTTGCTTTTCAAGGATTTGTGCTTTTTCGCGAGCGTTGAGAGGTCGACGGGATAATCCCAAAGTACCTTTTAATGAATAAAATAGGATGTACTAAACACTAATCTGTATAGAACAATTTGATATCTATAGTAAGGGAGAAGTCTCAAGATTATGTCAGTAAAATTTGAAAAGTATTCAGCAACGTAGGCAGAAGTTATAGTATATTTATTAGAAACATGCATAAGTAACTCACAAAAGTATTCGAACGCTACATATATTATTACATTAATGTTAATATTTTGTTGGACCACCTTTAGCAGTAACGATGTGTCTCCATCGACGTTCCATACTATAAACTATAAACCAATGATTTTGTAAAAGTACACTCAATGGAATTCCATACTTCTATGATCTTTTGTTTCAATACCTCCTTTGAAGTTATTTGATATTTATTTAATCTTTTTCTCCGATTTTTAGCCCATAAGTTTTCAATTGGATTTATGTCTGGACTTGCGGTGGAATAGTTAACATATGTGATGGGTTATATATGATCCATTCTTTCACAATTCCTGCAGTATGCTTGGGATCGTTATCTTGTTGGAAGTGGAAGTCTTCCAATAATCCTAATTTACGGGCACTTTCTTTAAGGTTGTTCCTTAAAATATTTAAATACTTATATTTATCGAGTATTCCGTCAATGAATACCAAATTTCCGGTGCCACTTGCTGTCATGCACGTCCACACCGTAACCGATCCACCTCCGTGTTTCACTGGTTGGTGTAAATTTTTAATTTCCAATTCCGTATTTGGTTTTCTCCAAACATAATTTTGACCCTCTGAGGCAAAGATATTAAATTTAGACTCATCCGAAAAGATGACTTTATCCCAGAAAAAATTATGTTTATTGAGATATGCTTTTGCAAAAGCCAGTCTTTTTCTTCGATTTACCGCATTAATATACGGCTTCTTTCGTAGTATTCTGCCATGAAAATCATTGTTCCGTAAGATTCGTCGACATAATTCGGGATGAACTTCTTTATGAAACGTATCAGCTACCATATTTGTGAGTTTAGGAGCGGATATAGTAGGATCTTTTTTTATTTCGCGAATGATAATTTTCTGTTCTCTTTCAGTTAATTTCTTTCGTCGAACTGATCGAGCGTTGTTCGCAATTGTTCCTTCATTTTTTGATTTTTTAATAATATAATGTATTGTAGACTTGCACTTCTGTTTACAATTCCTGAAATCTCGTTATAAGATTTTCCATCCTTATGCAATCGAAGTATCATTTCTCTTTCACACTTTTGTGTTTCTGACTTTTTAGTCTTCATTTTAACTGTACTACTGTGCACAGTTCTACGTTGCTGTTACGGAAACAATGCCTTAACATCAACTGAACGTACCAATCTTTTCATTTAGTAGTAATGTGTACATTCCTTTCTAAGAAAGATGAAAACATATCAACAGCGTTCGAATACTTTTGTGAGTCACTTATTATGCGTGTTTCTAATAAATATATCATAACTTCTACCTACGTTGTTGAATCCTTTTCAAATTTCACTGACATAATCTTGAGACTTCCCCCTTACTATAGATACCAAATTGTTCTACACAGATTAGTTTAGTACATCTTATTTTATTCATTAAAATTTGTAAATTTATAATTATTCGTTTCAATAGAGGTTCGGTAGAGGTTCGATTGAAAAATATTTAACCCTTGCCCTACGATTTATTTTACGGTTTCAGTGAAACTCTTCTTGTAGTTCGCAATTTCGTAAAAAAAGAGAGAATTTATGTCTATTGTATGCCCACATGTTCTCCAATAACTGTACATTAACAAAACCAAAATAGAATTTCATCTCGGATTAATTATTTCTCAATTGAACCTCTACCATATTCGAGACTCTCGAGTGATTGATAATATGTAATTGGATTTTAAGACCACAGAATCCAAACATTCGAGTTCAACGGAATGTCTCGCAACTATCGTGCAGTCTAAATTAACGAACCAACGTACGAAGAATTTTCTTGGGTCACAGGGGACCCGACGGTGTCGTGCTCGCTGTCGAGAGCTAACGGATCATGTTCAAAACCGTACATCGTCCGTAGCAGCGTCGAGTGAGGAATCCGTGTCACGCGCGGGTTTTACGATTCCCCGAAGGGAAACGAGCCGAGTTTCCCCGACAAAAGGAGGAAACCCGAAATTCCTGTTGGTTCGCCGATGCAGTAAACCGCGGCGAATCCTTGCCTCGCCCTGCCTCGTCTTGCCTCGCCGCGAGGAGCGTAAAATATTTATTACGGCCGACCGCAAACTTCGGCTCTCCTACCTTTTCACAATCCTTCGTAATAAAAAGAGGAAGAGGAGAGCGACGGAGGGTAGTGTGAGAAGAGAGGGAAAATCAACACCCTTGTCGGACGGACACGGACGGCAGCAACAGGTCCAGCAACGATACAAATGATTCTGGAAGTGCGTTCGCCCTGGCCGAAACTGACTCGATCAATTTCTCTGCTCTCTGGTTTTCCTCCTCCTCTCGACGATCCTTCTTCTTCTTCTTCTTCTTCTTCTTCTTCTTAGGGTTCTTCTTCTTCTGCCAGTCTATACGGGCGATTCATCTTTCGCAGCGATCTTTCCGTACTTCGACGATGGTCCATAAATTTCTGTTTGATCATGGTGGTCCTTTTTAGGGATGGAATCAAGTTCAATATGTACTCACGAATCCGAGTCAAGTTCAATAACCAAGTTTCATTTCATGGGTTTTTCGATTACTATATAAAAGCAATTAAAGTTTCAATGATTATACTTGAAAAGTATTCATTGTATACAAGAAGTAGTTGTCGAACCTCGGAATGAGTACTTACAAGTTTCGAAAAGATACTTACACTAACGAGCACATAACTGATTCAACATACTTTAAATCAGAATAACTTTTTTATGAATGCACATAACGACTTAAATTTCTCTGTAAGGCTAGAAGAATTAGTTTAGTAAATGACGTCTA
>CM052318.1:11971700-11982722 GCA_028455605.1 Lasioglossum malachurum | reverse complement strand
TTTTTTTCTTTTTGAAAAAACCGAAAGACTACATACGTCATATGGTTGGGCATACCCTATATGCTTTGGGTTAAGTCTTTTGAAAATTTCGTTATTTTTGCGGTAGGACGCACCGTTCCCGAGATACAGCCATTTTTTAATTTTTTTTTTAAATCAAAAACTACATACACGTCATGTGGTTGGGCATACCCCATATGCTTCGGGTTAGGTTAGTCGAAAATTTCGTTATATTTGCGGTAGGACGCACCGTTCCCGAGATACAGCCATTTATTTTTCTCTGTTTATTCACCGTTTAAATTTTCGCTCGATTTTCGACTTCCGTAACATCGGCTCCGTAACATCGACATCCGCGACAGCGCTCCGTAACATCAGAAAATAGTAACCCTCAGTAAAGAAGTTTCACTTCAAAAGTTCCTCGAAATCAGCTCGGAAACGACCCCTTCCGACGGAGACAGTTTTGGGACAACCTGCACGGTGCTGCGGGCACGTGTCTTTCGAGACGCTCGACACAAAGTGCAATGAATGAGAAAGAGAAGAAGAAGGTGTAGGGGATCGAGGGGAAGAAGTTAAACGTCGGAGGACGTAATTGAATCTCACGGTGGCGGGCTGTTAGCGGCGGTGAGCGAGCATAATGAGCGACCGGATGTTTCGCGGACATGGGAACGGCTTTGGGGACGAAATAGAACGGAACTTGGCGAGCGTGAACGTCTGACGGGGGAATTACCGCAGGAACCGCCTCGTTTGAAAACAGAGACCGGGCCCGGAGACACGGGAAGGGACAATTTATCGCGTGCAATTACCCCGGCCTACGAAATCAGGCCGGCCACCACCGCGTTTTCTTACGCAAGGAGAATGATCCAGTGTTAGCCAGACACCGACGAGCAATGCTACTCCCTTTGGCGCGAAATCTTTCGCGGAATGCAACTTGATCTTAATCGCTCTGGATTTCTTGCCCGTTTTCATTTCAAGTAAAAGGATTGAAGGTACAGGGTATTTTCTAGCTGATTTATAACTCTGTATCAGGGACTGAAAACTGTTATGATATCGGTTCCGGTTCTCGAAACAGTTATGAAGAACCGAAATGATGTTATAACTTTTACGAGAATATCGGTTCTATTACTGTTACTTTTTGGTTCCGGATTACGGTTCTGTCATTTTGTATTCTGTATTGTGTTCGGTCTTATATATTTATTATGTAAGTAGTTATTATTTGTTAATTATAATTTAAACAATCTGTAAATAAATAAATTTTTATAATTTGTTTCTATATATATTTTCGTTATTTGAATTCTTTTATTTCATATAATTTATTGTTAAAATAATTGTTTAAGCAAATCAATTTTTATAATTTGTTTCTATATTCAAAATTTGAATTATTACTTCAATAATAATTTGTTAAATTAATTGTTTAAACAAATCAATTTTTATAATTTGTTTCTATATTCAAGATGTGAATTATTATTTCAATAATAATTTATTGTTAAAATAAAATTGTTAAAGTAATTGTTTAAATTAATAAATTTTAATAATCTATAGAAACGCGCGTCTACATTGTTGAAACAATTATTTAAATGAATAAATTTAAATTATTCTATTGGTTCAGCAGAAAAAATATAGCACCCCAGTATTTGGAATTGTCCAAAGTAATTTTGGGAGTTCCAGCCACACAAGTTAGCGTGGAACGATTGTTTTAGGATTAAAATTCATTTTTTTTTTTTTTTAAATAACTACAGAACAAACATGAAGTCTCGTATTATTGATGACATATTGCGTACACGACAATTATTTTAACAATAATTTATTGAAATAATAATTCAAATATTGAGTATACAGTTTGTATGTATAACAGTTTGAAACAGTTATTTTCGGAACCGTTTCAGTCCCTGCTCTGTATACATTATACAGATAGATTCTTCGATATTATTAACAATCTCGGAGGTATTCGACTGGTTCGCTCGAAATCGGACACCCTGTATTTCACGGTGAAGACGCAAGCGGTGAAACGGCGGTTTCAAGAATCTCCCCGAGAGAATTCATCGTCGATTTAAATTTAAAGTGAAGCAACAGTCGTGTAAGTCAGTTTTATTTCGCTTAGAGAGAGAGTGTTTCTGGTCGCTGCTGTGACATTCCTATTTTCCGTAAATATCGTCGAAAGGAAATTGTCCGCGCCGCCGGGGACCAGATGCATTCGAGCGGAATGCGTTTAATACCGGAACCAGCCGCTGCATCGAACGATTGTCACCATCTCGGCCGCTTTGCCTCGAATGGAATGCGTGACGACGCGTTATGAGCGTCAAACGATTCGCTTCGCGACCAATTCCATTGTTTTTGTATCTTCGACTAGACCCATTCTCTCTGACGGTGAACTATAGTGTGGCGAGTGCGCGTGTGACGCGACGATTTTTCATTGCCCACGAATTTCGACCAATTTTATCCGATGCTCACTTATCATCCTGCTGTATCGAGCGTTTACAGTGTATATTGTTCAATTTTACATTATGCTCTACATTGTACAAGATGCACACTGTACAGGGTGTATAAAAAGTAATGTTCATCCGTCCTAGGGGTGAATCTACACCTCTGAATCCACCTCATTGGTGGACATTTGTAAGAGAAGCTTGCCGCAAAATTGTTTATAACAAAGAAAATTGTTGTTAAAGTTTTTTTTTACATCAACGTCTTCTACTTATATCGAGAAGGGAAAAAGTATGAAAGAAGCCATATGTCGCAAACAAATATTTATTGAAATATAACCGTATAAGCTGGTTAAAGTTTTTCAAAATATAATTGTGTGGAACTATACGTATAGACAAAAGCCTACTACTACAGTCCACACGTCCGTGTCGATGAGACGGAACATGATCGTGTGCGTGCCTTCAGGCAAACGAAATTTAAACGGACATTCGTGGCTAGTTTCAAAAACTTTAACAGCTTATATCTCAATAACTATTTATTTGCGACATATGGCTCCTTTCAAACTTTTTCTCTTCTCGATGAGTAGAAGGCGTTGATGTAAAAAAAACTTTAACAACAATTTTCTTCGTTATAAAAAATTTTGCGGCAAGTTTCTCTTACAAATGTCCACCGATCCAGAGATGTAGATTCACCCCTAGGACGGATGACCATTACTTTTTATACACCCTGTACATTGTGCACTCGCTTCATCATGTCGTATAACACGCGCATCCTACATGTTATACACTTTACACATTCTATATCATTTGCATCGTGTACAGTTTATACATGGATTGTGCGTTCTACACGTTGTGTGTTGCACGTTGCGTCTATCGCGTAAATACAAATTGTTCATTAGACAGATTCTACAGTGCACAACATCCACGTGCCTCTCAATTAACCGGAACAATCGAGCAATTTAAACAGGCTCGATCACGTTCGCGAACTAGTTTCGCTGGTGAAACCAAGACCCACTGAAATAGCTCCTAGGATCCTTCGTAGCCGACAATCGATAATGATCAGCGCGGGAATGTAGATCCGTCCCTCGACTCGTCTCTCCCCCCGGTTGATCAGCCATCATTGTTCCCGGCGCGGAATTTTGAAAATTGAATTTCGGTTTGTTGCGCGCGCGTATTCGCCATTGATTGCGGAACTCACCATGCGACGGCGACGGTGCATCCGGGGACGTGCACTTTCCAAATGGAAATGTATTTTTTCGGTGAATCGTGACATGTACATTCTAACACGCTTTTAGCAGTTTCTGTAATTCCGTCCCGATCAATGCAGTTCATGCACTCCGAATAGCATAAAAGTGCGTCGAGATGAATTTCGAAAATTTTTCCAATCACATTTTAACAAGTAGTTTTTTTCTACATACTTTCTGCATGTTTGGAGAAGATGAACGTCGCATAGAGTATTTGGCCCGAAAAGCTGGCCAAAACTATTGTAACGTTATTTATGATCTCAAGATCATAATATTATATGTATATCGTTGAATTCGTCTTAGGATCAGCTACAACATTATGAAACAAAAAATACATTTTAACATTTAAAATATCAAAGTGACCTTGATTAATTGTTGTAAAAAAAATATTTTCAAAATTTTATATATCGAAGTTTGTAGATGTCGGAACACTGTTCAACTTTTGTTCGAACCATTTTTTTAAACAAAATTATTTTACTTGTTCTTATTACGCTAAGAGTCCTTGCGAACGAAATAATGCCATTATATTCTGAAATTCAAAAAAATGTGTAGGATAGAAACTTTGCAAACAAATTTATAATTTTATTTTAACATATTACATTAATCCTTACCCATCTATTTCTGAATCGTCTTCTATGTCTCTGCTATTAACCTGAAGTAGATTCTTGTCCCTCTAAAATTAAAAGTTGCAATGTTTTGTAAACTTGGTATATAAGGGTTTTTGGGGTCGCTGATTTTGAATCTGAAAAAAGTAAAATTAAAAATTAAAGCTGAGAAAATGTGCCACAAGATTGACTGCATTCAGTTTTTCGCTATCTCGCGTAGTTTCCGAGATATTCGCGCTCAAAGTTCACTAATTGTGCTGAAGAGTTAGGTAGTCGAATAAGGCAAAAAACGTGAGGCAAAAATTTTTTGTTCACAATTATTGAACTTTGAGCGCGGATATCTCGGAAACTATGCGAGATAGCGAAAAACTGAATGGAATCAATCTTGTGGCACATTTTGTCAGCTTTAATTTTGTATGGAATGGTCTTATCGCTAGGAAACATAGTTTCCGAGATATAAGCGGAAAACCGAAAAAGGGGACCTTCTACGTGCCCACCTGCACCCTGCTCACTTCCTAGGAGTGGAGACTTTTCGTATGTTTACCTCCTATAACTAGCCCAAACAAAGTCCCAAAGTTGAAAATTGTGTTTCTACCATTTCCCTCTACAACTTTTCTTTGACTGGACTACTAATGAAGTGCCATTTTTACTTAAATTAGCTATAAAATTTCAAACCGGACGAATCCGGAACCAATTCTTTTTGGACTGTGATCACAAACCTTTAACAAATGTAACGAGACGAGAAAGAACATCGGGACTCATCGGGAAGTATAACAAAACAGTTAACGAAGTATGTATTATAGGCGAAAATAATGTTTCCAAATTATTGGTTATTTTCAAATATTAATAACTGTACTAATTTTGATAATAAAGAACTGAAACCTGTTCGAAAATGCCTAGCAGATACCTAGCAGAAATATTCCTACAGCGAAGACATTTATATGATTTCCCTAAAATACCTGATAATCAGTAATAAGCGATCGGTGTTTCAGAGAATGGTTAAGAGCGAAAAATGTGCTATAGAATCTCTTAACTCTCGATGAGATATGCTGCTTCATGAATTTTAAAATTAAAAAAGAAGGCTGATACATTGTTCCTTAGACATTCAACTATCTCGAACAACAAAATTATTGTACAGCTTGCGCAAAATTTTTGAAATCGACTTTTGGCTAGCTTTTTCGTGCAAATACCCCACTGTGCGTCGGTGAGTTCTATGCGCAACATGTCGATCGCTTCTTTGGCAGATGCACCGACGGATGCACCGCCGAATGCGCCGCTGGTTAACTATAAATAATGGCGCGATCGGCGCGAAGTGCGAGCAGGAAATTCTTGCAGTGAAAGTGCCATGCCGCCGCGATTGCATCGTTTTTCCGAGAACCGAAGATCGCGGTTGCGGGGATGCGATGCAGCGTCGTGCCATTTCGCTGCAGCTCTCTGTCGCGGAACTGCATCTCGAACGGGTGTTCAATGGAAAACGATGCAGTTGTGTTCGGCTAACTGCTCGGCACGCGAGCGTCTCTGCTAATGGAACGGGATTATAATTAGCATGTAACGTGCGCTTGTGTTTCTTGATCGAGCCCGATAAACGATTGTTTGCTGGATCGAGCAGTTTGCATTGTTACGGAATGCAACAACGATTGGAGGCTAATGGCTTTATCGGGAACAATTTAGCTAATTCTCATATCGATTTATAGTATGTATATTTCTTGCATAAATCGGCAATATGACACTCGTACCGTTCAAATCGTTGTACATCTACAAAGGGAAGGTTAAACGAAAAATCCCGGAAATCCCCTGACAGCGCAGCGATTAAATTATTAATTGCATTGTGGATGCGATTAGATCGAGCATTTCCGCGAATTTGTTTCCCGCGAGATGGAATAATGGCGGGCGATTTGCGCGTGGAAACGCGCTCGCTGTTTCGGAAATGCGTCTAAACGAATCCGGCGTATTGAATTCAATGGTAATTATAGTTCATTTCCGTGCGCCGAGAGAGAACTTCATTGTCGCTGGATATTGAAAATCAATACGCCTAAATTAGACCGGAAAAATTCAACACGTGTACCGTTCGAACGCTTCAATTGTAATATTAAGGTCCGTGGCGGCGGTGCGAATACAATCGAAATTATTCGAAATGTGTACTGCACGTGTTACAGGTTTGTTTGAACGATTTGAATTTTCGGTGAAGGTGCGTATTACGGATCGACTGAACGTTATCTATAATCGGAAGCTATCGCACCTGTACGGGCGATGTTTAATTTATTTCATAATTGTTATATTTCAACGCTTTTCTTGACATCCGAAGGAATCAACCAAAAATCGTTTTTTTATTATGCATATACAGTGACGAGCAAAAGTGTAAACACACTTCGTTTGTTTTGCTAGTGAATGGACCATTAGCCGTTTCTTAAAGAGAATCGGGTTGAAAGTGAAAGAAAAGAAACGCCAACCAGCTCTTTCAGCAAAAAATATTAAACTACAACAAAAATTTGCTCATACATACAAAGAGCGGACAACAGAAGACTGGAAAAGTGGTCTGATGAAACGAAAATTAATAGATTTGAATCTGATGGAAGGTCCTGGTACTGGACTTTGTCCGAAAATAGTAATCAAGCAAGTGTAACATAATACAAACTATGAAGTTCGGGGGTAGTTGAATTTTGTGTCGGGGTTGTTTTACTCATAAGGGTGTTGGTCCTTTAGTTCGGATAGAAGGTATCATGTGCAAAGAGCATTATTTAAATATTTTGCAACATAATTTACCTTCTGTTGTTGATTCTATTGAATTTCCTGAAGATAAAGTAGTATTTGACCAAGACTATATAATTATTATTACCTAATCTTTATCATTCAGTTAAAAAATAGCTTGTATTGTCACGTTTTATGTAAAACAAATGAAGTGTGTTTAAACTTTCGCTCGCCACTGTATGTACCAGGTCTCCTTACACCGCAAATCAGAAAACCTAAATAAAACACCCGAAGGTACGTTCACAACGGCCATCGTCTGCCGTTTATGCAGCGCAGCAAGTTCTCTCGGCTGTGAAACATTTCGCTCGCGTTAAAAATTCACAGGGGCGTGTATGCAAGGCGATAAATTTTTCAGAAGGTTGTTGGAACGCGTCGGGTTTTTATCGAGTGAAATATTTGGTTCGCAGCTTCCGGATCCGGATCGGTGATAGGAAGGGACCCGCTTCCGCCGAGGGCGGTCAGCACGTCGCAGCTGGCGCAGAAGACACCGACGCAGGGCCAGATACAGATGCAAGTGCAGACACAGTTGCAGACGCCTCCACAGCTGCCGCCGCCACCGGTGACCGTGTCCACGTTGCCGCTGTCTAGGGGCAACGCCTCGCACAGACAACCCCTTCCGCTGCACCAGTCCACCCCTCAGTCGGTCAGACAGTCTGACAACGATATACCTGTCAGTTCGCAGATCCTCAGGGCGGCGAGCATCGGGGACATTGGCTCCAGCTCACCATCTATGTGAGTTGCATTTCTTTCGTGGGGGTTATTCTTTTTACACAACCGTTGTAATGAAATTACAACAGATTGAATATCGTCGATGTCTCGAGAATCGGAAGTTTTATAATCACGTACTTTTTGAATCCGTTGTACGTGTTTCCGATCTTCTACAATATATAAATCAAAATGCTACATACATCGTTGTTCAAAATATTTTGTATATTATTGCAGTAAGGAGCAAAACTGAACCAATAACCACAAGTTTTGTATAAATCATTATTGATTGCTAGGAATATAGAAGAATAACAAAAAATCAACATTATAATTATTTTTATCATAGTTAGAAGTGTATATAACTTAAGAAATTCTTTTCAATAATTAATGTCTCCTCGTTTAGCAATGACAACAAAAATAGATTGACTCGGTTTTGCACAGATCCGTACAAGAAATGTTTACGTGGAATGTTCTAGTAGTATGTTTACATCTAGCACTTGGGTATGTTTACAAACTATTAGTCTACGTCTTAACACTCAGTTCTTCGCAATCAGTCGAACGGAAAAGCACGCAAGTGAAGTAAGAATAAATATGAAGTCAATTGCTCCAAATTGTGTAAAAAAAGTAGTTTCTCTTTTGAATGACGGTTTGTCAACGCGTAAGTCGGCGAAAACTTGCAATGTTAGTCGATCGACAGTGCAGAGAATAAGAAAAAAATACTATAGAAGTATATTATTAAATGTTCGAGGAAGACCAAAAATATTATCGTCGCAGGATGAACAAAGGATTATACGGTTTGTCACATCTGGTGAAGCTTCAAGATCCATTATGGCTGCAAAATTATTCAAAGAAGATACGAGTATACAAATAAGTCAGTGGACAGCACGAAGAACCCTCAAAGGAGCTGAGTTTAGAAACATTAAGAAAAAAAAGAAGCTAATGTTATCGAAAAAAAATATTAAACGTCGTTTGGAATTTGCTACAAAATATCAAAACTGAACAACTACTGACTCGGAACGGGTTATTTGGTCAGACGAGACCAAAATTAACAGAATTTGTTCTGATGGCATATCTTGGTGCTGGATTCGTTTAAACCGCGACATGTGAAACAAACGTTAAAGCATAATGTTCTGGGGGTGCCTAACAGCATTTGGTGTTGGATCACTGCACCGAATCAATTCCATCATGAATCAGTACGTGTACAAGGATATTTTACAAGATCATCTCATAGATGCTGTTGAAAATATGACTTTTGAAGAAAAAAATTGTAATTTTCATGCATGACCGAGACCCTAAGCACACTGCTAAAAGTGTAAAAAATTGGCTCAGTAATAAAACATTTTATGTTCTGGATTCGCCTGCACTGAGCCCCAACCTCAACCCCATAGAGAATCTAAGGGGTTTACTAAAAAGACGACTTCGGTCTTCATATGACACCTAACCATCTTTAATCACAGATTTGTATGATAGAATTCAAGAACAGTGGGAACAAATATCTCCGGATTATTGCAAAAAATTAGTAGAAAGTATGCCAAAGCGAATTAGTGCAGTTTTACAAGCACAAGGGTTGTGGACGAAATATAAAAAATAAATAATATATTAAATATTGCCAAATATTGGACGTGGTGCAAAACCGAGTCAATCTATTTTTGTTGTCATCGCTAAACGAAGAGACATTAATTATTGAAAAAAATTTCTTAGGTTACTTCTAACTTGATAATAATAATTATAATGTTGATTTTTTTGTTATTCTTCTATATTCCTAGCAATAAATAATGATTTATACAAAACTTGTGGTTATTGGTTCACTTTTGCTGCTTACTGTATATTTGTTTGTATCTAACAAATTACGGAACATTTGAGTATCGCATGAGTAAATTGCGTCAGTTTAATATGCATGAAATGAAGAAAAATCATACAGAATGGAAATATCCTTGCACTGTGTTTTGGGGAATATACGGTAACGTAGATTGGCTGGTTTTACAAATTGCAGGTTGAACAGCAGCGAAGGAAAGGACCTGAGGTTAACGTCTCCGGGCGGCCATTCCACTCAACGACTGATCAGCCCGGCTGGACCCTTAAGGGTTGTTTCTTTGAGCGACCATCGAGTCTCCAGCCCCAGCGACAGCGACATAAGAGTTCATAGTCCAAGTATGTACACAGTTTCTTCCTCTATCTATCTCTTCTTCCTCATCCTCCATGTATGTCTTCGTTCTCTTCTTCTTTTTCTTTTCCTTGCACAACGTTCTCTCTTCCCCATTCTAATCTTAGATACCTTTGATGTAAGCACTAGGAAATGGGGTCAAGAATCTTCTCTTGAACCGAATGAAATTAAAGCGAACGGGTATCAAGCACGAATTAACTAAATTAACTTAAAACGGTATTCGAAAGAGGATACAAAAATGAAATCAGAGTCGAAGAGATCGAAACATCCGAGAAAACTTTTCGGCCATATGATTTCGACGTATGTACCAGTGACTCCCAAAAATATTCGGACACTAGCTATACATATAACTAACTTTACGACTTGATAATTCGTTTGTTATCTTCATCCTGTGAATTGTTTCTAGCAATAAAACATCTATTAATGTTGATAAGCATAAATAATTTATTTGAAAAATATACATACATTTCATAATAAAAATTATTAAAAGAAATAACGTACCATTTTTGTGGCTCACAAAAATATTCGGACAATATTAATTTTTCTATTTAGATAACGTAATTTAGCATTATAAAATTTGTTTAATACTTCGTGCCATACCCATTTTGTTTAAGAGCATGTCTTAACCTGTTTGGCATATTATTTGTAATTTTTTTTAAATATTCAACAGTTATATTTGACCACTCAGTTGCAAGTCTTTGTTTTAATTCGACTATCGATGTAATCAGGGTTTTTCGAATTTTTCTATCCAATTCATCCCATAAATTCTCGATAGGATTAAGGTCCGGTGATTGGGGCGGCGGATGAAGAATTTTGGAGCAACGGTATAATAAAAATTCTTGCACAATACGTGATTTGTGCTTGGGGTCGTTGCCTTGGTATAACTTAAAATTATAATTAAGCCTCATTTTTTCAGCACTTTGAACTAAATTATTTTTGAGGATATTTAAATAATGATTTTTGTCCATGATATCGTCAATAAACACTAGGTTACCGACTCCACATGACGAAATGCAACCCCAGACGATTATGCTGCCTCCGCCGTGTTTCACTGTACCTCTTGTATTTTCAAAATTAAACTTTTTATTCGCTTTCCGCCACACCGTAGTTCTTCCGTTGGAATTGTGCAGATTGAATTTGCT
>CM052318.1:11945768-11971600 GCA_028455605.1 Lasioglossum malachurum | reverse complement strand
GTGAGCCACTGTACTTGCATAGCTAAATATGTAGAACCGCATGTGGGGGTTCGAGAATTTGAAACAATAAAAAAGAAACATTAAGAAATACTACCGGCGAGTCGCACAAGCCAAATTGATTTGTTATTTCGTCAAGTGACGTTTCGAATAACAGTTAGCCAATACCGCAGTTGATCGTGGTTGTTTATTATCGAATACCCTTCGAATTCCATCGGAAGGACGACAAAACAAGGAAGACGGGTCGCGGTTCGCCGCGAGCCGATGAAACACAATATTCGGTGAAAAAAAGTGCAGGCCGACAGCGCGTGTCGGTATGCAGTAGGATTTTTTCGGTTGCTTGATTATGACACCGTCGCGTCGTTGTCGCGATTCCGGTTGGAACGTGACTCCCTCGACCGTGCGGCGTGCGGTTTACACCTCAAGGTTAACTCTGGTTCACTCTTTGTGTGTCGTAGGCCAAGGTGCAGCAGCTATACAAACTGGATCGGCTGCTCCAGGAGGAATCCGGAACGTTGCACAGTCTTCAACAGGACAAGGCAAGTGATTCGCGATTCTGAACTACATGCGTAGTTTTGTTTGAACGTAGACTGGAGATCTTAGCGCGTTTATGGTGTGTGGACATTGTCCGAACAGATAATAGGACATCCCACAAGTAATCTCGTTTTTTAATTATTTTTAAACGAGGAAATTCGTGTAGTTCATTATTTGATTCTTCGTCTGTGGTGTGTTTTGTATTAATACTCGATTAACTCTTTGGAGAAGGACCTATAATTTCGTTCAATGTCATTGTTATTTGAGTTTCTTCGTGAATGTTTGAAACAGGAGATCCTGGAGAAAGCGCTCGGCGGCCTGCGGCACAAGCTGCAGGGCAGCAGGAGCAACCTGGCGGAAGCCGAGAGGTACCGGAAGCAGCAGCTGATGCTGGAACGGGAGCTCAGCAGAGTTAGGGTGTTGCTCGCGCACAATTCCAAGGTAGACACTCTTTCGCAATACTTTCAACTAGCTTTCCCCAAAGCAAACTTTCAGCAATGGATAGATTCATTCGAACCCTTATGCATTCAATTCAAAGTATGTCTTTTCAATTTGAATCCAAATTCAATTGGTTGTTCGCAGGTAGAGCCGGTGTGCTACCAGGTAAATGATCCAAAGCACGGAAAAATAGCGTTTTCAGTTTCCGGTTTCTGTTCTGTTCTCGGAATTATCGTAATCCGCGCGTTTCGCGGTAGCTTTCCTACCAACTGTAACAATTTACCGAAAAAATCCTATAAAATCCCTTGACTTCTGATTTGCAGAAGCTGGAGGAGACAGTCGCAGAGAATGCTAGGCTGGAACAGGACCTGGTGGTGCTAAGACAGAAGCTTCAGGCTTCCAGAAGGTACGCTGGGAACATGACCAGAGACACGTCAGCTACGACTGGTCCTCTCGAAGCGGAACTGCGAAGAGTTCAGCAGCTGGTTGGAGATTTGCAGAGGCAGAGGAAGGAATTGAGCGTGCAAGTTAGACAGTTGACCGAGAAATCGCATAGTTTGGTGCAGCAGATCAGACCGCAACCTCCTTCGGGTGAGTCGCATTGAAATGTTTCGATTCGTGTATCCTCTGAAAGCAATTTTACAGCTGGTAATTGACCTTAACATTGATTTTAACACTTTACGAAACGTTTAACAACGTGCAAACAAATGGTTGCAGCACCGCAAGTGCATCAGCCGAAGAAAAGGACGCAGAATTCCTGGCTGGAGACTGATTTAGACTCGGGAATCACATTGGACCATGGTCTGGACTCTCCATCGAGTCCAGCACTGTCGTGTTCGCCACGTGGCAAACAAAATGGCATCCACTACCCCCAGTTCTCCTCGCCGACGCATTTGAAGGAGTCTTCCCCTACGAATCGCCAACAGAATCACCACCAGAACCATCAGAACCATCAGCAGAATCATCAGCCGTATCTTCAGTCTATGCAGAATCATCAGCCGATACAGAACCATCAGCCATATCCTCAGACACAGCAGAATCATATCTCTGCGTTGTCTCCTCAGCTGAGAGAACAGATACAGCAGCATCAATTGAAGCAACAACTGCTGAAGGATCAAATGCAGGGTAAGGGGAGCGTGATGCAGGTGAATGTGGCGCCGTTGTACGTCAACACGGACACCAGGGGGCAAGGTGAGACGTTAACAATGATGTATAATCTTTTTTCAGTTTATTTAGAATTTTTTAGCAGGGACCCTAACTGTTATAGCCAAAATGAAAAAAAAGTCATGGAATAACAAGTATCGATGGGAGAAATTTATTTCGATCGCTCGTAACAGTTATCAATGAGAGAAATTTATTTTGATCGTGCATAACGATCGAGAAATTTATTTCGATCACTCATAACAGTTATTGATGAAGGAAATTTATATAAGTTCTTATTAAATAGTACAACTTTTTCAAATGGTAGACAATCAATTATTTCATAAATTGTTTATTCATAAAACAGTTCCACATCCATGTACGAGTAGAACAGAGTCGTCAGTGTACAAAGACAGTCAACAAATAGATTTTGTGTTGTTCTTATGGTCTGTTGATTCGTCTTGTTGTACGAAACCTTCTCAATGAATTTCAGAGGCTTGCTCCATCCGAAAAAGAGTAGACAACTCAATAATTAAATAAGTAACCGACATGAATTTCTCTCGTCAATAATTATTATGAACAAGTGAAAAGAAATTCGATCATCGATAACTGTTATAAGCAATTGAAATAAATTTCTCTCATTGAGTATAAAAATCGATATTTTTTAACCATTTTGTTCTTCGATGTTTTTTCTTTATATTTTGTGTAGATTATCTTAAATATGAATAATAATCAACTTTTTATTAATGATTTTTATCGTGGAAAAGTTTCGAATAACTGTCATTTTTGGTCCCTGTTTTTGAGTGTACAACTTTGATGGATTTTTCTTTCTTTTTAACAAAATATCCCCAAGCTGCACTTTTCAGTATCTCGTACTTCGAAACTCAACAACTGAATGTGCACAAAAATCCAAGCTCGCGTTAACTTTGTTTATAAACGCATAGATAACAACAAGCACGATGAGAAGTTGTCCAACGGCACGTCAATCCCCGCACCAGAATATGTTCCCCCACCTCCGCCTCCTCCGCCCCTAAATGAAGAATCGAACGATAATTACCGCCTGAACGAGGAGAACAAGTTCGCCGGTGAGTGTAACAATGAGCTTTTAAATGAGCCATTCTCTTGCAACGAGATAGATCAATGTGTAGTGTAGATAGATGGATGTTGTGTAAAATGCTCACGTTCGATCTCTCCAATATCGTTCGAAGGTTTGATACACAACCGTGAGAAACAAGAGATCAAGACCGTGCGAATCGTGAAACGGGAATCGGAGAGACGGCAACGAGATCGAGGCGATAGGACCGGGAACATTGGAATCCCATTAACGAATGGCTTGCAGGCGCCCGGGGGTGCGAAACGGCTCTGCGACGATGATCTGGGCGGATCACAGAAATTCGAGGTAATTTCTGGCGGTTTTTCCCCACCCCATTGCACTTAAAATCGCGTTGTTTCTCGTTTAGAAATAGTTCTGGCTCTATTTTCGATTGATTTACTTTTAGAAGGCCCAATTAGGAAGAGTGGTCGAGGAATCGCCGATGATTCATGCTCAAAGCACGGTCCAGCTGACGGATTTGGACGACGTGCAGTTCCAAAGGAGCATGTCGTTGCCAAGAGGATTTGGTGGACAACGACAGCATCAGCAGCCGGAGATTCATCAGGGTCCGGTGGTGCCTCCGCCAAGAAGCGACAGCATGCACGCCCTGAGGAGCATGCTTGCCCGGCGAAACAAAGTTAGGGTGAGTAGTATCGATCTTAGAATATCCATTGGGAAAATGAAAAATTAAGAATAAATCTACCGAAACACAAGCGATATAAATAGTCCCCTTCCTTTACAAAATTTATGAACAACAAAGAAGCCCTAATCATTGTACTAACTAGCAAAAATGTTGACTCTCATAAAGATCCTCGCTCTATTCGCCAATCATCGCTCGATTAACCATCTCCTCCACATTATTTTGATTAGTCCGGCAATTATGTTGCTCCCACCGAACCTACTCTAGCTCCTCTTTTGTTTACCAATCACGACAGTTCGAAAGTCAGGACGGCAGTTCGGATAGCACGCTGTCGCCGTACACGGAGAGTGTCGGCTCAAGTTCCCAGGTGGCAATGGGTTCTCCGAATTATTCTACCAGCCCTTCGTACAGTCCGTGCCATCAGAATTACTCGCCGATGGTCCGATCGAGCCATCATCATCATCATCAGCAGCAGCAGCAGCCTCCTAATCATCAACAACAACAACAACAGCAGCAGCAATACTATCCTCAATACAGACACTACGATAGCCCGATCTCCGAGAAGACTAACAGTCCACCGGATCCCGTGAGTCCTGAGCTACCAATGAAACCGGAAGTGCAAGAGAGACCGTTCGGCTCGACTTTGACAGTGAACACTTCAAACTCGCCGCAACTGTCGCCAGTGTTTAAGAGCGAGGCTGCCAAACAGATCATCAAGGAGATGACGGAGAAGAAGGTCGAAAGGCCTAGAAGAAGGCAGATACCCAGAGAGAAGAGACGCCATTATACCGTATCCAGTAGCAAACCCGTCCTCGACATTGAGGACGCGTTCTCGAAGATGGTATTTTGTTTTCATTATCTTTTTCGTTTGGCTCTGTTTCTCCGTCCTCTCTGTAGCATTCTTTTTTTTTTCATTTATCGTTCGAGTTTATTTATCGTATATCCTTGTCCTGTATTTTCGACTATCCTTCGAAATCGTTTCATAACGTTCATTGTCATGTTACTTGATTTTGTAAAATTGTAAAGGTAATTGAGAGGTGTGTTCAGTTTGCTAACAATGTTTGTAGGTAGGAGAGGGAGACAGATATTTTCGAATTGATTTTTTAAGATTTATCTCGCGTTTCGCAGGGAATGGGCAGAGCGAGGGATGACCTGGACATGGAACGAGCGCTCAGGCCAAGGATCAATGCTCCGGATGTCGTTAGGTCGACGTTGAGTCACAAGGAACTCAAATACAACGAGAGCACCATTGATCAGCTTCTTGGCACTCCGAATAAGATCGTCATTCCTGAGAGATATATTCCTGAGCAGGTGAGAAAGCACCTAAATGATGATTAACGTTTTGAAATCCTTCTACTATCTCTATATTCTTATTCTAGACACCAGAGCTAACCGCCGAGGAGCAGGAGCAGCGTCTGAAGAAGGCTGAGGCTATCAGAAAAATGCTGTCAGAGACCACCGTCACTGCGTCGGATGGGAACGGTACTGTTTCAGTCGTTTTCTCACCATCAAACATCCTGTTCTCTTTTATATTAGGTCAGCCAGAAAGTTCCGTCCGTTTTTTGGACAGCAAGCGCATTCCGTTACGAAAGAACGAGTCATCTTTGGAGGTTATCCAGTCAGAGATCCATTTTTCGATATCCTCGTAAGAATTAAATCGTTTCTCAGCAAGTGCGTGTGCCATCGACCGAAACAAGTGATAGTCAGAAGGGGCACAGTCTGGCGAATAAGCTGCATAGGGTAGCACTTCCCAGCGAAGTACTTCTAACGTTTCTTTGACAACTTTTATGACGTGAGGCCAAGCATTGTCATGCAGCAAAATCACCTTATACTATCTTGTTTCATATTGTGGTCGTTTTTCGTGCAATGCTTGGCTCAAATGGATAATAATTTGTTGTCGGTAGAGGTCCCCTGTGACTGTCAATACAGAGTAAAGCCTTCTTTCCGTGGATATTCCGCTTTGGCGTCGATGTTGAGGGTTGGCCGGGATCACAAATGGTTTTTCGACGTTTAGGATTGTCAAAATAAATCCTTGTTTCAACCCCAGTGATGAGACGATGGAGAAACCCCTTTCTTTGTTGCCTAGTAAGCAGAATTTCGCAGATGGTTTTCCGCCTTTCAATGTCTCTTCGCTTGAGTTCATATGGGACCCAGTTTCCTTCCTTGTAGACCTTCCCCAAGGCTTTTAAACGATCGGAAATGGCAAATTAAGCACAATTTAACGCTTCTGCAATTTGTTTTTGTGTTTGACATGTATCTTCATTCACCAATGGCTGCAATTCTTCGTCTTCGAGTACTCGTGGCCGTCCAGAACGCTCTTTGTCCTCCACAGTAAAATCACCATTTTTAAAGCGTCGAAACCACTCTCTACATGTTTTATCGGAAACAGCATTATCGCCATAAACGTCTACAATCATTCGATAAGCTTCAGCTGCAGTTTTCTTCCAATTGAAACAAAAGATTAACACTTCGCGCAAATGGCGCTTACTCGGCTCAAATTCCGACATCTTCAATGTAGAAAAAAACGATGTTATTGATGCAAGCGTATATTGTTATGTATTGAATTTTATTGAAAGATGTCCGAACTAAAAAGTTAACCTTACTTTAGACGTTATAGTTAACGACAGTTTTCGAGCTACGGCTAATCGATGCTAAACGGACGGAACTTTCCGATTGACTTAATAAACAGCACTGAAACGAGCTTGTTATTCAATGTTACAGACGACAATATAAACGTAGAACAATCAGACAACCTGAAGAGGAAGGTGGTCGAGGAGAAACGTCAGAGGGACCACATCCTCCAATTGAATCAGATCTTGGCGAAGCAAGTGATGGAGAAAAGTAAGATGGTGGCTGGTACGTTTCCAAAACATTCCTTCACTCGTGTTCGTTCGATTCATTTTGCACGAATATTTTGCGTCTAGTTTAAATGGCAGCATGACCAACGTGTAGAGTGGCTTTCTTTCACCCTCCGAGTTTCTCTAGTGCAGAGGGATAATTTACGCTTGCGAAATTATACCATTTTTTCTTTCCCTTGTACATTTCCAAGAAGTTACGCAAACAATTATTTTAATGAACAAATAATGCAAATTCGCCGTGCAAATTCATAAGTAGCTTTTAAACAAGTTGTTTGTTTTTTTATACTTTTTATCTAACCGCGTACAGATTGATTGATTTAAAGTTTTTTTTTTCCCGGGCCAAAGGGAGCCCTCATTGGCATGCGTGTTACCGCGATTGATTTTGACTTTCCGGTTTGATATTTTAATTAACTTCTCCGGAAGCTTTTGTTTTATCGCGACGTTATTATAAACATACGATAGTACCGTCGTACGTAGTGAGTGTTGTTTGGACTGTTTGTGCTGTGTATAGGTAACCAGGCACACTGACTGACATGCTTTCTCCATCCTCCCATATAGGACACGCACATCATATTATCGTTTTTCAGGTTTGTTTATATTTTTTCTTTCATTTTATTCATACCCGCTCTCGCATAAAACTCCTCCATCGATGTTATCTTTTTTAATCTAGTTGCGGAACGGACTCTCCAATATTTATCCATCTTAAATTGTTGATGTTTTCCTACTATTTTTGTTCCCATTACCTTTTTCGGGATATTATATTGAATTGAATTACACAAAAGCGAAACGTAATGTAATTAAACAGGTTGCGGGAACTTAATTATTTGTTTTGGTCCACAGTGAAAGCCCTAGCCACGCTGCCTCTAAAAACCGAATCGAGCTTAGACGACGAGGACCTGTCGCCAGTGACGCCATTGCCGCTCTATCAGCAAAGAGAAAATTATTATTCGTAAGGTCAATCATCCTTCGAAAACTATCAAAAAAAAAAGAAACAAAAGAAAAACACCAAGAAACAACTTGGTTATTAAAACATAACAGGGAAAAGTCCTTTACAAGCACAAAGAGAATCCAACTAACTGCCAGCCCGGAACAACAGAGAAATACAACCATCTTTCCTCGAGTCATCGACGATCTACACACGGTTCATCGTTTAAACAAAACCGTTGTCTACGATCGTGTTAATTGTTAAGGTGTTTTTTTATTTGCGTCGATATATTGTACATAATCATCGGTTACACTAGAACTAATTAATACACGAACGAACAGCTAGGTGTAGTCTATGTCGAACAGATCTAGCCGTGTACCGTTCACTATAGGAGAAAATAATTCGATAAGACAGAGAATTCGTGTCGTTTTTGTATTATAGGCTTGTAACTCCTTGTATAATTATGGAATGTAGTCGGTAATCTTTCTCTTGATTTTATGGAAAACTGTCCGATGTGATCGTGAACAGCGACAGGCATTTTATTAGCTGTACAAACGAATGATCCAAATTTTTGTAAGCGGCACAAAAATTAATTTTAGCGTTCAGAAGTTCATTTCCGAGTATTGCTTTTTAGAAAATGACAAAGTTGTATTTTATATTATTTCGACTGTGCGAAATTTATCCTCGCCGTCGTAATTAATCAATTTATTCAATATAATTGTTGCACGCAGGAATATCAAACCGGTTACGACTGGTCCAATAGTTTTAATTTTAATTTTTAGAATTATTGAGGAGTTGCTTTGCTTTCGGATTGTTCGTTCGAATGTCTAATGTTACGGATCGGAGTTTTTGTATAAATAATATAGCAACATTCGATAGGGTGGATCGTTGCGAATTTTCTGTTCAAGACAATGGTAAAAATGCCGGAGCACCGATCTTCTTCGGTCGCCTATCGAATAGAAAAGCTTCTTAGTTATCCTATAACTTGTTCTTTTCTTTTTGAACGATTTCTGGCCCCGTTCAGTGCAAGCGTGCCTTGGTTCGATCGATTTACCATTTTCTACTCGGAATTTCGACAAATTTTACAATACCACGTCTTTGCACAACTATGGCGGCATCCGATTCCCCGAATGTCTCACGAGCTTTCAATTCAAAATTCAAACAAGCAATCGATAATCATAGAAGCTAAGAGTATGAAATGAACAATGCATTTTTACGATCCGACTGTGGATCTTTGTTTTACATAAATAGTTATATAAATGTTCAATCGATTCAGTCTTTCTGCTGTTTTAAATTACATCGAGTTGTAAGAACCCTGAAACATTTCGAAATATCGATGCTTCCAAATTTGTGCAACGCGTTCAACTAAATTAACCAGCGAATATCTAATCTAAAAATTATCTATATAAAGTTTAACGACGTTTTTATTTCGACTAGGATAAATAAATATCACACGAATGGATGGAGCACATAGTGTCCTAGAAATCCTGGCACCGTGTGAATGAAATTGTATACACTACGCTAACGACAGCAAGCTAAACACGTTTAAAACATCAGCTGAAAGCTGTCGAAGAATCGACAACGATTGTTCTAAGCGCTGTTCTGTCTCGATCTTGCCTTTCGTTGACAAGAAATGCTTCCAAGAGGCTCTGTCGGTAGCAATAACGATGGATTAGGATACCGAGGCAGCACAACGAAGCACTATCAAATCGATAAATTGTTAACAGTTTGACGGCCGGTGCCATACATAACTTTATTTTAACAAAAAATAATTTCTTGCTTGAATTAATATTAAATTTTTGTTTTATTTTTTAGAGGAAGATAATAGGCAAAGAGGAAAATTGTGAAACGTCCGTCAAAGCGTTAGTATGATAAGTAGACTGCGGATGTTTATGCAATTTTCAATTTTCGTAGGCAAATCCTAAGAAAGTGGAATCATGTAAAATCTTATTTTCAATGGTAGCACTCTTTGAAGTTCTAAAATAAATAAAAATCCTGCTAAATTCTGTGGAATTTTACATTCCACCATTTTTTTTAAATTTTCATAAACATCTACAGTCTAATGATAAGATTGTCAGCGAAATTCGCTCACCGTTAGGATTGAGTTCCTTCGCTCGAAATGGTGTTCTTCGAGTTACAATCCTCGGAGAACGTTCAATACACATAATTCTTGTACATTTCTTTGAGTTCGAAGCGTTAACGATGTAAGAAGCGAGAGGTAGACGAAAGCTAAGGAATAAGATAACGAAATAAGATTTTAGGATCTAAGGTTGCGTTTACGATAGGTGCTACGAGCTGCGCAACATAGCGAGACATTAACAAAGATTATTAATGAACTGCGAACGACGTGAAACGACTGAATGAAACGATCGCAAAATCGGTTTCAGTTGAATGCAATCGGGTGCACGAACGTGTACGAAACACATTTACCCAACACGTTTCTTGCATAAACAATATCGTACATGTAAGTACCCACCTGGTTGTTGTTAAACGTTGTCCAACACTTCGAAAAATTATCAACTTGAAAGCACGCGAAATCCTGCCGGAGAGCAAGAGAACGGTCAATCGGAAAGTTCCGTCCGTTTTTTTTTACAAAAAGTATAGCTTTATTTATGAAACAAAATGTAAAAGTACGTTAATCAAAATATTGTCCATCGTTAGCGATGACTTCATCTCATCTTGCGGGCAGCAAGCGAATTCATCTTTGGAGGTTACCTGCATGTGCCATCGACCTAAACAAGTGGTAGTCAGATGGGGCACAGTCTGGGAAATAAGTCGCATGTGGTAGCACGAGCATTGTCATGCAGAAAAATCACCTTATGCTATCTTGTTTCATATTGTGGTCGTTTTTCGTGCAATGCTCGGCTCAAACGGATAATAATTTGTTGTCGGTAGAGATCCCCTGTGACTGTCTGACCAGATTTTAACAGCTCATAGTACACCACACCTTTCTGACCCCACCAAATACAGAGTAAAGCCTTCTTTCCGTGGATATTCCGCTTTGGCGTCGATGTTGAGGGTTGGCCGGGATCACAAATGATTTTTCGACGTTTAGGATTGTCAAAATAAATCCATTTTTCATCCCCACTGATAAGACGATGAAGAAACCTCTTTCTTTGTTGCCTAGTAAGCAGAATTTCGCAGATGGTTTTCCGCCTTTCAATGTCTCTTGGCTTGAGTTCATATGGGACCCACTTTCCTTCCTTGTAGATCTTCCCCAAGGCTTTTAAACGATCGGAAATGACAGATTAAGCATAATTTAACGCTTCTTCATCCACCAATGCCTGCAATTCTTCGTCTTCGTGTACTCGTGGCCGTCCAGAACGCTCTTTGTCCTCCACAGTAAAATCACCATTTTTAAAGCGTCGAAACCACTCTCTACATGTTTTATCGGAAACAGCATTATCGCCATAAACGTCTACAATCATTCGATAAGCTTCAGCTGCAGTTTTCAAACAAAAGATTAACACTTCGCGCATATGGCGCTTATTCGGCTCAAATTCCGACATCTTCAATGTAGAAAAAAACGATGTTATTGATGCAAGCGTATATTGTTATGTACTGAATTTTATTGAAAGACGTTCAAACTAAAAAGTTAACCTTACTTTAGACGTTATAGTTAACGACAGTTTTCGAGCTACGGCTAATCGATGCTAAACGGACGGAACTTTCCGATTGACCTAATAATTAAATTTTGTTGGACAGTGAACAATAAAGAATACATATATTGTGTATGTAAATAAATATACACACGGGGTGGAGGATTAAAAACCGATCATCCGAATATCTTGCTTATTGTTAATGCTGGAGAATATTGCGACAGATGAAAGTCTGTATCATTATTTTCTCTATAGATGAACACAAAAAATACATGTAAAGGTCAACTTTGTTGAAGGTCGTTCAAGGTGAACCATTTCTCCTACAATTAGTATTGTTCATAGTAAGCAAGATACCTAGATGAACTGTTTTTGAATTGTTCCACTTTGTATTATACACGCTTTAGAAACGTCCTGTACTAGAATTCTGCATTGGACCCTGCTGCACGATACAACGTTCAACGTAACGTGTTGTAAGTTGTAACGTACAAACGCAGTGTGTTTCGTACCTTCTGAAGGTCTGTTCTCCTAGGTAAAATTCGTTGTTCGTTGTGCAAGCGCGAAGGAAGAAGAAAGCAGAACCAGTTCGAGTGTGTTCCGCCCGGTTCTAACTCTGCGAACAAACGGCAGCCATGATACTATAGAAAACTGAATGCGAAAAGCTGTAGCAATTTTCCAGGGCAGCATCGAAGAGTGCCAAATTACAGCACAGCTCGTTCGCGACTGTTCTCGTCAATTAAATTAAAAAAAAAAAGAAGAATAATAAAAAAGAACCGAAAGCACAAAACACAGCTTAACCGTAAGGACCGAAACGAACAAACAAACTTATGGTCGATATTGTCTAGGCCACGAGAACGGTATCTCGCTAATCACGATAATTAAGGGTAGGCGTCAACAAGCGTTTCTAATTAATCGAGAGAAACTCCTATCGACTCTCGATCATGTTAGGCATTAAATTTTTTACAAGACGATCGACCATCGATCGACTCGCTCACAGCTGTGAGATCGATTCTCACCTCTGGAGAGATTATTATACTAATCTCGCGAGGAATCGACGGACGATTTCGATTCGGAACACGCGCTCCCCGTTTTTTCACCGATTCCGTCGCGAACAATAAGGAGGTCGCATGTAATCGAAAACCGATTTTTCGGAAAAAAATACAGGGTGTCCCAAGAAATGTTGTGTTTATGAAATAACTGTTTCCTTTGCGAACATGTTCTCCGAAAGAGAACCTCGGAGAAACGATCTATAAAGGGACTTTGAGACATGTAAAATTGGGACAATCAATTTTCTGATATGAACGTCATTATGTTATAAAGTTAAACTGCATTTGACAGGTTTAGTTTAAAACTGTTCAATGTATATTGTAGTACAAGATCGAAGTACTTTTTTTCCGGTAAAGCGGTTTCGTAAACTGCGAGGACTTCTCGTAAAAGAACAGAGAGAAAGAGAGGAAGAGTCAATGCTCGGGAAACGACGCTGATTATTATCGGCCCTCGGAATGGCCCACGGTGCCTGATAAACCGGCGAGAGGGTTGGTTTCCGCGTCGAAAAACGCTGAGACACTGTACCGTAAGAGAAACTAACCACTGTGGAAACAGGAACTGTTATTGTTACACGAATAAAAATAAAATCCATATTACACGAACGACGATCTTACATCGAACCGGTCCTCTTGCTCCTTCTCCTCTTTCGTTGCTCGTCAACTGTTTTATCTTTATTCATTCGCTGTGTACAGCGTGGAGAACCTTGAACTACTGTAATTTATAATGTTTACGAACGCTGTTCCTTCATCTATTGTTTCAGAGAAAGAAACAACGAAATTCTTGTCACTGGATTAGACCTAATTCCGTATCATAAATCATGTTACACTTCTCGTGGCATAAATGAGTTCAAAGATATTACCGTAATCCTTTATTATGAAACTAAATAAACACAACGACGTTATCGGTCCTAGAAAAATGATCTAAGCCAGACAGCATCGATTCCATGATAACTAATCTCTACATCGCTGTTGCTGATGAATTGTGCAACAACTACTACGTCTCGGAAGACGTCAGACTTTTATGTGATAAATTAAGAATTGTTTTCCGATAAACAAGATATAAATAAATACAATACTCTCCGCTATATACAGTGAGCGAAACTCGTTTAAACGCACTTGAAAATTAACAAATTATCATACTTTTTTTAGAAGAAAAGGGCAGATGATGTTATCAAAACGGGGTTATTTACTTCGCAAGACCTTTACTTTCAACATCTATGCATCGAAATGTTCTGTATTTACATGCCAGAATATGTCGCAGAGCGAAACGTGTTAAAACGCCTACAAGTGCGAAATTCGTTTAAACGCAGTGCTTTCTTCCCCATCAGATATTGAGAAAAATTATAAAGGAAAGTGATTGATTTAAAAAGTGATCATAAAGATATTGTTGTCCCGTGTTCCTGATTAAGTCACATTTTTGATTTTATGTAACAGAACAGAATGGCAATAGGAAAATATTTAAATGAAGCTGAAAAGGCAATAAAATCTTTTTTTAAAAAAGGGGGGGAATTGAACCGAAAGATTTCCAAAGAAATTAAACGTTCCGAGTCCGTAGTACGAAATTTTTTGAAACGTGGTGAGGATTTTGGCAAAAAACGTGCTACAAAAGGAAATACAAAAATCACAAAACGAGAAAAAAATAATATAATAAGTGAAGCGACAAAAAAAATTAGTTGCACGTTAAATTGTTGTGCAGTTAGAATTACCAATAAGGTCCAGACGTGTGCAACAAATTTTGCACAATGCACCGAATGTTGTTCTCACAAAACCAATGAGAAAGCCAATGTTAAAACAACATCATAAGGCTACCCGGTTACAAATCGCAGGAAATCACATGCACTGGACCGACGAATGGCATAAACTCATTTTATCCGATGAAAAGGAGTTTAATTTTGATAGTCCAGACGGATGCTCATCGTATTGGCATGATCTGCGTCAAAGAGAATGATTCTAGATCAAGCTAAAATTTTCATGGCGGTAGTGTTATGATTCGGGAAGCTTCTTCATCATTTGGGAAACTGAAACTTTGTTTCGTTTCCCCCAAGATGAATTCAGAAGAATACATAGACATGCTCGATGGTGTGTTAATACTATTTTTAGACGATGTAGTTGGAGAAAACGAATTTATATTGCAGCAGGATAACGCAGCGGTTCACGTGTCAAGATGTTCCCGTGAATCCTTCGAAACACGAAACATTCGTATAATGGAATGGCCAGCATGTAGGCCTGACATGAACCCAATAGATAATTTATGGGCTCTACTGGTGAGAAAAGTTTATGCCAATGGTCATCAGTTCGCCGATATAGACAGTTTAAAAGCAGAAATTAAACACTGCTGGGAAGAAATTCCTCTAATACCACTATTACCAATCTTATAAATTCAATGACCAATCGAATTTTTGCTTTAATTCAAAGTAATGGCGGCCATACAAAATATTAAATTTGTAATGATCATGTATTTTTAATTTTAAATTGTTTTCTTTACATGTGCGTTTAAACGAATTTCGCGCGTAAAATATGGTTTTGTTTGTAAAAATTCTTACATAAATATGTAGTATACATATAAATGTATTTATAATCCTCAGTTATTGTTAAACGTTTCTTATCAAAATTTTGAATCTTTAGCCCCAAAATCCTTATTTTTGTATGTGCGTTTAAACGGATTTCGCTCACTTTATTATCCAGATAGCGCGCGACGTCTTAAAGACGTTTTTTTACGTCCATTTGAGGTCTAAAAGTCTTACGTCCTAAAAAGACGTGTTTGTGCTACCTGGGTAAGGGGCCATGGAACCCTGTCAACCAAACAAAATGGAGCGAATCTAACATTCTCTCTTCGCATGTAAAGGTATACTGTAAAAAAAAAGGGAAGACGAAGTGTGTCCTCGAAGAATGTGGAGAAACATTTAGCAAACCATTAGTAAATGATCAGCAGATCAAGTGAATCAGGGAGTGACGGATGAGGATGATGGTCTCTCCTCCTCGATGTCGGCGGGAGGCAGAGGGTCGACGAACCAGCCAATCGTGCGAGATCCCCTGCACCTGAATTCTAATGAGGTCCACCTGGGTATATATGAGGGCTTAAACTCGGCCGGAGCCACGATTTTTCTGTGGTACCGAAGGTTGTCGCGAAGGTGAGTCCTCTTATCTTTACTTTTTCAAATATCAGCTGGTTAAGTATATGAAACTTGACAAATGTGTTTGATATTTGTGTTTTATTCGTTAAGAGTTTCACATACTTAACCACCTGATATTATACTTGCGAATTTATTATTAATATAGTGGGAAATTTACAGTTTAGTTCAAAATAGCACCCCTCAGTTATTTGCACTTTGTCTCAAAAAAACCGTCCAAAAAATTGCAATTCTTTCCTGCGTGCTTCGATAAACCGTCAGTGATCGCAAAAAAAGGAATCAAACAGATTTAGGATATTTTTCTTCGAGATAATTGAAGAATCCGTAATCTAGTAATTGTTAACTGTAACGGTAAAAAATTAAACCGACTTCGAAAAAACGCACTAAAAAGTATGAAATAATTTCCATTTAATTTATGTGAATACACAATAACAACTACAATACAATCTTTTCGGAGGCGGCGCAGAATTGAAAATTTTCTCAATGGCAGATGTTGCCGATTATGATTTCATTGGAATATGGTGGACTTGGAAATCAGTAGGTGGGAAGAAAAGATACATTAATATGTGAAAGCATATAGAAGAATTTAAGGATTTTCGTAATTTTCAATTTTGCGCCGCCTCCGAAAAGATTGTATTGTATTTAAAGTACGTGTGTATTCACATAAATTAAATGGAAATTATTTCATACTTTTTAGTGCGTTTTCTCGAAGTCGGTTTAATTTATTTTATAAAATTTTTATATTTCACACTTTTTAGTGGAACGAGCAAAATTTGTAGAACACCTAGTAGGATGGTTTTTCGGTCTTATTGTTTATTTGCAATAAAAACCGCAGAGAATGAAAAAATGCAAAATTTGTTTTCAATGGACCAATAGGGAGATATACTGATACACTGATTGGTCCATCCATCTCGGAGTAATCGGTGAACATACATGAAATGTAGGATCAAAGATATCTATCGTCTGAATATTCGCGAATCTCCGTCTGAGATTTACAAAAACGTCTTTCCCTGTCAACCGTCACATTCCAAATCGTAATTCATAAATATCTGAAAGCCGCAATCGATAACGGTAACGACGTCGCGCCGTTACTGTTCCTAATATCTAACATTCAGCGGAGTTCACGACGGCATCATCACCCTACATTTTTGCAAATCAAATCGTAAGGAATAAAGAAATGCAAAATTTTTTCGCGGGACCACCCCGGGGACATACTCTACAAGATGCAAAAGGTTTCGTTCCGATTGGTCCATCCATCTCGGCGTAATCGGTGAACATACATAGAAAATAAAAGCGAAAAAAAAGGCACATACAGATCGAATTGAGTAACTTCCTCCTTTTTCAAAGTCGGTTAAAAATTGCAATTCTTTCCTGCGTGCTTCGATAAACAGTAGCTTCGATCAGCAATCGCAAAAGAGGAGAATCAAATATTAGATTCAAGATATTTTTCTTCGGGATAATTGAAGAATCTTTAATCTAGTAATTGTTAACTGCAGCGGTAAAAAGTGAAAACACATAAAAATCCGTCAACAAAACGTGGAACAACTGGTCCTAGCTAATTGCTGCGATCTGTTCCGAACCACAAGGATTTTTGAGCGGGATCCCTGGTCGTTTATACTACCGTTTGTTTACACACGATGGAATTTCGCTGACGAGTCACGTGGGCGATGCTCCACTCCCTTTGTCTCGATTTTTTCATTTGCCTCGTTCCTCGTTTTCTTCGTTTCCTCCCTATTGGTCCGAAGGTCGTTCGTGAATGGATTTTCTGAGGATTCATTTTCATAAATATTGAACCGGACGAGCATTGTGGCCGGTGACGAGTCCTCGAACAGATCCTCGAGTTTAGAGGACAATCGGGTGATCGTGACAATAGGTGTTCTTATTTTTCTCGTTCCAAGGTTCGACTTCGATTCTTCTTCCCGCTGCAGATCGATGCTCTCTTCCGTTTGTATATTTTCATTGCCGTATCAGTTCGTGGATTTAATTGACTCAGGGCTACGATGAGTCGTCCGATGATACAGAGATACTTCGATTTATAATCTGACGTGACCGCCATTCGAAACGATAGCGGAACACCTTGTGTCGCTTTTATCTATCGCAAACTCGAACCGGTAAAATCGTAAACGTTGACGCGCCTTTATAGCTTCCTGAATCGAAAACAACACTGAAACAGACGTAACAGCAGAGTTGTGCAGAATTACAATTGAATTACTCCAGGAATTATAATTACAAAGTAATTGAATTACACTGTAATTCAGTTATATTGTAATTTATAATTCAGATCTTCATTCAATTAAATTGCAATGTAATTCGTAATTGCTATGGAGTACAATTATAAAATACATTGTAATTCAATTGTAATTGAATTCAATTGTCATTGAATTGTAATTGAATTACATTGTAATTCGTAATTGCAATGGAGTACAATTATAAAATACATTGTAATTGAATTGTAATTGAATTGTAATTGAATTACATTGTAATTGAATTGTAATTCAGTTACATATATTGTAATTTATAATTCAGATCTTCATTCAATTAAAATACAATGTAATTCGTAATTGCAATGGAGTACAATTATGAAATACATCGTAATTGAATTACGTTATAATTCAGTTATATTGTAATTTATAAGTCAGATCTTCATTCAATTAAATTACAACGTAATTCGTAATTGCAATTATTGTACAATTTTAAAATACTTTGTAATTAAATTAAATTAATTATGAATTACGATGTAATTAAATTAAAATTAAAAATTAAAGAATGATAAAGTAATAAGTAAGAAGAGGGTTGAAAAATCCATGTGTAGGTTTCACACACACACACAAACAGAAGGAATTTATTATTTATAAATTTATAATGTCTGAACAGAAATAACCAAAGCATAAAGCGAATTTCACGCATTTATGGGAAAAAAATGAGTAGGTGTAATTTAAAATAGTAAAAACAGAAGATTTTAATAATGCTGTTATAAAGGGTTATCCAAAATAGAGTATAGGACGTTTTTTTAAATTAAAAAAACACTATTTTTAATGTGATTGGTTTTTTTATTTAATTATCAGATATCATCTATGACAATTACGTGTTTATAAAGACGATATCTGTAAAATGACCACCGCGACCACGTTTACAGACATCAATTCGAAGAAATGCTCAATTCTTGAGAACGACGTGGAATTGATATTGATGGGTCATTAGCAACACTTTCACGAACAGCAGCAATGTTTTCATTCGAACGAGATGTTTTTGGTCTGCCAGACTTTGGTTTATCATGAACAGATCCATTTTCATCAAATTTTTTAACCAAATTGTTTGCTCTGATGGACGATTATGTATGCTAAAAAAATCACGTAATTTACGACGGGTATTTTTTATTGAACACTGATTTGCAAAATAAATTTTAATAACTTTAACACGCTCTTCAATCGTATACGACTCCATTGTTAAAAATGTCTATCATTGTAGGTTAAATAGAAATACAAGAAAGTTACAAGAAACAAACATGGCGTTTGACAGATGTTCTCATTCAACATCCTAAAGGTACTTTTGGATAACCCTATATTATTTTCAGCCTATTAAATAAAGAAAGAAAATGGTTGTCTACTTCACTCGAGTTTGTGTTGCGATTCAGGTAGAAATTTTTTATTTTGCATAAAGATAGGCTGTCTAATTATAATGTTTACCGGCATAATTCCCCAACGGGAACATATACATTACATATATAAATAGATTATCTTCACGGTTGTTCTCCAAATTATTTCAATAACGCCGAAGCCTGTAATCGCCAGCACAAATACCTTTTCGGAGCCGCCGTGCAATGACCATATTTTCTCGAAACCGCAGGCAAAATTGTTTGCCTAAGCCTTTTCGGAATGACAATAATCGGACCGGAGGACCATGGACAAAGAACGCTGCTCGTTCAGAGGACCTTGGGTTTCAAATAAAATGGAGGAGGTCTAGATAATGGTCCCTGGGGTTCGCGAAAATAAAGGAAATAAGGAAGACGCGGCTCCGTGATCGTATCCGAGAAAGACAGCAGCGGAGAAGAAAGAGAGAAAACGAGGCTCTTTTTCGTCGCGCGAATTAGAATGCCGGCTGCATCGGATCCTTCGGCTAGTATTCCGCCGGATGCACCACGAATACAAACGCTACGGACCTACAACGGACCCTGAGGAACGTTTACTGTCTCCACGCGTAACTGATCGCATCTTTAACCCTCTTCAATCTAGAACTACAGTGACGAGCAAAAGTGTAGACGCACTTCGTTTGTTTTACATAAAACGTGATAATACAAGCTATTTTCCAATTGAACGATAAGGATTAGGTAATAATAATAATATGGTGAATGTGATAAACAAAACATAACAGTTTATGTTCGATAATATTAACGCACACACAATATATAGAATATTTTACAAGAATAAGGATTTGTAGCAATGTTTACAGTTTTGCACTTTAATTGTGCACGTCGAAATAAAGCTTTTAAATTAATATTTTGTCCATTTTCCATTACTTTTTTGTACTGCCTCTAGCCTGCGTGGCATACTATACCACTTCGCCGGGCGAAGATATTTTGCTTTCTGGTCCGAAAAAAACGTCGACATTTCAAACCTCATATGGGGGTTTCTCAAGATAAAAATCTGGTCTATCGCGTGGTATAGTTTGATTTTCCTCTGGACCCTTATTTTTTGAGATAAATTCAAAAATATCGTCAAAAATTGGTGCGAAAGTGGTGTCTCTCCGCCTTGAATGATCGTTTAAACATGTTTAAACAATCATAATGTATTAATATTATATATCACTGTATTCGGGAAAGTCTAACGAATCTTTTGCTGTAAAGAACAATTCAATATCTTTTATAATAACATCACAATATTTGTTCAAAGTTGAAATATATGTCTTTTTTTTAAACTCCATTTTCTCAAAAACTGTACGTATAGGAGAAAAATTAAGGACAGATTCGGAATCAGCGCGAAAAACTCTATAAGAATCGCATAGTGGGAATCGAAGTACTTTTTGGCTGTTGGACAGTGTTATCAAACAAAATCAACGTTTCGATCCTAGTTTAGATCCTTTTCAAGATTTATTTGAATCGCGCGCGTCTGTAAAATAAATATGTTATAGTAATTTCAAAAACTATTAAATGATTGAAGATGTGGAATATTGTTCATATAAACTCACTCACTTGCTTTGGGGAAAATAAAATTATGTTAATTGTGTGACACGTGTGTTGCGTGCGTCGTACATGCTTGTTGTCAAAATACTTATGTACGAACGTGTTGAAAACGATCAAGGTTATATCTATCGATATTTATAAGGAAAATGTTCAATATTTATAAGAAAAATGGAGATAAAGACAATCTATACATTTATGTATAATTGCCTTGGAAAACTGAAATTTAGTACACAGGTAGTCGTTAGCGCAAAAAAAGGGTGCACCAACATGATTTTGTCCCAGAAATCCTACTCGAGATTCAGTGGTAGAAATCAATTAGTGGCCTACCTTCGGAAATAAGCCAGCCGTTAATTCTTTTTCCACGGGAAGTATGCTAGTGTTATAATAAGTCAAAATTCCAAACGATTTCATCTTTTCGCTTATTTAGAGAAACTATGAGAAGCCTTTCTCCGTCGACTACTTTTCTTCCCGAAAGTTTGTCGACGCGTTCTCGACGGGGAAAGAAAGCAATCGCGAACGCGTTCACTCGAAACAAAGCGTTCTTCATCGGCTGCGGTCGCCATTGGAAATTTCAACGATCCGCTGCAAAGAAAACTGCAAGTTTATCTCTCAATTTATAAAATGAAATAAATGAATGATAAAATTGATAAGGGGCTGAAACAGGTCCCCATCGAACGGAAAAAAGGATCTCAACGGTTCGAGCACCCCCTCGACTGGATCCTGCATGAAAACGACGACCAATCCAGATAAAATCCTTTTTGCACGTTTTTCGTCGATTAACCTGCGAAATTCTGGCTCGTAAAAAACGGTGCCCCTCGCGGGACCCCTATCGAACGAATTCGGCGATAAAAAGCACCTGGACATTTTTTTGCCCCATTAACAGGCTCTAATAACGTTCGAATTCGACTCTTTTCTCGACGTGCACCATGGGACCAACAGGTTTTGTGGGGGGCATAAAGAATGTACCGTTAAAATGTTGCACACCGAGCGATCTCCGAGAACGCAGCACTCCGAAATCGTTCACCAGAATAATTCTCGTCTGACTGTTTTCGCCAATTTCTGCAAAACCTAGTCGATGGAGGAGAAAACCGTTTGCAAAAAACCGTCAAGATCGGAAAATCATCGTGACAATTTGGAGGATTATCGTGACGATGGACACTTATCCTCGGGTTCGGAAAAAACAGCCGATCTCGAGATAAAGCAGAACCATTCGAGAAAGATTTCGCGAGGATGTGACGCGGTGTTTGCCTAAGCGGAAACCGGTCGGCGTCGTTCGTTCCCCCGTTTGAAGAACAACGCCTCGATCGATCGATCACTACAGCCATAGCCAACAGCCACCACCTGGGCACCGCTGATCGACCGCCTACACTTCGGTGGATCTTCTAGATCCGCGTCGATCCTCGAGCTGAGCGGACGTCGAAAGATATCCGGAAGAATTGGTGCGTTAAACGGTGTTCCGCTCGAGTCAGACATTTGTTAAACGTAGTTAAACAATCGGCATTGCATTTGAAAAAAAAGAAACGTCGCTGTGCTTGGGAGGGTTTATAGGAACTTGAAACTGGTCCCTTGAAATAATGAACGCTGAGTAAACCAGAAAACAAAGAATAATTTCGAAGCGGAACAAAGAAAAATGAAGTGCAGAAAATCGCGATATAGCTGCTTAAAATCACGAAATAATTAACTGGCCGTTAATCGAACCGATTTCATTGTTCCCAGCTGCGAAGATGGCACCAGGGAAGAGTCTGCTCTCATTGACAGTGGTGTTAGCTACGTTGGCAGCGGCGACAGGTGAGTGCGGCTCGCGTAGTCGATAAGATAAGCGGATCCGAGATTTTTCATAGTTGATCAATAATTTCCTGCTTTCCAGGGGACCAGCCGTATAGGATAGCATGCTACTTCAGCCAATGGGCGGTCTACCGACCGGACAACGGCAGTTACGCTGTCAAGGACATACCAGGGGAATTATGCACGCACATCATTTACTCGTTCGTAGGTGTGAGCAATGTCACCTGGGAGGTGTTGGTCCTAGATCCGGAGCTGGACGTCGATCAACAGAATTACAAGGCTTTCAATGATCTGAGGACCAAGTATCCTCACCTGAAGACCTCTGTGGCTGTTGGTGGCTGGGGAGAGGGTGGCAGGAAGTACAGTGCGCTCGTTGGAATCAAGGAGAGGAGAGATACTTTCATCAGGAGCGTCGTCGGTGAGAAATCTCTGCATTTTCTTGAAAATCTTCTGCGATCCGCCAGATCTCAGGGGAGGGTAAACTTTTTTCATATTTATTTCTCACAGAGCAACGAAAAGAAACAGGTTTAACATATTTTTGAATTTTGAAGTGACATTTTTACATAATGTTCTGTATTTTATTAATTTTTTTATTTCACGTTGTTTGACTTATTTTTTAATTTTTTCGCGTTCGACTGAGGATCTAGAAAATTTAATACATTGTTCCCAATTTCTCCGCAGAGTTCATGCATAAATACGGTTTCGACGGTTTCGATCTCGATTGGGAGTATCCTGGAGCCGCTGACAGAGGCGGCAGCTTTTCCGACAAGAACCACTTCTTCTACTTTGTCGAAGAGCTGAGGCGCGCCTTCGATAAAGAGCAGAAGGGATGGGAGCTGACAATGGCGGTGCCAATGGCGAAATTCCGTTTGGACGAGGGCTATCACGTTCCTGAAATATGCCAGTCAGTGGACGCCAACATACGTATTTCATTACTTGATTTGTTTCACACTGGCATCATTAAATCACAGTCCAGTCGCCAGGTACTATTACCTGGAAAGTATTCCGAACTCAATGAAATATTTACACGTCATTTAGGGGTACTCTGGGGTGTCGGATCTGAGTTTTCGACCTCGAGGACCCTGTGCTAACTTGGGGAGGGGGTAAAAACCACGATTTTTATTACCTTTTTTTGGTTTTTCGCCTATTACTCAAAAACTATGGGTCCTAAGGACTTTCTTTTTTCAGTTTTGGAAAGAGCATTAAATTTCCTTCAAATTTCACTGATCAAACGTATTTTTGAATAACAAAAATAGAAAAAGGCTTGAATCAACTCAACAGTTAAAAGTGAAAATGTGAGGGGTATACGTAGTATGAAGATTATATATAGATATGTTGAAAAACTAAAGTTATGAGCCAAAAACTTGCAATTTCCTGTTAAATGTTACAATCCATGGCTCAAAATGTCATTTTGAGAAACATTTCCCAATTTCGAACGCCTGTCTCCCTATGCCTATTGGGTCAGAAAATACGTTTGACCAGTGAAATTTGAAGGAAATTTAATGCTCTTTCCAAGAATGAAAAAAGAAAGTCCTTAGGACGCATAGTTTTCGAGAAATAGGCGAAAAACCAAAAAAGGGTAATAAAAATCGTGGTTTTTACTTCCCCCAAGTTAGCACAGAGTCCTCGTGGTCGAAAATTCAGATTCGACAACCCGGAGTACCCGTAAATGACGTGTCAAAATTTCATTGAGTTCGGAATACTTTCCAGGTAGACGCCTTTTTCTCGACCTGCCGACTGGACTATCAAGCTTACTCTATTTTCCGTGGAAACTGTGTCGTATCTTTTTTACCAATCTACTTTGTGGATGAAAGAGGTTCTGGGAAGTTTTGACAATCGAAGAATTGTGTCCACAGAAACATGGACGCTATCCACGTGATGTCTTACGATCTTCGGGGCAACTGGGCTGGATTCGCGGACGTCCACAGTCCTCTTTATCGTCGACCTCATGACCAGTGGGCATATGAGAAATTGAACGTGGTAAGGATTCCGATTCCACACCGGACGTAGTATAGTCGCTAGAAATGGAAGATATGCAAGATGAATGTTGTCCATTGTTGCAGCACGACGGTCTTCAGCTTTGGGAAGAGAAGGGCTGTCCTGCGAAGAAACTGGTCGTCGGAATCCCGTTGTATGGCCGCACCTTTACCCTAAGCCAAAGCAACAATAATTACGCGCCAGGAACTTATATCAATAAGGAGGCTGGAGGAGGTGCACCCGGACCGTACACTCAAGCCAAAGGATTCATCGCTTATTACGAGGTATCGTTGATTAACAATCAATCTTTTCTTCCTCTCTGTCTACTCGAGAGTCTAAAATGTTGATTCTCGCGCCACACAGTGGTCCGAGATCGAAAAAGTTGGTGTCATTTAGCTAAAAAGTCAACTTTCTCATATCGATTTCTAACAAATTTGTATTGCTTCCTAAATGTCAATCAACCTCGAAAATGAAAAAATTAATGCTGTTTGCCAAGAATTGTAATTAGATTTAGAGATAGTACTTTTCACCAAAAAAATAGCTTCCTTTCTTCGAGGTGCCCTGATCCAGGGCCGGCCATCCGGGGGGGTGCGGCGGATGTTATGCACCGGGGCCCCGCGATTGAGGGGGCCCCAACATGATCAAGAACTTAAATAATGTACTCTTGCACATGAGAACTTGACAATATTCCTATCGTTGTCAGTATGACGAAAAGTACATTTTATCGTAAACATTATTATTGTAGATCTCTGAATTTCGACAATCTTCAAACTAATTCTTTATGATGCGAGTGTTTAGTTTTTGTTATTTGATTCGGGGAACTCCCGAGGATCCCCACCTGAACTGGACTTTTCAGAAAAATATCTCAATACCATATAGCCCGCGTTAAGAAATGAAAATAATACATATTCCTTGTGTTTTCCTCTGGGTGTTTTTAAGCGCTAATATTTAGTAATTGCCAAGTCCGTAGCCGCTCCCAAAATTTTAAGATAATTGGGCCAGACAGATCTACCTTTAATGGAAACTGTTAAGTGCCAACTGTCAAGTCCTTTCTTTGGGTGACAGGCGGATTAGAAATTATCTTCGGTCAAGCATGTGTGCAGAACGCTTAAATGCACATGCTATATTAAGCATCGAAAAAGAAATTGCAAAAATTTGTAATTTCTCTGAAGTAATTAATGTATTAGCAAAAACAAAATCACGCATTAAATAAACATGCATTAGTAATATATGTTCGTGTTTGTAATTTTTTTTACTTTACAAAAAATTTAGGGCCCTTGCAAACTGGGTTTCTTGCACCCAGGCCCATTTATAGAGAAGGCCGGCCCTGCCCTGATCACACCACTTAATTAATATTTCTTTTCTTTATTGTTTACGATGAAGTGCACTCTTTTGTGTTACAACATTAACATCGACACTAAAAGTTATTGTTCACAGTATGTTAACAATTAATATTCAATGAAATAGAAAAATTGGGCAAAATTTTTACATTT
>CM052318.1:11930414-11945668 GCA_028455605.1 Lasioglossum malachurum | reverse complement strand
ATCTAGCGCTGTTGACTACTAAAATAAAAACCGTATCTTTGCATTATCATAAACCCCATTAACGCCTCGATAGCAATCACTTGGCTGCATAAATTCCAAACTTTGCAGCACCCTAATCAGCCACAGACCTAATCGTAAGTGAACGCACCGAAAGTCCGCAGTCCGACTATAACCGATAATACTATTCAAAGATGTTCCTGCACGCGTATGAATATTATCGAAATATTGTCTGGACTGTACATAGGTATGTATTGCTGAATACCGAATATCGCGCGCAGACTCCCCTAGAACAATTGATTTCCATTCGTCAATCAACGTTACACAAAGGCACACGGCATTGAAAACGTTTTCTACGTTATTGTTTTTTTTTTTTGTTTTCTTTGTTTTCGCTTTGTCCACTAATTCTGTCCGCACCACACACGAGTACAGTTGCATCTTTGGTTTTCGTTCTCCACTAAATCTTACACACCGATGACATAGACGAGCGATTCGAATAAGCTCGATCAAATAAATATACACGATATGTAAATACCTGGAACGATATTTTTGCTAGACCGCGGATTTTTTATAGGTTAGAAAAATATTGTGCATCAATCGCAAGCAGCACAAGTGAAATCAATTTGAACCTCTCGGAATCGCTGTTTTCTTTTAAGATGAATCTCCTTTGCGCGTTTCTTCATACTCCATTCGTCGTAGCTCTTTTCTGCGCCTCTGGACGCACAAGTTTCCGTTGCTATGATGCGATTTGGTATGTCTCTTCTTGTTTTTCACTTGCGAAGAAAAACGAAAGAGCATCGCCCAAACCTCGACACATTCATCCATCAGAGTTGGGCAGTAATTAATTACATGAGTATTTAATTACATCTTCAATTACATGTGCAAAAGTAGAGAGACTATAATTACAATAAGAAAACGGTTAAATGGTCCGAAACATAAAAATTAACGGTTTAAAAGAACAATTACACTGAAGTAATTGTTACAGTCAATTACAATTACTGTAATCGTGTTAAGTAATTGCAATTACTCCTTTTACAATTACTGTAATTGTAATTGTGGTCCGCAATTACAATTACTGGTTGAACCAAAGTAATTGCAATTACCAATTACAATTACATGTAGTTGTAATTTTATTTCTGCAATCTCAAGTAATTTTAATGCAATTACAAGTAATTGTAATTGGTAGTTGCAATTACTTAACGCCAAAATGGCACCCAAAAAAGTAACATGTAATTGTAATTGGTAATTACGTAATGTAATGGCGGACCACAATTACAATTACAGTGATTCGCGCGACAAGTAAATGCAATTATCTATTACAATTACATGTAATTGTAATTTTATTTCTGAAATTTCAAATTACAGTAATTGGTAAGTAATTGTAATTGAAATTACATTTTGCCCAACTCTGGCCGTCCATCGATTTACGATATGTGTTCGGAGCACACGTTTGCATTTGTTTTTTCGCTTCGAGACCTCTGAATGTTATGGCAGAACCAAACGTACGCGTTTTTTTTACACACTGCTTCAGAATACTATTATAATAGCAGAACCAGCAAACCGAGAAAAGTGAGTTTTTAGGAGCTTGTAGTGAAAACATAAGAGTATCTACTCTAAATGTTGTTATTTGAAAAAAAAAAAAATGTTTTTTCACTATTTATTTTGCAATTGTTTTAAACAAATGCCGTGTTTTCACAGCAGGCCACTTTTTAAAAAATTGAAAAAATAGGGATATAGCCCCAAGTGTCCCTTTCGGACATATGAAGAAATGTCAAGAAATACAGAGAAATTTATAACGAAAGACATCGGTAATTTAAATTATCTGAAAAACTACTAAATAAGTAACAAATAAACGATTTAAAATTTTATTTTCAGACAACAAAATTGAAACAAATAATTAAAAAATGATTACAAGAAATATATATTTATTATGATAATTATCAGTGGATAAGAATCGTTTTTTAATGAATTTTAGTGAAAATTTCATCCCGATATCTCTTATGGTTGAAGAGTTATAGTAAATACATCGACTTCCGCTACATCGACTTTCGCTACATCGACTTCCGTTACATCAGAAAATCGTTACCCTCAGCAAAGAAGTTTCACTTCAAAAATGTTACGATCCACACCACTGTGTTCTTCGGCCGTCCGATACTGTATTTATTTATATCGCGGTGCAGCGTTCACTTCAAATAATTTTAATTTTGTCAATTTTCAAACGTCCATTTTTTTTAAAAGAGGTCCGAAAGGGGGCACTTGGGGCTATATCCCCATTTTTTCAATTTTTTAAGAAATAGCCCGCTGCGAAAACACGGCATTTGTTTAAAACAATTGCAAAATAAATGGTGAAAAGACATCTTTTTTCAAATAACAACATTTTGAGTGGATACTCTTATGTTATCATTATAAACTCCTAAAAACTCATTTTCCTCGGTTTACTAGTTCAGCTATTATAATTCAATGGGAACGATGTTGACGCTTTATTTTATTACACGTATGTGAAACCGACAATTTTTAAGATTTTGGAAAATCCTTTGAGATACGTTCATAGGTGTCTAAAAACTACAACATATTTAAATTTGAACGAAACCCAAAATTTTACTTCAAAAAGTGTCTGTTTTCGCGTGGAATGACCCATATGTATGTATGGGATAGGAATACATATGGGATAGGAATGACCATATGTATAAGGGATTTGCGTCACCCGGTACATGTTTGCTTGAACGCGGATCAGAGGTGGCAGAATGTAATTTCACTTACAATTACATACCAATTACTGTAATTTGAAATTGCAGAAATAAAATTACAATTACATGTTGGCAATTGCAATTACTTGAAGAATCACTGTAATTGTAATTGTGGTCCGGAATCACAATTACTCTGGTTGAACTAAAGTAATTGCAATTACCAATTAAAATTACATATAATTGTAATAGCGGACCACAATTACAATTACAGTAATTGTGAAAGGAGTAATTGCAATTACAGTGATTGTGAAAGGAGTAATTGCAATTACAGTAGTTGTGAAAGGAGTAATTGCAATTACTTAACACGATTACAGTAAATGTAATTGAGTCGAACAATCACTTCAATGTAATTGTTCTTTTAAATCACTAATTTTTTTTTTGGACCATTTAACCGTTTTCTTATTGTAATTATAGTCCACTTCTGCACATGTAATTGAAGATGTAATTAAATACTCATGTAATTAATTACTGCCCAACTCTGACGCGGATACGCATGTGTCGGTAAATTGCAACATTTGAGAGGCCACGATTGACAAAACATTATCATGGAACATTCTAGAACAGGCATGGGCAGAAATAGCACGCGAGCTGGGGAATTCTCGGTGGACGGAATAAAAAAGAGGATATTTCGCGTGCGGTAGGTACGGGCCTGAGGAGCTCCGCGGGACTAAGGCCGCCCCGGAGAGCGAGACGCGCGGGCGAGAGAAGTAGGCGTCCACCGAGAATTCCCCTGCTCGCGTGCTATTTCTACCCATGCCTGTTCTAGAATATTCCTCGAAAGGATGATGCGATATTGTTTCTTGGCGTAGACGCACGCGTCTAGACGCAGTGGCTCACGCCTAGACGCAGTTCTGATGAAGTATGACGAATGGAGTATAAACAGCGGCTGGAATAACAAATCGTTGCGTCGAGACGCGCAAAGGAGATCCACCTTTATAAACACCTCAAATCCGCAGTCTAATGTTTCCGTGAATTATCGAATGATGAACTCGCAAGGATCGCCTAATCTGCCACCTCAAGTTATGTGTAAACTATTCGTAATACCGAGACGTTTTTCAAGTAAGTTAACATTGCTCGAGAACGTGTATCTGTATGAAACATTACAGAGTCGTTTATATATGTTTAAACATGCAATAGTTATTCAACAATAGTCCACGCGTGATTTAACGTGGCAGAGTGAGGCGACCTACTCTACACATGAATACACATGATTTTGAATGAACTAGACTGCGGATCTTTATGCAAAATAAAAATTGTCTGCATCGATTGCAAGGAATAGAAACTAATTTCAATGTTATTTCTTCCCTTAATGATTTGAATAGAGGAGAAATCATATATTAACATCCTCAATTTTGAAAATTCTCAACAATTTCGAATTTCATCTATTCAATTATACTATAAATGCATAAAGATCCGTAGTGTATGAATAACAATCGCTTGGATCGGTGCAAATGTCGAAGACACCTCAAAATATACAACAATATCGTTCATATACACGAAACTATACGTCCGCAAGAAAACGTAATAAAAACGTGTAGAAAATAGTGCGATAATTTCTTAAAGTGTGGATAGTCGTTTATATCCGACGATAGTGTGCGAATAAGATACTCTTGTTCCAACGCTGTTTCTCAAAGTGATACTTTTACGCATAAATCTTGCGCACTATGTGATCATTAGACTGAAGAACATTATGCGTTCATTTACTTTCACAAAAATCAAATTTTATTTCTGTGCCAATTTCTTCGAACTTTTTTATTTCAATATTACGTATTTGCATAAGTTTCGACAGTCTAGCGATCATCGAGCTTCCATTGAAAAGTTCGAATGCATGCTTCACTCTCGACGCAAGAAAACATTTTCTTGGGCAGTAGATTGCGCAGTGTATTAGTATCATTATAGTACAGGAATTCCAATCACGAGCATGATTTTCCCAGCTCAGAAAGAAGAAATAGTATAATCAAACAATAGATCTACCAATGAAAAATGTTCGAAATCAAAATCCCATGATATGTTTCTCCGTTAAAAGATGACTCGTTAGTATGAACGTTATTTGTCGGATCATCGAATGCTCATACTACGCTTGTCGTCCTCATTATTTAGTTAATAACAAAGTCCCGCCAATTATCCTATCGACGTACGAAGGAACTAGAAAACGTGTATGTATGTATACCGAGTACTTAAAAACGCTTCCCGTATTGTAAGAAATTGTGAACACAGAATTTATACTCGTTATCGTTACATATCAGGTTCCGGTAGAACAAACTATCGTTTCCTAGATGTTCTAACTTTTAGAAAAAAAAAGGAAAAAAAAGACAGTACGATCTATTGATTGTCCATTGTAGATCGTTCCGATCGGTATTGTTTTTTCCCATTGTTAAGGATTAAGAATTCCATGGTGGATTCAGGTGTTCACTCGCAGGCCAGCTTACTGTCGAAACTGCTCAGAGCTATGGCGAACGCTTGCAGCGTGCATAATGGGAATCTGTAGTCCATCGTGAACACGTCTTCCGCTACGCGGCCGAATTGCATGACAACGTAATCAACTGTGAACAAAAATTCACATCAGAATCGCATGTCAAAGTCGAATTTCCCTTTCCTGCAGGTCTCGATTGTGGGATAAAGGTACCAGTCACCGGACATTCAATGACGACCTAGAAGTTTTTTTATTAATTTGAAGGCATTCTGTCTTTTTTCTGGACGAAGTCGTTAAAAAGCAAAAGAAATATTAACGAAGTTTTGGTCCTATTTACAGGACACAAGAAATTTGCAGACTTTGCGAAAAATTCCATTGTCTCGGGGAATAAAAGGTATTCAACCGGTTTTCTATATCTTAAACAAAAATTATTGTAATACTTTTGATTTATATACGAAGGGGAAACATCAATTTTATTTTTAAAAATAAAGTACTACATACTGGGTACTTCGTGTTATTACCACGTTTTTATTAGCTCGCTTTCTTGTCTGTCTGTTTGTTTGTCTGTTCGGTACAAATTTTGCAATTTATTTTAAACTAACTTCCCGATGAGCTAGAGACTTGAAATTTTAAATATAGCTCAGAACTGGATGACAATGCAATATTTAAAAAAGCCTATGCGTTTAGGAGATATAAATTATTAATAAATTTAACCGATGCACCTCCCGCGCTTGACGTCATCGCATTCAGCGTCCTCATTCTACTATGTGTTCCCACTCTGACTTATTCCCACTCCACTGACCCGCTTCGCACCGTTGGAAGTTGGAGTTGGAACCTAGTGTGCGTTCAAGCTCCGTGCGGTGTATACATAGTTACTACGTATTATTATAATACAATAATGTTTGTTTATCAAGCGAAAGAACAGTTACAACGAAATTCTCTGTCGAACCTTTATCTTTGACATTTTACCACGGCGTTTCGATATAACGCGGTCGTAAACCGCCTGAAATTGACTCTTTTATAATCTCATAAAAATGTTTATAATCGATTGAAATATGCGTGCAAGAAAAAGGAGAGGAAGCCTTTTGATGGTAGGGCGCATATGTGATATACAGTGACGCCCACAAATATTCGAACACTCTTAAAAAGCCGATAACTTTTTAAATATGTATTGTACTATTCGATTTGAACTTTTTTAGGAAGCTAGAGCAATTAGTTTACTACAGGATGTGAAAAAAAATTTTTCCAGAAATTGCAATTGATCGGAATTGTAGAAAAAATACTAAAAGTTGTATTTTACAATTTTTTTATGCAAGCATATATTGAAAATTTTAAAAATACGTTTTGTAGATCTTTGCGAATTAAACATATTCTGAAAATTTCGTCAAAATCGGTCGACGTTGCAATGATACAAACTTTTAAAGATGGTCAAAATTGCAGATTTTCACGATTTTCGGCCTATAACTGCAGATTCTTACATCTTTCAATGCCTGCCGCTTTTTTCCGCATCAACCGATTTCGATGAAACTTTCACAGTGCACATAATTGACACAGATCTACAAAACGCATTTTTAAATTTTCAATATATGCCCGCATAAAAAAGTTGTAAAATGCAACATTTAGTATTTTTTCTACAATTCCGATCAATTGCAATTTTTGGAAAATTTTTTTTCATATCCTGTGTAGTAAACTAATTGTTCTAGCTCCCAAGAAAGTTGAAATCGAATATGTAGTACAATATTAAAAAAGTTATTGGCTTTTTAAGAGTGTCCGAATATTTGTGGGAGTCACTGTAGGTAATAAAATATCGAGTACGAGATTAGAATTTGAACAGTCTGTGTTTTGAAAGTGTCAGAAATAATGTCTACAAAAAAGGAGCAGTTCGTTAATGACGATTTTCACAGGGAAGCCGCCAGATCACCAGGTATACCATTGAATATTTTTACTACGTTTTTATTAGCTTGCTTTCTTGTCCGTCTGTCTGTTCGGTACAAATTTTGCAATTGATTTTAAACTAACTTCCCGATGAGATAGAGACTTGAAATTTTAAACATAGCTCAGAACTTTATCACAATGCAATATTAAAAAAAAATTTTTTTAATTTTAAAATAGCCTATGCGTTTAGGAGATGTAAACTATTAAAAAAAAAATTTAACCGTTACACCTCCCCGCGCGACCTCGTTAGTACCCATCGGAGTGTGTTCGAGCTCCGTGCGGTGTTTACAAAGTTACGATGTATTATTATATTATAATGTTTGTTTACCAAGCGGAAAGAACAGTTGCACCGAGATTCTCCGTTAAACCTTTATCTTTGACATTTTACCACGGCGTCTGATTTCGATAGGACGCGGTCGCAGAAATTTACTACATGACTCTGTTATAATCTCATCAAAATGTTTAAAATCGGTTGAAAAATTTCACACACACAAGACTAAAAAGCAGAAAATAATTATTTAAATAAAAATAAATTTTTAAAAAATACCACGCTTCTATAAAAAAAAAACGGACTAAAAAGTATAAAATAATTGAAATAAAAATACATTTTTAAAAACGGACTAAAAAGTATGAAATATATATATATATATATATATATATATATATATATATATATATAATTTTTCCTGGCCCCATACAGATAGCCCTGACAATTTGTGATTGTGAATTTTGAATGGCTATGAAAATACTTGTAAGATCTAAAACGAAAAACGTGGGGCGCATGCAATAGATAATTGATGCATGAATAGTACACATAAATCACTAACAATTTTATGGCACTGCAAATGATATGAACTGTTGTGCGAGTTTTCTCAACGGCAGCTTGTATATTATCTTACACCCCACGTTTTTCGTTTTAAATCTTACAAGTATTTTCATAGCTATTCAAAATTCACAATCACAAATTTTCAGGGTTATCTGTACGCGCACGGGGCCAGGAAAAATTATTTTATACTTTTTAGTCCCATTTTTTTTAAAAAAACGTGGTATTTTTAAAAAATTTATTTTTATTTAAATAATTATTTTTATTAATTCCCCTAAAAGGTGTTTGATACGAACCATCACTATCATGCACGACTTGAAAATTCTTCACTGAAGCTTGCGTGACTCGTCCATGGAAATTCAGCACATACGATTGTGTGTCATCGTTCCAAACTGGAGTCTTGTTGTGCAATTCAATTAAATTGTCCATGTTCTTTGTTTTCCAACGTTCTACGCAAATAACAAACATTGAAAGCGCTTATTTCACCACAAAATTAATTCTCGAGAGCTGAAGGTGATCAGTGTTCGCTATTTACCAAGCAAAGTTTCAGATTCGTCTCTGGGACTAATCTCGACCCTTTTCTGATCCGTCGTCATGCCAGGAATGATGACAGTCATCTTCCGTGGCCCTTTGAATCCTAACACGTTAGTATCGTATATCACCGCAGCCAATTCTTGCCGTGGATTAAAGCGTTCATCCCGTTTGTCATCCTTCATTAGCGAGTACCCGTTATCATAAACCGTGAACTGCGTCCCCAAAAGGTTTGACCTTAATTTTCCGATATATGACTCTCCTGCCCTTGAAAGATCCGTGGGATCGGTGGAAATTAAATAATTACTTGTGGTACTCTTTTTCCTTTTCCGACCCGCCAATAAGAAGATCTGAAAAACATCGGTTACTGCACTCCGCTTTCTATGTAACTTTTTACGTGAAACTTTATACTCGAACATAAAGCAATTTAAATTTAAAGCCATACGCAATAAAAATTGCATAGGAATTTGTCTTTTTATGTAGAGTGTACGAGTTCACAGAAATGAACAGTTATGCTTCCAAAAATATCCATAGTTAAACTGTTTATTTCGACGCTGTTTAATAATTGGGCTCTCAATCAGAAATAATGATACATAATCAATGTGTACCTTCTTCCCGTAGTCACGCTCTAAATGTAGAAAATATGTAGGATACAGTCCGCGATCCATACCCTTTCTATCGCGTGTTATTCTACATTTATAATGCATCTTTTTATTTGCCGGCTGTAGTACAAAATGCTCAACATTTCCTTCAACGTTGCCTTCCAGTTCAGGACTCTGTTATAACATAACGATAATTAGTTTCAATATTATCCTTAATGAGAGATATACAGTGACGAGCAAAAGTGTAAACACACTTCGTTTGTTTTACATAAAACGTGATAATACAAGCTATTTTCCAATTGAAGGATAAAGATTAGGTAATAATAATTATATGGTGAATGTGATAAACAAAATATAACAGTTTATGTTCGATAATATTAACAATATATAGAATATTTTACAAAAATAAGTTTATACAAAACAAGTTTTTCAATACACTTTAATTGTGCACGTCGAAATAAAAGCTTTTAAATTAATATTTTGTCCATTTTCCATTACTTTTTTGTACTGCCTCTAGCCTGCGTGGCATACTATCTATTAAATTTTTAATAATTTCCGGCTCAATATTGTCCCATTCTTGTTCTGTTCTTTTCCACAATTCATAAACACCTGAAGGTGGATTGTCATATTTTGCTAGCCTCCTTTTCACAATTTACCACTTTCCTAGCCAGTTTTTTACTATCTCTGCAGTATGTTTAGGATCACTGTCTTGTTGAAATACTACTTCATCTTCGGGAAAAATAATAGGATCAACAACAGAAGGTAAAATATTTTGCAAGATATTTAAATAATGCTCTTTGCACATGATACCTTCTATCCGAGCTAAAGGACCAACACCCTTATGAGTAAAACAATCCCGACATAAAATCCAACTACCCCTGAACTTCATAGTTTGTATTATGTTACACTTGCTTGATTACTATTTTCGGACGAAGTCCAGTACCAGGACCTTCCATCAGATTCAAATCTATTAATTTTTGTTTCGTCAGACCATATAACCCTTTTCCAGTCTTCTATTATCCACTCTTTGAATGTATGAGCAAATTTTTGTCGTGGTTTAATATTTTTGACTAAAAGAGCTGGTTTGCGTTTCTTTTCTTTTGCTTTCAACCCAATTCTTTTTAAGGAACGGCGAATAGTCCATTCACTTGCATTTACTCCAATGTCTTGAGCCGCGACTTTTGGAGTTTTATGACTTTCAGACCGAAGACGATGTGCAATTTCACGTGCGCTCCGTCAGAAACCAGTCGCGGTCTACCGTTTCTTGAGGAAGTTGACGTACTACCATAGGTTTTCTTAATTTTTGCAACTATCGTATGACTTACACCACATTTGACTGCATTTAGTGGTTTCATCTTGTCTCTCGCGAGTCAAGTAACTTTCACACTGAAGAATAACTACGTAAACACTAGTCTACACAACGTGTCTTACGACAGTTGGTTATCAGTATTTGTTGACAATTTCATTTCCCTAGCATATGTGACAATCTTATTCGTTTCTGATGATACGTGCAAAACTGTAAACATTGCTACTGATCCTTATTTTTGTAAAATATTCTATATATTGTTAATATTATCGAACATAAACTGTTATGTTTTGTTTATCACATTCACCATATAATTATTATTACCGAATCTTTATCATTGAATTGAAAAATATCTTGTATTATCACATTTTATGTAAAACAAACAAAGTGTGTTTACACTTTTGCTCATCACTGTAGTCAGTTATCCATTTACCGAAGAATTATTCTCTCTATTAATAAACGTGTTAGCTCCATCCGAAGGTGCTACTCTCAGTGGAGAAGGGCACGGTAAGGACTCCGAAGGAGAATGAATTTCTATCGGCGAGGATTCCTCATCCGCGCAATCGGCAGCCTCCATACCTTGGTAAAATCCTCCTTCGCTACTTACTTCTACACAAACAGAACCGTTTTTCACATCCCTCGCATCTACGACTAACAGAAAAAGGATATTCAATCTACTAATTAGCTTAGCGTACCGTTTATTCTGGCTTCCATGTCCTTATTCTCTGTAAAAGTGCTCAATTCTGTGCTCGTCTGCGATACATTGAATTGTAGTGGGCCATCGTACCCTGAAATTAATGAAAATTCAAAAGCATATATTTCGAACGTTTGAGTATACAGTCAAACCTCGGTAAGATATGAATTTCAAAGAAGAAATGAAAGTCTTCGTTCAGAACAGAAATAAACAATGAAAATTGCTAGAGGTTCGAGCTACCGAGGTCTGACTGTATTTTTCGGTTCGATACCTATACAAAATTACCACGAAGCTCCTTGTTAGGGTTCATCCACTTGGTGGAGTGACTGGTGAGTTGAGTACTTAAAATATTAGACGCTTGAACCATTCCACCAGCACCGCTTTGTCTCTTCTGTTTCATTTTCTGAGCTATCAGTTGCCTCTGTAATTAATTACAAATGATTTTGAAACAATATACACGAACAATGTTAAGAATCTTTCCGTCGCTTATAATTTCACAAAACATTAAATGTTATAGAAAATGTCTCTGTCGTACACGACACAGCTTGTCGAATCTATAAAACACAGTATTTGTTCTTGCTAGTGACGTTTTTATGTAAAGTTCAATGAATATTTAAATGTGACCTAGTTTTTGAATAGAATTTATAATAAATCGTTGCTATTATATATGATATCGGATTAACTATAAATTGCGATAAAATATGCACAAGAGGAATTGTACTATGTGAAAAATAGGTAACGTTGTGGGCTGCATTGTTTGGTGAGATATCTAAAAAAATATGCATCACGCAGTTGTAAACGCGAAGTCGGACGAATAAATGGACAGATAGAAATGCATATTTGAATGTGAATCGAATCCCGTACCTGTTGTTCGAGTTTCTGTTGCCTTAAATCTAGAGATGTCATTTTGCCTATACACTCTGACGGCAACTGTCATATGCGATTGATTTTCACCGAACAATTCAACTTGTCAGAGAACCAGTTTGTTTACGCCAAACCACGGACAACCACAGACACAGTGCACAGACCTAAAGAACTGAGCGTAAAGCAGCGTAAAGTAGATTTATGGGTGAGAGGGGTCCCGACGCGAGCGGGGAGGGATGGTTGACTGCGGCCATACTGAATGGTAAAACTAAATAGTGTTGCCGTCTATATAACGTTGCGGGAACATTTAAAATGTTCAATTGAATCATGTATATTCTAACTTGTGACCTGCGTAATAATTTTGTTTCTATGTGTGTACGTATATATTTATTATTAAGGATGTGTTTTGAAAAATTATCAGTACTTTTGGCGGCAGTTTAGTATAGTGATAACGCCTGCGGTGGTGGGTGTTAGGCGCGTATGGTGAGGGGGGAGGAGGGTAATACGAAAAAATTATTTTGCGGAAATGAACGGTTACCGAGATATTCGCAAAAAACTATAATTATTTTAAAAAAGGTACCCCTCCTATCCTAATGGCAATTTTTAAAAATACTTCAAATAAAAGTTGTAGGTCACATCGAAATACACATTTATTTATGTCCTATTAATTTTTGTCATATAAAGGCAATAGTTTTTGAGAAAAACGATATGTATTAATGTCGGTGCTAATCAGTGCTAATACACAACACATCGGTAACATCGAGCACGACTCCGAAATGGTACGGGGGCTCTCAGAGCCCCTTGGGGCATTGACAACAGAGTCCATAAGATGCAATGTCTGTACTGATCGGTTCTGATCATGGCCAAAGTCGATATAGGATCTTGTCGGGACTAAAAGTCGATATAGGATCTTGTCCGGACTAAAAGTCGATATAGGTTCTTGTCCGGACTAAAAGATGGTGGCAGCCAAAAGTGGCACCGGCAAAACCACGGTGTATTATAGAGGTGTTACGACTAAGCACCTCTGTAAGGTTAACGTTTTGTGATAGATAGGGCTTAGTTCTTTGGTCGCCGCCAGATGGCATATTGGACAGGATCCCAGTTTTCGTGTACGTGTATAAATGAGATTGTGTGTAGCAGCCAGGTACATATATAGTATATATATATATATATATATATATATATCAGTGTAGCAGCGTGTAACAGGGCGCCCTCTCACCTAACGATCGGAAACTAACTACAACGTTTATGTGTGTGGTGATCACTACACGCTGCTACTGCTATGCTACACACAATCTCATTTACACGTACACGAAAACTGGGATCCTGTCCAATTTGCCATCTGGTGGCGACCAGAGAACTAGGCCCTATCTATCACACTTTTCTGAGGGAAGTCCGAACACCTCTATAATACACCGTGGGCAAAACGCGAGCGTGAGCACTCTCATATTTCATATACTCTCTGCTCTCATATACTCTTGTATACTCTCTGCTTGTACTGTACTGGTTCACTGGTTGATGCTTTGATACGTAAGATATGTTTAGCGTTTAGCATGGTTTAGTAGTACATATTTGTATAACGGTAATCGGTAATCGTATTAAAAAAATGTAACTTTCCGATATATTGATCAATTACAAATCTCTAAGGTACAATTAGTTCGCTCGATAACATGATTTATATTGTATTCGGTCTTTCGGTCTTGTTTTTTCTAGGTTATAAACGTGCATTGGAGATACATATGTATGTACCGTGGACAACTTAAAAAAAAAAACATTTTAAATGTAGTGCTTTAAACTCTGCAAATGTTTTCTGCTATAAAATATTGCAGTCTTTTTCGTTTACTAAGACCTCAGATTGGTAAGGCACATGCTATAATAAATGTTTGTAATCCATTTAAAATGTGTGTATTGTTTCTTATTCTTAACTTACTGTAATATATTAAATTATTGAAATAGTCTCTCCTGTTATGGAATGAATGTGTTAAGTTTTGCGATACACACGATCGATGTATAATTATTTTAATAATATCGATAAGATGTTTAAATGGAAACATTTGTTACTCGATACATATTACACTGCTGCAAAGTTTATTGAACGTGCTCTTTTCAGATGAAAACTTTAACTTTATTATGGTACTTTAAGAAGAAATACACAGATTATTAAAACAATTTGATGTTTACAGCTAGCATTTATCGAAGTATGTCTATCCATATCGATGATAAAATCACGGAGGTGAACTGTGATGAAAAAAGTACCAAAAGGCATGTAACCGATATGGGTGATAATAACGATATCGCAGAGTTAAACGGTGCTGAGAAAAGTACCAAAAGACACGTAAACGATAACAATGACGATGAAGTTGCAGTCAAAGTGGCGAAGGTAGAACCAATGGAAAAAGTGAAACCAAAGACGAGCAACTTTGTAATAATGATGGGTTACCTTGGCAGAGACTATTTTGGTATGCAAAGGAATCCTGGTCTAAAAACAATAGAAGAGGATCTAATGGTTGCTTTGTTAAAATCCAAATTAATATCGCAGTGTCAGTTCGATGATTTTCGGGAACTTAGATTCCAGAGAGCTGCGCGCACAGACAAAAGCGTGTCTGCGGTTAGACAAATTGTTTCCCTTAAATTACGTAAGTGCCTCGAATAGTTTGTTGCCTTTTATATCTCGTACATTTCATATTTCAATAGTATTTCTTTCACTGAAATATATTCAGGTATTTCCTTAAACGGTTTAAATATTTTTAATTTATATATATATATATAGATGTGTAAATGACATTCTTTAATGTTTGACACGGTTAAATAATATTTTTTAGCAAGAGATGCAAAGAAAGAGGCGATAAATGAACATCTACCCAAGGAAATTAGAGTATTCGGTCTCAAAAGAGTAACAAAAGGTTTCAATAGTAAAAATCAATGCGACGCGAGAACGTATAGATATGTCATACCCACGTTTTCTTTGGCACCGGAAGACCCAAATATTGTATACAAAGAAGATGACGATATAGATGTCACTACACGATTGGAACAACTTTCTTTAATAGATGGAAAACCATATACTGAATTTCGATTAACCAAAGACATGGTTGATAAACTCAATGAAAACTTGAAATTATTAGAAGGCACGCATAATTTCCATAATTTTACGATAAAAGTGTAAGTCGTATCGATGTTTAAATGATTATATACTAATATGAAAGACATTTGGAAATTTTACAAAATGATACTTTATAGGAGACCCATAGACCCTTCCGCTCGCCGCTACATCATGTATTTTAATTGTATCGATATATTTGTCGAAAATGACATAGAATTTGCGGTGTTAGAAATTAAAGG
>CM052318.1:11858470-11930314 GCA_028455605.1 Lasioglossum malachurum | reverse complement strand
TTGTTGCAACAGTTTGTATAATCCTTGTTCAACTTCTGTTACATTGTCGGACGAACGAATGGAAATTTTCACCAGTAATTCATGTTTATCTGTATTATTTGTAAAAGTGACCTTTTTCTCGTGTCTCAGCCAAATTAAAACTTGCATTACAGTGTTGTCCGATATATTCTCATTTATTTCGGATTTACAATCTTTCACGATTTCGGAAAATGATACAAGCACATTTTCCTTTTTATTTTCGAAAACAGAGAGCACTGTTTCACCTAAATTTTTAAGAACTTGCCGATGTATGTATACGGTTTCCTTATCGATTTCATTGCTCGTAACATAACTTTTGACCTTGGAAAATGACCACACAAGTGGCCGTTTTACAAAAATGTCGATCGACCATGTTGTCCACGATTCGCAAGGTTCTTTCAAAAAATCAGCTTCTGGAGTTATCTCGTTATTCCTACAAAACGTTCGATAGATTAATAACCGTAAGAGAGTATATGTATATCTTAAAGACAATATCGATCGTACACGCGTTTAAGAATGGAACTAACATTACCGAAGAAGTTCTTCGACAACAGTTGCTAAACAAACTGGTGTACATCCTTTCCTTTTAAAAGCTACATGTAAATCTGCAATAGAGAAACTGCATCGCATCGTGCTGTTCAACCATTCATGTATCAAACTCTGCCAAAACTTATATTTAGACGACCAATCCAAGGGATTGGCCAATTTACTTCGGAAAGGGGAAAACAAAGCGTTCATTCTCTCATCTTCGTTCCAACATTTTGGCATTTTGTTGGGAGGCAGTGGCAAATTTTTGTCCATTTCTTTTGTTTCCCTGGACATTCTGATCCTGGAAGAATTTATTTTATCCTTTAATGCTCGATCGACGGAGCACTAAAAGCGACTATTTTCATAACTTTATCAAAATAACGAGAATATGTCTATCCAAATCTGTAGCCATTTTTTTTATATAATATTGTATACATATACATAGTATATGTATACCCAAAGAAATAAATTCATGTTTTGTACAACACTGTAAGATAAACGTTTAACAATAGTATTTACTTACGTTTTACAGTTTACAGCAACTAATAGAAAACCTCTATTATGTCTAACAAGAATGTTTACTTAATTTACTGAATATCGATGCAATTTCATTTTCAGTGAGAAAACGGGAGATTTCGAGCGCATCAAAGAGCTCTGCTTGATGTGTGTGTGTGGTGACTTCAGGTCACATCGTGCAAACGATGATTTTTACGTGTGTAATATTGTAAATATGCATAAAGAATAAAGAGCATCAGCTGTTTGTCAGTATTCTATATTCTAGCATTTCTAGCAGAGAGCAGCAGAGTGCAGCAGAGAGGCAGAGAGAGAATCAAACGAATCAAACATCTCTCTCAAACTAATGCTAATAATAAAACTCACCTGTAGACTGCGCCACCGGTTGGCTAAACCAATACGGCGGGAAACTAAACATTATTAATCAAAATGAGTACTGAATACTTAGGTGTAATTTAAACCCGTAAAAATATTAGAAGAATTTAAATATGCTATTACGTTATTTTCGGCCATTGAACATATTAAAAAAGAAAATCAATTTTTAAATAATTATGTACTGTTTCTTTTAGAAGCATGCTGTGTATCGTAACCCGTAACATGTATTTCAATGACAAATTATATTAACTGTTTTGTGTTTTTGGAAGAGATTCGAAATTCAATGAAATGTAGATTAAATCTCAGTAATGACCAATTAACATTGTTAGTAACGTGGCTAAGTGAAATAAACGAAATTAGGTAAAATATACAATAAAAAGAATTTTATTCTTATTGTACTGGTTCGTATATTATAAATCACTTTATAAAATATAGTTCATCTTATTATAATATAACATTACGTAAAACGAATAGTAATGTAAGCTATAATACAATACATGTAACTTGTGATCCATATATAATAATAATAATAATAATAATAAATATAATCCAAAATGGTTGAAATGTACAAAAAAACGTAGCAAATATATTTTACCATATCCGACGGTATCAAGACACATTATATTACAACTAGCGAGGTAATTGTATTACTATCACAGATATATCACAGACCGATAAGTGTACTAAAATAATACAATGATATTATTTTTGTCATAGTAAATAAATAATTATGTTAAATAATAGTTGCATTCGGAGAAATCGTTTGGATCTATGCACAAATAAAATTTAAAGTAAGATTAAGAGAAGCAAAGATTAAGTAATAGAGAGCTTTTCGAAGAAGCTGTTGCACCTTCGAAAGCAAAATACTCTTTAGTCCAAAAGATAAACTACAATGGCACTTATTTATCTACTAAGTATCACAAAATAGCAATAGGGTTGTACCCACACAGTACCACAAGAGCTTTTGGTAGAAATCCAGACGCAAGAGCGTACAACATCGACAAGCTCCGACGTAGAACCTCGACAAAAGCATTTAGAATCTTTTGCCTGGATTGCATTGACTCGGACAAGATTGCCGAGAGTGTAGAAATTAAAGTAAATTGAAAACGGTGGCCAAAGCATGAATTTACTGACTAATCTATGCCTTCTTCCTCTGGTCTGAAAAACAAAATGAAAGAATTTCTTAAATGTTTGTTACTTTAGAAAAATATGGGGGTTTTTGGAAGTTTAGCCAAGTACATAAAATATGAGAAATAAGAAAAGAAAAGAATCTCGGAAAATGACTTACGGGTTATTGTGTAGGAATAAAATTGCATTCATTATTTCCGGTTTTGTGCAAGATATTCGCTCGACAAGTATATATTCGGCTCTCTTGACGGATTCCTCGTTGGGAGCACTGCTCGCTGGGATTGCAAATAGTTTTCTGGCGATACTGCTCAACTGTGGCAAAAGCGATGTCTTTTCTTTCCACCATTGTAACAAGTCGTCATTTCTTCTAGATTCGATGTTTATATAGGTGGTGATCTCATCCGAACAGTTTACGGACACCTTATCTGAGTCAACCCATTCTTCGAATATACTTCTCAGTCTCTTCAACTCTGGTCCTTCGTGACTGGTCGAGGCAACAGGTTCCTCCGTCTTGATGTCTATTAAACTGTCGACGATCAAATCTCTGACGTGCTGCACAACCTCCGCTCTCTCTCTCTCCGTAAGCATTCGCAATTTCCTGAACGCAGGTACCAAATACGTAGCCATTTTGCAATACTTGTGAACGATCAATTTCTCCTGTAAAGAATCTTTCGTGGCGCGTTTGATTCTCTCCATCTCGGGACTGTCGTTGTCGTTGTCCGAGCATTGTTTTATCAATTTCTTCAGCCATAACAAAACCAGATACAACGTCGGCGACGTGTTCACTTCCAAGATCGCGATTGCGTTCTCGAACGGCTCCAAAAACTCTATCAAATCTTCGACTTTCTTCACATCGTAACCGTCGAGTTTCGAACTCTCGTTCGCGTCCGCGAAAATATCAACAATCTGCGTGTACTGTTTCGCAACGGAGCGCAGCATGGCCACCTTCGAGCACCATCTGTTTTCTGTTTCCTCTTGCAAGAGGTTAGGAAGCCGCGACTCGTAGCCGGGCTCGGGCTCGGACTGTTTCAAATACGCGACTATACTTTTCGTCTGTTCGAGCGTTTGCCACAACATCGGCGCGTGCTCGGAAAGGAATTGTTCGTTGAACACGCTGCACAAACACGAGGTAATACCGTAAATCGTACAATCCAACCTGTCGAATCCTTTCAACGCTTTGATAATGTTATTGTCCTGGTCCGTCACGAATGTAATGTACTGCAACATGTCGCTCGGTATTCCGAATTCTTCGAACTTCCGGTGCAGCTCGAATCGGATATTTTCCGTGGTTTTACCGTCGTCCGGTAAGTCTGTTGTAAACAGAACTCTTCTCTTCAAGTTCCACGACTCGTCAATGTAGTACAACGTGACGGTGTAATAGGATATTTCGATGCAACTATCGCTCCAAACGTCTATAGCAGCTGCGCAAGTGCCGCTTTGCACCGCGTTCAACACCTCCGGCAAAATATGATTTCTCGTTTTATCGGTTAATCGTAAAAGGTATCTAACCAACGTTGTTGGACTCGGTAGAATGTTTTTCACCGACACGCTGCCGTATCTGCATCCGATATTTATTATTGTCTGCACTAATTTCTTGAACCCTTCGCCGCCTAAATTGCTGACAGGCTGTACGTCCCGTAAACAATACTCGGTGCATTTCTCCAAGATTTTCCTCCTGTCGTTGGTCGATATATCGTTCATAATAGTCCTACACGTGTGCCTGATTAAATGAGACGTTCCGCTTTTACCTTTGTACTGTAATATTTTTTTACACAGCTTGCACTGAACGTAACCACTGTTCCTATTTGTCTCGCTGTTCTTTATCATCAAGAACTTTTCCCAAACCGCACTTTTCCCTTTCGTGTTCCACACGAGCATGTACTGTCCATTGTCGATCTTCTCTTGAATATTCACATTCTCGGTGACGGTGTGTTCCATTAGTAGCTCCTGTTTACCACCCATAATCAACTTTCGTTTTTCATGCCAGAATCTATTAATCGTGTTATTTGATTAACACAAATTAATCTTAGAATCGAATCGACGTGTACCGATGTCATTTGAGCTATGTACATAGAAACGCGACGCGGCGGCTTCTAGCAGCTTCGACGGTCGCGAGCAGTCGCGAGCGCACTGAATATTTCGATACAAAACACGAAATACGAAACCGCTTTCAAAATATAAGGGGTGGCTGACAAGTGACAAATACTTATGTGGTTTCTAGTTGAACAGCGGACTTGAGCCGTGAGCGGACACGAGAGCGAGTGAGCAAGCATGCCCTTGGCGCCACCTACAAAAACCTACGCATTTCAGTTCAGGGAATGATTTGGTATTACAGTCAGTAACAAATAATATGGCACCTTATAGGATTTATTCACTTTTTATTACTTGACCAGATTCAAACCTATTTTTAATATGTTCTATCCTATCTCCGGTTACAATATATATTTAGTTTTAGCGATCTTCGCAAACGACATTCGCATAGAATGTTCTGCTTCTATATGAACCATAAAATAAGCGGGAAATGTTCATATTCGGTAATCATTATACAATATATAGTATGGCCAGAGATATACTCTCTGGTGTGGTGGTATAGTAGGGTAAGGCATTGTACTTGAACATATCCGAAGTTGACACTCTTCAGAGTCTAGGAAAGAAGTAAACCACTTCTGTAAATCGTCTCTAAAGAAAAAGTACATGTTTTAATAATGTGTCTATTCCAAAGTAAGCTACATATACATATATCTTTCTTGTTACGAGGCCGATTTTGCTAACTTTGCCGAAGACATAAATATCGGAGAAATAATTTTTCTAACAATTCTTAAATAATATTAGAGAGTAAAGCTGTTGTTGTTAAGATTACGGAGGAAATATTCATGGTTGAAAGTAAAGAAACACGGCGCAAGCTAGAAGCGGGTATAGAATTGGGAGCCGGGATCCGGGATTCGAGACAATTCGAAGTCGGGCCGGATGGGCAGGCTCGGATAAGCCCGAAATATGTACATAAAACGGTTTGGGGGGATAGAGCGATGCAGACCCGGTCAAAAGGAAGATAGATATAGTGGCCTTGAGCAACCGTTGCAGTAAAACGGGCCAGCCCAGCCCGGCCCGGCCCGGCCCGGCCTAGCTGCGGATAAATCAATAGGCGGAATTGGGCTTGACCGACTGCCCGACCAAGCCCGCTTGTTACTTTCCCACTCGATCTTTTACACACTTTACAGCATTGCCAGATTCGAAAGGTGCAAGGTTGCCAAATTGTTTAGGACGTTATAATGTATATCTATTATTTATACGTTTACATACATTAAAAATTTCTTTTTTGCATACGCAACTGCTGGATCAAGGAGATATACACTAGACTCCCGAAAAATGTGATAAAACAACTGTTTGAAATGAGTGTACACATGTATGTATTGTACCACACAGAATGTATGCATATACATATAATAGACATTTTAAACAACTTTTTAATCGAGTTGTGTGTGTATGGGAGTTTACTATAGACATTCTTTTTTCTTCTCTTTTTCGCAATTTCTTGAAATTCCGCGTTTTAAAATGATTCCCTCCGGAATTCCGACATGATAGAAATTTGAAAAAGCGTTACATTACAAACGTTGAGATCTTAAAAATCAGAAATTTTTCGTCACGGTGTACAGCGTACAGTCTACAGACATTGACGTTCCGATTGATAATACTTGTTGCTTCGCTCTAATTTGGCAATTATACATCAATGAAATGTATGACTGTGTAAAATGTGGCCGAGTAGGTTTTCGGATATAATGTGTGACAACATTTTTAATTGGTATGCTATAAAACTAAACCAATCGCGTATAATAATTATGGTAAATAATTAGATATTATCATTTTCGTGTCTCTTCCTGCCTAAAGCTGTGACTTATGAGATACCCGGGTACTCGGATAAGCCATGAGATACCCGGGTAAACGAAAATTACCCGGGTATCTCATGAGATAGTCGGCTACCGGTTCTCGAAACAGTTATCAAGAACCGAAATGATGTTATAATTGTTACTAAATAGAATATCGGTTCTGACTTATTTTTAGATTATTTCGATTCTATAACTGATATTTTTCGGTTCTGGATTTCGGTTCTGTCCTTCTGTATTCTGTAATTCTGTATTGTGTCCGACCTTATATATTTATTATTTAATCAGTTATTTATAGTTTAAACAATTTTTAAATAAACAAATTTTTTTATAATTTGTTTCTATATTCACTATTTGAATTATTATTCCAATCATAATTTAGTGTTAGAATAACTGTTTAAACAAATAAATTTTTATAATTTGTTTCCATATTCCTTACTTGAATTATTCTTTCAATAATAATTTATTGTTATAATTATTGTTTAAACAAATAGATTTTTACAATTTGTTTGTATATTCATTATTTGAATTATTATTTCAGTAATAATTTATTGTAAAAATAATGGTTTAAACAAATAAATTTATATAATTTGTTTCTATGTTCCTTATTTGAATTATTCTTTCAATAATAATTTATTGTGAGACTAACTGTTTAAACAAACAAATTTTTATAATTTTGTTTCTATATTCACTATTTCAATTATTCTTTATTATTTTTTAAACAGGAGTTTCTATACATTATAAAAATTAATTTATTTAAAAATTGTTTAAACAATAAATAATAATATTAAAAACTATTTAAACAATTATTATCTAAACAAATTTATAAATTTATAAATAATTGTTTAAATAAAACATACGTATTTCAATAGTGAATATATAAATAAAATTGTAAGCATTACAAGAAATTATTTATTTAAAAATTGTTAAAAAATTAAAAATAATTAATAATAATTTAAATTAGTATATAAACAGATTTGTATACATTATTTGTGCAGCATAAAAATGTATTTAAATAATTGCTTAAAAAATAAATACGTATTTCAGTAGTAAATATACAAATAAAATTGTAAGCATTATTAAAAATTATTTATTTAAAAATTGTTTAAACAATAAATAATAATTAAAAACTATTGAAATAATTAGTATATAAACAAATTTGTATATTATATATTATATGTGCAGCATAAAAATGTATACTTATTTAAAAATTGTTATAAATATTAAATAATAATTTAAATAATACATAATAATATAAATTTTTGTTATTATTTGTTCAAAATGTTGATTTGTATAACATAATAAAAAATCATCGAAATTAGTGTAGTGGTAATGATATCGATAATTGCCCGATTATGCCGAACAATTTTTGTGTTTTGTCATATACCTACATGTTAATTTATGGTCGCCCTGTCATTGATATAGTTGCATGCATACATTGTATGTTCTTCGGCCGAACAGAATACAGAATGACAGGACCGAATCATAACCGAAATTCAGCTCGGGTAGTAATATTCTAGTAGCCAGTCCTGAGATCTCATGAGATGCTTGGGTACCCGGGTAACCGGGTACTCGGTTATCTCATGAGATACCCGGGTATTTTTCATCTACCCGGGTGTCTCATGGGTATCCGAGTACCCGGGTATCTCATATACTCAGGTAAAGGTTCTAGCTCTACGAGTTTCTGCCATACCTATTCAACTGGTATTGTATCACAGCCCCATCAGCGGTGGGAATTGAAACCTTCGTGTAAAAGAAATCCTGCTTTACCGACATCGCAAAAGCGTACAAGAAAGATGAGGTAAGCAGGTAAGTAAATACCAGAGAGACGAGATCTCGTCTCACAATCACAGTGAAAGTTCAAAAGCAAAAAATTCGAAATTCAGAAATAAAAATTGTCGTTTTCATGGAATAAACTGGTACAGGGTGTAGAAAAAGTAATGGTCATCCGTCCTAAGGGTGAATCTACATTTCTGGATCGGTGAACATTTGTAAGAGAAACTTGCCGCAAAATGATGTCCTGTCTCATCGACACGGACGTGTGGACTGTAGTAGTAGGCTTTTGTCTATACGTATAATTCCACACAATCAAATTTTGAAAAACTTACACAGCTTATATCTCAATATGTAACTATTTGTTTGCGACATATGGCTACTTTCAAACTTTTTCTCTTCTCGATGAGTAGAAGGCGTTGATGTAAAAAAAACTTTAACAACAATTTTCTTTGTTATAAGCAATTTTGCGGCAAGTTTCTCTTACAAATGTCCACCGATCCAGAAGTGTAGATTCACCCCTAGGACGGATGACCATTACTTTTTATACACCCTGTACATATCTCGAAACAGAAACTGTATGTTTGAAGGACCGTCAGCTGGTTGAAAGTGGGCCAGGGCACCGACGAGATCTTTACGTGCTCGTCCAGATCATGTCTCAGCTGTGAGATCATGTCAGATGGACTCAATACACAGGTGCGCGGTGCGCGTCGATGAGCAATTCTCCCCACCCAACATAATAATTATTGATTTCATCATTTCGAGCTGATTAATACTTATAACAATTCCTTTGGTCAACGATTGGACAGAGAAAAGAGAGATATATTGCTTTTGTTAAATGTGTTTAGTTATATAGCTATCGGTGTTAAAATTATATATATAGTTAGTTAGTTTAAAGCGCCTCTGTACCTTCGAATTGAAGGAAAAACGTGGACTTTTATAAAAATACTTACTCGTCCTAATTAAATTAGAATATTAAACATCTTTTTAAGAACTGCTATCTAACACATTTTAGCAATCATGATAAAAGCCTGTGATTTACAGACTCGTTGAAAATCTGTGTTGGCGAATACATAATTTGTCCCAATTCTTCTTTCGCTATTTTAGATCTCGAACATTTGATAAAGAAATACTTATTCATTCTCACTTTTCATATCTTGAAAGTACTTGAAATCATGATTTCAATGATTGCAATCATGCTTGGAAGACAAAGTCCATTCATGATTCATCAAATTTTTTGGCCATCCTTGTATGCATGTATATATATATATATGTGCGTGTGTGTACTTTCCATTTAAACTGCTGCTACAAACTTATTGTTTAGGGAAAATCATCGTATTGTTGCTAGTTTAATATTTTAGTGTGCACGAAAAATAAGTAATCGGTAACGAAAAACAAACTGTAATCAACAGTTATAAATTGTGTTTTATTGTGCTATATACTAATAAATTCGTAATCCGCGTTAGCCCATTGTATACATGTGCATATAAAACTTTATAGTTCAGATTGCTAAACGGTATGAGCGCAAGCAGTTTAGATGAAAAGGAAATTAATCAGACAAATCTTAGAACCACAAGAAATTTTTTTAAACTCAGAATAAAAGAATTAGTGTGTAAATTGTATTTTTAAAATACGTATATGTATATAGTTAATTTGATTCCAGAGGTGGTGTATTATCGTTATCGCTTCTATGTTATCTATAGTTCTTGTATAAAACAGTTTTATATACGCATTATTAATTGTGGGGTTATTCTGTTTGACGAATTCAATCATGTTTTCTATTTTCGACTGCTTACCTTTCACTTATTGTTAAAGGAAGCAATTAATTCGTAAAACGCTATCGTAAATTGATGGAAATTCTATCTCGTACTAGCAAGATAGTATCGTCTATTTAGTAAGAATTCCGAGATAAATGTAGGCATAAATAGATCGATTTAGCTGATATAAAAGCTAACCCGTTCTCTGTTATCGCTTATCGCGCACCGATTATGTAGTACCTATCTACATGAGTGTGTCAGTTACTGACACACTCACTGTCAGTAGTACATGGTAGTATGTACATATGCACACCGGCTCGATTTGGGCCGGATTTTTATGCGCGCAATGGCCCGGATATAGCCAGGAAGGGGCTCGAGCTCAGGGCCTGCCGGCCGTGCCTGATGTCAGCCAGATTCAGCCCACTTACAAGATTGCAAGGGTGCGGGATTTGCGTTCTCATTTCGTAATAATACAAACACGGGTTTTTTCAGTAGTCAAAAACGCCAGATAAAGGTCAATCTAGGCAGCAAACGCCCTCAAAAGTCTTTTTTAAGACAGATTTAATAACAGTAAAGTAGGTTCTGTTCCATGCTAAAGATGATGTAGGAGCTGTTTCAGGCTAAACATGATGTGGAGAGAGAAGATGTTGCGAGAAAAGTTGGGCTTAATCAAAGCACTGATTGGCCACATTATGTGACCGTGCTGCCCTCTCAAAAACAGGCTGAAATCAGGCACGGCCGGCAGGCCCTGGGCTCGAGCCCCTCCCTGGCTATATCCGGGCCATTGCGCGCATAAAAATCCGGCACGAATCAACCGGCCTGGGCCTCGAGCCGATCCAAGCATTGAGTTAGCCTTAGGTCGGGGGCCTTGCAGGTTTGGTCAGGTGGTGGGCTCGGTCAGGCTGTACTATCTGGGAGATGGGTTGTTTTTTTACATAAAACATGTTGATATAACATAATTTCTTCATCAATAATAAAAAAGGTTAATCTGAAAAAGGAACTTTTTTGTCAGGTTGTTTTTACAAGGTAATTTTTTTATATGAAAAATATATATATTTCTTTTTGCCAAATCCTGTAAATCGGATCAGATGTTTCGCTTCTATGGAATATCCGAATATTACACGATCGGCGGCTTTTGTAAATTTGACTTTGGAACGCTATCTTTGTAGTTTCCAAGATGTTCAGATTAATGCGCCGGCTGGCGATAATGGCGATCAATTAGCGATCAATTGGCGACAATAAAAATTCCGTAAAACTGGAGTAACTTGTATGAAATCTGATTGGTCGAAGATTATCGTAACGATCGAAGCCCGGGATTTTTCAATCGCTAGATCTACGGAGCACTAAACCTGACTCTATTGTATAGACGATCTGCGTGCATTTATTCAGAATTTCAACGATTTCTATTATAATATATATTGTATGTCCAGAGAAATAACCTCGATAATCTTAGATTTGAAAAAATCCGCAATTTTGACGGGTTTCGTAGTTCTAACGTAAAATTGTTGTAAGTTGGCGCAAAATGAACATCCTCATCAGGACGTTCCGTCAGCCGTGGGTATTTAACCAGTCCCGTTTGCAGAAATACAATAGCAATCTACGTAACCGATCGACGAACGTTTTATTGCCTTCGTATTCGGTAATAGCAGTTTTCATTTGGAAAATACTAAATTCAGTTTCTTTCACGTCCATCGTCATTACTTTGACCATGAGCGCCAGGTGTATGAACTCGTAGGGGCCGTCCTGCTTCATTTTCGCCCAGAAACCCTCCTTATCGAAGACTTTCGTGTTGCATTTTAACTCTGTCAGCCTCTTTACGAGCGTCTCGTAATATAAATCCATCAGAGTTTCGAGCTGCTCGTCCGCAACGTCCAAATTGACGCTCGAAAACAGATAAAGTTGAAGATCCCGCAACGCGCTCGAATACGTGTACGTTTGGAAATCGATGAATTTCACGTCGTCGATTTTCCCCGTGCTGTCTTGGTGGAACAGCACGTTGTTTACCCAGAAGTCCGTGTGGATGATAGTCATCCAGGGCTCTCGGGGAATGTCCGACCAGATACCCGTGAATCCTATGTCGTCGATCACTTTTATGCACTTGTCGTAATGGACGCTCATCTCGGGGTCCTCCTTGATCACCTTCAACGTTAGGTTGAAAATCTCGTTGTTAGGACCTCCATCCACCGGTGTAACCTTCGCGTGCATCTTGAACACCTCGAACAGACCTGGCTTCTTCTGCTTCACGGCCATACCCAAAGCGTGAAACCTGGCCAGAGCCTGCACGGCTACCTTCGAATGCTCGTAGTCGTATCCTGCGTCAAACGATGCATAAAATACATGAATTTTTCATCTGTTTTTACGAAGGAAGACTCTTTTTTCTGAGGAAGTCGTATAAGCTTGTGTCTTCCAAAAGACCGGTTTATTCGGACGCATTTCGAAGATTCGAAAATCGGTCTTGACCCTTGTACGTCCCTCACTCATGTCAGTGCTTTACAGTTTAAGATTTTCAGCAGAATTTATTAAGAAATTTTCTTGAAACCGAAATCAAATTCTGTTTGAGATTTATAGCAATATACAACCGCGTAAACATCGTAAAACAATATAGATATACAGTTTGCAAATGTGAACATTTTCTTATTCCCATCGTGTCGCGTGGTCGCGAGTCCCTCTCCAATCGCAGTGACCTGGATCTATCATGGAAAGCGAAGACTATTATATACATATAAATCAGGACAGCTAGTTACGTCGAACTGTTGTGAAACTGATCTACACCAAGTTCTGATAAAATACTGCTAACTTGAACCGACTGATCGCAAATAATATGTATGTACAGCACTTGAAATCATTTCAAGCATAAATAAACTATATATAAGGATCCGTTGGACCGCTTTTATCCAAACGGGCTGAATTAACAAGCCGATGCGCCGGAGTGAAAATATCACTATTTCCGCTCGCCAATCGGCGACAGAGAAGGAGACATGTTTTTATCCCGCAATAATACTGAGAGTATTTCAACACAAAGAGCATTTGGAAAAAGTGTACAGAAAAAAATTTGTTCTACGAAAACGTACACTTTTGTTGTTTATAAAGTTCCAAGAGCCAAATTGCAAAAAAGGGCTCTGTGCGGGACCCGCAATAATGCAGAGAATATTTCAACACAAAGAGCATAAAAAAATATTGCTTCTTCGCTAAATGCAGACCGACCGGGTTTTCGAAAAATCAAGCTGTTTCGTATTCTCTGTCAGTGTCTTTCCTGCGAGAAACATGTCTCCATCTCTGTCGCCGATTGGCGAGCGGAAATAGTGATATTTTTACTCCGGCGCAGCTAGTTTTTAGGTGGTTGTAGAGAAAGTCTAACATAAGATGAGTATCTGGTGGTTTCTGGTTTCACATGGAATGACCCTGTTACATTGTGTACATACCCACACTCCTGATGCCATGGTAATAGCCATTGGCCTTCAGGTTCTCCATCATGAAGACAGCATCGTCATCCACGTCAATATCCGGTTGCAGGGACGATCTGGATCCGTAAAACTTGGGCAGAAAGTTGAAGATCTCTTTGGTCTTCAACCCAGATTCAAGCTCGAGCTTGTTGTAAGCCGGCATGATGGTCTCGTACATGAAGATCTCCTTGAAGAACGTCTTCGAACTATTGAAGACTAGCCTCTGGAATTCCGTGGGCGGCAGCATCTTCGCGATCAGGTGAATCTGTTCTTCTTTTCCAGAGAGTTCTCTTTTCAAGTCAACGTCGACCTTCAGGATAGTGCTGCCATAATTCTCACCCGGGGGCATCAGGTTCTCCGATGTAAAATTCTCAACAACCACATGGTTTCCGAGTTTCTGCTTTAACAGAGGCTCGATGTCGCGAAGCACGATCGTCTTTACTTCCGTCACCTGTTCCGTCATCGTTTCACGCAACTGATCTCCGCTCACTACAATCAACGCTACTGGTCCGAAAGAAGCGGTTGATCCTACCGGGAACGGGAACGGGAACCACCTCGGAAGCACACGATTCCTATTATTTCTTCGATTTCTCTGACGCCCGCCAATCACGATCCCGGATCGTTGTCCTTATCAATCGGCTCGCGATGTACGAATTGTTACGCAATCTTCTCCGGCACATGTGTCATCGTTTATAGTAGTATGTAGTTGTCTTCAGACCGCGGACCGTGCTGTCAGCGTTCATCCCATCCAGCGAGTAAATACTTGATTATGATCGTCGTCATTCCTGCCGGGTAACTCATCTCCTACTTATCGCTGTTAGGCTCGTCCCCGTTTTCAGGGGAAGTTGCTCTTTTCACGGTTCTTAATTTTGTTTTTAGTGCCTCGCCAGTTTTCCGAGCAACGCAACGCCCTGTACTATATGTATATATATATATAAAATAGAAAAGTATGTATTATGTATATATGTATATATATGATCCCATCGTCTGATTCGATGGGTCTGTCGCACACGGTTCAAGTTGTCGGAGCGCGGTGGTTGTAAATTGTAAATAAAATTGGCCATTTCGGAGCTGATTCGCGCGCATTTTTGTCTGCTAAAAGCTATAACAACCTTTTCAGGTACATATACCACTAGTGGTCGGGCGCAACCCGTCCGGAGGGCCTATTTTAAAATAAAATTCGAAATAAAAATGGACATATCTTTAGTTATGATTTCTTATCGAGTTTGTAATATAAATATGAACACTTCATTTCAATCGTCGCATCGTTTTAACGATAGATATTAAACGATAGGGTAATTGTCATAGAAAGGGTAAATTTATTTATGAAAAGTATAATGATACAAAAATATGGCATTTTTGTAATATTAGAACTGTAGTTACAATAATAATCCATGTTCGATTCAAACAAGTACGTTATATGTATAATATGTATATGGCATATGGCATTGTTGTCAAAAAGTAAGTAACATACGCAAATGTCATTTAAACTCTATAAAAAATATAATTTACATGTTTCACAACATTTGGTTAAGTATTCGGTCAACATGTTATGTAACAATGAATTTCCAAAGTACAGGATGCTATACGGTAAAACCTGGATCATTGCTGAAAACGATAAATAGCATAAATGCTTTCGGTAGTGACATTCGGCTATCGGCAAACAACGCTAATCGAACAACGAAACCTTCAGTTTCATTCGACAAAAATAAAGTATATAGAAAGTTTCAACGTCGCGTGTGTATTGCCTCGTCGATATGAGTTTTTTTTATTGATTTTCCTTTCGGACTGTTTTCTGTTTTGCTTGTTAGTCTTTTCGAGAATTTTCGAGCGCTTATCCAAGTTTTACTGTACCAATATTTTAACTATCTTGAATTCTCTGGCGAAGGATCGATTCTCCATCTGCCTCGATTAACTGATGATGCACAGCGCTGAGAGCCTGTAATATCGAATAGATTATTTATAAAAGTATCCGAGCAATATAATATCTCACATATATAATATATACCTTAAAATATTTAACAGTTTTAACACGCAGCTCCAATGTTGCATCTTCATCGCAAATAATGATTGTTCGGGGGTGTTGCTGGAAGGCTGATACAGTCCACATATGATTAATTCCTTCCTCTATCGCCTTGTAGAGGGCAAATGCTTTATGGGATCCCGTAATAAGAATCATAACTTCTTTAGAGTCCATTACTGTGCCGACGCCAACGGTCAGCGCCTGTTTGGGAACTTTGGAAATGTCGTTCCCAAAGAATCTTGCGTTCGCTTCCAATGTATCTTGCGCCAATGTCTTGACTCTTGTACGCGATGCTAGAGACGATCCTGGCTCGTTGAAAGCTATGTGACCGTCCGGTCCGATACCTGCGAAAGAATTGCATCGTTTAACAAATCACTTCTGCATGTAGAACAATGTACTATACAGAAATAATTCGCAAACCATTCAAAATTACATACCACCAATAAACAATTCGATCCCACCTGCCTCCTTGATTTTCCTTTCAAAATCGTTGCATTCTTTTGTAAGATCTGGTGCGTTTCCATCAAGAATGTGCACATTCAGCGGATCGATATCTATATGCCTGAAGAAATTGTTATACATATAGTAATGGTAAGACTCTGGATGATCTCTGGGCAGATCTACGTATTCATCCATGTTAAACGTCTTTACGTATCTAAAAGAAAGCTTTCCCGCTTGGCAGTACTCTATAAGTTTCTTGTACATTCCCAAAGGTGTTCCACCTGAATGATAAATAGTAAATAGCAGGTAAGATTCGCCGTAATAATTTTATAAAATATAATAAATATATATAGGAAATGACATTCTATCCGTAAACAATTTTTTTTTCTTTGAACAAATTGGAACAAAATTATATTAATGTAATACTAGTAGAGAACATACCTGTTGGAAGACCAAGAACGAAATATTTATCTTCATTCGGTTGAAAATCATTGATTCTTTTCAAAACGTATTTGGCAGACCATTCTGCCACATGATCTACCGTATCACAGATGACTAATCGCATTTTTTCTTCGATCTGTAAATTCTCACTTGACTCTGAAAAAATGTTATCGAATGGCAAATATTTATACAAGTAAATTTTTAAGCTTACAACGAGGAAATTGCACGGAAATTAACGCTGCAATTGTTCGCACACAAACGATACACTTTATATATGTATAAGTAGGTCTACATACGAATTCCCGATTATATTTATGACTGTATGTGTGCGGAGTGCGAATATCTTTACGACAACGACCTCTTATCAAACTCAAATAGAATGCGAAAGAAAAAAATGTTATAGTCTCAACATTTATATTATGCATTTATGTATATGTACGCCTTACGCGAATCAATTTTTCTTGAAGGAAAGTGAAGACTTCCTTTACAACTATTAGTTCGTTTTTGTTCGATTTGTGTATCTAAATCTAACGTGTGTAAATAGTACATGTATTGTATTAGCTAGAAAGTTGAATTGGTCGAACGAATGCAAAATCGCAAGACAGAATTTGCGAGTATATACATATGTACATCAAGTAAATACATATGTATTTAGTTCGACTTTCGTCAAGTGGTTGATCGAGGCCCAATTTTCAGGTCGGTAACCACTGATTACCACTGTAACCAGCGGCTGTTGAATTTACGGTGCATATATTCACTCGAAATACTCGCGAATCGGACATTTATTTCTACATATTTACTAATTCGAATTCTGCAAGATTAGCGGGGAAATCAAAGCTCTCTCTCGCGGAGAAATAGGAAATATAATTTCGAAAAAAATACGAACCTAATCGAAACGAATCTGTCTCTGTCTCGCCTCGCCGTCCAGTCGGTCGGCCACTATGTATATAAATTAGCGAATGCACGACTAACCTAATCTTGGCTACTTTGCAATCGAATGCGAACAATTCTCTCCCCGTTGCGTGTGCAGTTGCCACTTGAAAATGAGTTATTCGTTATTCGAAACGGGCGATAATTCGGCGATAATTTGGCGATAGGCGACATCGATCAGCACTTAATATACTTGACAAAAAACAAATTTATATATTCGCGATGAATTCGAAGATTTTATCGGACATTTATGCTAATTTTTATATATATATATAACGTTATATTATTTTATTGACGTTGCTTTTTTAAACGTGTGTAGTTTATATTGAATGTGTATTGTATCTCGTATCTCGTATAATCACTTGTATTGGTTAACTTTGGAATTTGGCGGGAATGGAATGAGTATTTAGGAGTAAATAAGTGCATATGTAATGTACATTGTAGACTGTAGACGGTAGACGGTGACACTGCTCGTGTCAATCGGTCAGAATATACGATAAAGGATTTTTCGATATTTTCTGAAACTTATAATGCCCGAGGTGACGGTTAACAATGTCATTGTTAATTTTCCTTTTAAACCGTATTCTGTTCAAGAAGATTACATGACGAAAGTGATAGAATGTCTTCAGAATAGTAAGAACGGTGTATTAGAATCTCCGACAGGTACATTTTGATATTATTATTTTTATCGTTTTTATAATGCTCTAATGGGAGATATGTCAGGAACTGTAGATATAAAGAAAAGAAAATAATTTTGATCAGAGGAAAAAGTGAGAATAATTTAATCGGAAAAGATGAAAAATGTTTTAAACGATCAGAACTCGATCCGGTCGTGACAATGAATCGGTATTAACATTTCAGGTACAGGTAAAACGCTTTGCCTCTTGTGCTCATCCCTAAGTTGGTTGTTAACAAAGAAAGCTCAACTGCAAGCGCAAGCTCTAGTCGGGGCAATAGAGAAACCAAATTTTGGAGGACATTTCTTCAACAAATTAAGCAATGAACTCAAAGGAGCTACGGGTGACTCTGAGCCTTCTCCGAGCTTCGTTTGGGCACCCCCGAAAATTATCTACGCGTCCAGAACGCACTCGCAATTGTCGCAGGCGATGCAAGAATTGAAAAGAACTGCTTACAAGCATTTGAGCACGGCTGTGTTAGGGTCCAGAGATCAGCTCTGCATTCACCCAGATGTTTCTAAAGAGACTAACTCTTCCAATAAGATACACATGTGTCATTTGAAGGTGAAGTCTAGGACGTGTCCTTATTATAATAATGTTGAGACAAGGTAAAGTGCTAATAAACGCTGGCCAGTCGTTTATTGCAATCGGTAAAAAAGACTAGCCAGCAATTATACGCGGAAATTCGTTTTTTTAGGAAAGAAGATCCCCTTTTCAAACAGGAAGTGCTGGATATAGAGGATCTAGTGAAAGCTGGTCAGAAGCACAAATGTTGCCCATACTTTTTATCTAAAGAACTAAAACAGAATGCAGATATAACGTTTATGCCGTACAATTACTTATTAGACCCAAAAGCAAGAAAAGCCCAAGGCATAGATTTGCAAAACAATGTTATTTTGTTAGACGAAGCGCACAATGTTGAGAAAACATGCGAAGAGGCAGCGTCGGTGCAGGTAATATATTAATACGACGATAAAAGTTTGTTAGAGAATTGAATGCAATATTTTTGCAGATATGTAGTACGGATGTTGCGATGTGCATCGACGAAATAACAGCAGTGATGGAAGACATGGCTAAAAATGTTCAAGAAACTGATTTCTCGATGGAGAATTCTGGAAATGTACAGAAAGATTTTACCGCCGATGATTTGTGTATTTTGAAAGCTATGTTTCTGGAACTAGAAAAAGCAATCGACGCAATAAAAATTGTAAGACGCGACGAGGGAGACACGCATCCCGGTGGCTACATCTTTGAGTTATTCGAGAAGGCTCAAGTTAGTTATCGTAGTTTCGATAATATATTTCCAATGTTGTTTTGTCTTCGATAATTTGTCTTCGTAGATAACGCACGGCAAGGAACAACTAGTCACCGAGAAACTAGACAAAATTGTTGTATATTTAACAACCACAAGCACATCTCCGTTCGCAAGGAAAGGTAATGCGCTGCAAAAATTCAGTGACCTATTAAGAATAGTGTTTAACAATAGTAATAATATACGATACAGAGAAAAGATCAAGCAGTGTTATAAAGTGTACATTCAAGTAGAGGAACCGAAAAAAACTCATAAAAATGATGTTTGGGAGACAAAGAAAACTTTAAAGAACGAGGGCAAAGTGATTAGTTATTGGTGTTTCAGCCCGGGATTCAGGTAAAAGTAGTATTATTAGAATTGTATTTATGCGCTCGTATTTTCTATAAAAATGCGTAACGTGCATATTTTGATGCAGTATGCAGCAGTTACTCGAGCAAGGTGTACGCTCGATAGTTCTAACGAGCGGTACATTGTCCCCTTTAAGACCTTTCATATCCGAACTCGGAATACCAATCGACGTGCAATTGGAAAATCCACACATAGTAAAAGGAGATCAAGTTTGCGTGGGTGTTCTTAGTCAAGGTCCCGATGGTTACGCACTAAATTCTTCCTTCAACACGAGGTATCGTACAAAAGTTTCATGCGACATACGATATACAGTTGGTCGTACGTTTTTGTGTATGAAACGTGTTGCGCGATTCATACATATCGTTTTTCAGGAATGATCCAAAATACATAGGATCTCTCGGCCGAACAATATTTAATTTCAGTTGTCTAATACCTCACGGACTGTTAGTATTTTTCCCTTCCTATCCAATAATGAGAAAATGTCGAGAAGAATGGCAAAATACAGGATTGTGGACAAAAATCGCGGAACGTAAAGTAATTGTCTTTAGTATTTGTATACGATGTTGTTTTATATTGTGTACATATTTGAGAGTGTATGTCATAATTATATTTCATTTATCAGGCCATATACGTGGAACCACAATACAAGGACGGTTTTACAAACGTAATGGCCGAGTATTGTGAAAAGATTAGAGATCCTGCCTGCAAAGGGGCAATTTTCATGGCAGTTTGTCGTGGAAAAGTGAGTGAAGGTCTCGATTTTGCAGATGCGAACGGCAGAGCCGTTTTAATTACCGGTCTTCCGTTTCCGCCCTTGAAGGACCCGAGAGTGGTATTAAAACAACGATATTTGGAAGAGATGAGAAGCAGCAACAAAGAAGTAACAAACTGATTAATTTAGTTTTGAGCGTGTCAAGGATTGAGTGAGTGTGAACTTGAAATATACTGTTCATTGTTTAGGCCTTGTCCGGACAACAATGGTATCAGTTGGAAGCATCGCGAGCCGTTAACCAGGCCATCGGACGAATTATACGCCACAAAAACGATTACGGCGCTATAATACTGTGCGATTGTAGGTTCGACAACGAAAACTTTAAAAAGAATTTGTCTACTTGGTTGAGGCCTCATATTAAAAGATTTACCAATTTTGGGATGATTACAAAAAATTTAAGAGATTTCTTCAAGTACGCGGAATATACGGTAAGTTTGATTAGTTTCGGAAATCAAATATGTAGTAGCGTAAAGAATCCGCAGTCAAGTCAGGATTGATTTATCTATTTAGTTGCCACAACCAGCTACGGGACCGAGGGGTAGTAGCACTAGCAGCGTATCGTTACCTGCTGCGACAACAGCTACATTCGACGCAACTGCAACTCGAACTGCGAAAAATGGTTTGAAACAAAAACTCGAATTAACTCGTCCAAAAGAAGAAGATACTTTTGATATAAATTCGTATAGCGATAACAGCGAACAGATTAGCAAGTCGACTGAAAATAAGAAGAAAAATTTCTCCGAGCTTCTAGCAACAGAATCGAAGCCTGTTATTAATTTTAGCGTTTGCAAATTGAAACAGAATTATTCTACGTGCGAGCTAACGAAAGATACCAGCGAACCGCTTGCTAAAAAAAGAAAAATAAAAATGTTACCGGTAGAATTCAATACATGCTTGTCCGGTCCCTCGAATTGTTCGAGCGTAGACGCGAAAAATGAAAATGATTCAAAACCGATCGAAAACCCTGCTAACGATACCGATAAGAAACTTTTGGGGAAAACGTATCTGAAAGAGGTAGATGTACATATATCTCTACCCAAAGTATTTTTAAGTAAAAACTATTTAATTGTGTTTAATACACGTAAAATATAATTTTAGGTGAAGCGTTCGTTATCGGAGGATAAGTATAAGATATTTGCAAAAATGATACAGGAGTATACAAAGACGAGTAATTTGGACAAGCTGTTGAAGACACTTCAGGATCTATTTCCGCTGAAAGAAGGATTATTCAACTTGTTTATAGGTATTCTTTTACTCGATTTTACCTTACCGTCACCAGTCACCAGTCACTGCGAACGCTTATGGGAGTATATTTTTTAAATGTCGAAATATTTAAATTTTTTAGGATTCAAACATTTTTTGAAAAAACATCACATCGGTGCCTTCGAATCTCATGTCACACGTTTAACGAACATTTAGTCATGAATTACAAAGAAATGAAGAGACTGATACTATTTTGTACAATGATTGTTAAAAATGCGTTACAAGTACCGATTAATTATTTATACACGTTTTATATTCCAACTGGCCATTACATTAGGGATTATTGTAAATATTTAACAATGGTTTCAATCATGTATTGTTCGAAGATGCGAGTATAAGTGTAACTCGGACACATAATAAAAATTTTGTACAACATATTATTGTCTTTCTTACAATGTATGTACTTCTTGTTTCTCTATAATCGTAAATTTTAAAAATTGTAATTAGTTGAAAAGAGTGTAACATCATCTTGAAATACTTGAAAAATTTTTGTTGTATTTGGTTTACTCGTTTTTGTTATAAATGCAGAAAATCCACAGTACAGTAACAACAAAAAGAAAAATAAGAAATTTGTATTAATCTACATGTACATTGCATTTTGCGGAGGATATACATTATGTAAATTCTATGCATATATGTAATATGTATATGTGATGCGCGTGTAATTATTACAATATCTCCTGTACTTCTTCTTCGCCTATTGTATAGATCGGATTAGGTTAACGTTACATTCTAATCTTTCTCTTTTTCTTTCTGCTTTTTGGCAAACAGTCGTTCTTATAAATACTACTAATTGTACATTAAATCTAGCGAAACTATTTTCGCTTGTCTTCGACACTGTTTTTCCTGTTCTTCTTTTAGTGTGTTATACGTTCGGTGGAATACAGGTTGGTAACACGCTGAACACAATAATGGTAATGGAAAGAGATACTGTCTGGGGGGATAGTGAACCTTAACGAACATTCTCAGCAATTTATAATCAGCTTTTGCTAATTCGACTGCGGGAACAGTTTCCTCGAGCAACTGTTGAAAGATGGAATATATAAAAATTTAAGTAACAAACTATACATCTAATCGCATATGTATGCATATAAAACAATAATATTCTATTCAGTGACGGATTATTATTATTGGCGTTCATACTTACACTTAACTATGTTACATTTGTGGTTAACAAAATAAAAATATACAGACGCTTAACCCTTCATTTACGGACGGGACGTATAAGTCCCGTAAGACGCTTTGAGACCCATTGGAACTGTGAAGGTTACTCATGAAATCAACAATATATGATGTACACCCTCTCTGATGACCAGAGCGCGACGGGGCAATACGCAACGTGTCAGTGGAATAGGGAAGGGGAAAAGGAGGAGAGATTTCCGAGAATTTGGGTACCGTTTCGTACCCCACATGCCCAAATGGACATCTCTTTCCTCTCCTCCTTTTCCCCTTCCACTATCCCATTCCAACACCATGCGCACACCAGTGAAGCCAGACTGGGGGAGGTATAATGAAATGATGTACCCCCTCTCTGATGACGGGGAATGAGTGGGGCGAATGGGAGACACGTGCCGTCCGCGCGCGACCAGTTTACAGTTTTGAGGCGTTTGAAGGCAGCAGTGTGCCCAGATGAGGCGAGTCACGCAAAAATGTGTACCCCCTCTCTGATGACCAGAGCAGTTGCGCGACTGCACGACCAGTCTACGGTCTTAGTGGGGGACGTTGGAGTGTGCGCATTGCTGGAATAGAATAGTGGAAGGGGTAAGTAGGGGAGCACCGTGTAACCGTTTTGGGGCAATCTGGGCACACTGGAAGGCAGTGATGCCAGAGTCGTGGTACCGTGGTACTAAACGATACCCCCACTATGACGAACTATTGGGATCACCTATACTGGCATCACTGTTTGAAGGGAAGGAACCGTGGAGTGTGAGCCAGTGTGAGCCTGCGCACGGTTCTGGAATGGAATAGTGAAAGGGGAAAGTAGGGGAGTACGGGAGCTCCGTTTCGAGCTCAATCTGGCGACACTGGTGCCCAGATGAGGGGAGTCACGCAAAAATGTGTACCCCCTCTCTGATGACCAGAGCAGTTGCGAGACTGCGCACCAGTCTACGGTCTTAGTGGGGGACGTTGGAGTGTGCGCATTGCTGGAATAGGATAGTGGAAGGGGTAAGTAGGGGACTACCGCAGTGTCGCCAGAATAAGCTCGAAACGGAGCTCCCGTACTCCCCTACTTTCCCCTTCCACGTTCCTTCCCCTCAAACACCTCAAAACCGTAAACTGGTCGCGCGCGGAGCGCACGTATCTCCCATTCGTTCCACTCAATGCCCGTCGCGCACGCGCAACGTGTCTCCCATTCGCCCCACTCATTCCCCGTCATCAGAGAGGGGGTACATCATTTCATCGTGCCTCCCCCAGTCTAGGTAGCGATCTGATTGGTCCGTGTTTTTCGTTAATAATTCCTAAACAAAGCCGCAGATAACATTTTTGCTAAGGAAAGTGTCGCTTCAAGTGACGTCAGGAACCTCCCATTTCCGGCTGTTGAAGGAGTTTTGGGACAACCTGTATAAGATCGGAGCAGAGATTTGCGCAAGATTTTCGCGCATACGCGGCGATTTTAGCCTCAGTAAAGTAAAATTCTCGATAAAATAGAGCACCTTGAGCATCCCGTAAAATTTTTAATAATTGTTATTATTTTATTGTGAAAAATGAATGTATAACATGTGTATTTGTGTATATTTTGTAACTCGTAGGGCACGTCCTGGAGTCTTTTTATCCGGACACAGATTGTTACGGTACATTGCCAATATAACTGCCTCAGGCATCAGGGCTCTGCTATTTACCTCATCATCGTAATAAAGATATGTTAATGTTTTGGTCGCGCATGCGCGTGAAATCTTGCACAATATCTCTGCTCTGCATTTACAAGATGAAGCAAGGCCAAGATGGATGTCTAGAAGATTGAATATGTCGTTCATGTGTTTGCGCATTTGCAATAATGCACCGTGGTTTGCAGTTTGCATACGTATATAAAATACCTATTTGTTTCGCATTTTGGTAAGTTATAATTTTTAGTTATTATTGTTAATTATATATGATGTAAAATTCGACATGTTATGAACTTTATGTACGCAATACCATTTCAAGGTTGGGATTTTTTCCATAATGAAAATTGTGCTACAGGGCGTTCACTTATTGCACCTACATTAAGTATATATTTAAAAAAGTTAGCACGCAAATTATAAAACTTTAAGAAATTCCGTAAATAAAGGGTTAAACTGGCTTTTACCCGGTTTATTTAGAAATTATAAATATTATGTCTGTAACAGACCACATAGAAAATATATTAAATAAATTATTACAAGATTGTACTATATAAATTGTAAAAGTTATATAGTTAGAAAGCTAGCTGTGTGTGTGTGTGTGTTAATATTTTTCTTCTTGACAGTAAACACTTCTTAACCTCAGAAATGTAAAATTCTAGCCAAGTTTGAAACACTTATTTGGCTTCGTTCAAGGTATACAATTATATACGTATATTGTATACATACATATATATGCATAATCCGCCATTGACTGCATCGTTCGTGTCCTCGAAACTTCCAGAAAAAAGTACTAAATATATATTTGAAGTTACAGCGATTTGGCAGACAACGTGTCAGTCGCGATATCATGTACAATACTTTGATGTATAATCTGATGGTACGTGTCCCATATTAATAACTGTAACACGTAACACGTATGTATATGTTTGTCTACGGCTACGGTACGGTGCGTGTACGTAAAAATGCAAGTTATCGATGCCGCGAGCTGTGCCAGATTCGGAGTTTCTCAATCGATATACTATATTATTATTTGAATCTCTAATCTCTAATGGAATCTAATTGTAAGACATCGCGGTGAACAGAGTAATTCTCGATCGACTTTGTAACCGAGTTTTGAACACAGTAGTTATATAATCATCTCAAAAACGTCCATGGATCGCAAATATGTAGTGTCTTTACGATTTCTCGTGCTACATATAAATTTTTAATAATTTATAATAGACGGTAGACCGTGCATTATTCCATATTTAGCAGATCAATCTCTTCTCCTGGCATAATTAATTATTAGGTTGTTGCACATGAAATGTCCTATTTATAATTATTTATTGTACATATATAATCGCCGTTATAAGGCACAAAGCTGATCTTTAAAGCTGATTGCCGCAAATGCTTTTTATACGCGAGTGAAAGAAGAAAAAGAGATATGTATATATCGACGATAACATTATGCCGATTATGCGATGCATAACGAATACATAATGAAAAAGTGACGTTTGCTTAACGCCACTGTTACGAATATCGGACATTTCATATGTACCAATACCAATTTCAGTTAATAACAATTACGCGGTGGTGGGGGGTGGACCAAAGACGACTTTGCTCCTGGAGACAGCTCCGAGAATCGGTTTCAGAAGGATGAAAAATCCTGCGAAGAAAAGGGACGCGAACACCAAATTCCTCCCGGTTTCACTGCCCGGCCACCACCTGGTATAGGTACCCGTTATGATAGAAGCGAGCAGTAGTATAGTGACAGCGATGCCACCGAACGCGTGCACGATCTTTAGGAGAACTGGCCTGACACGAGGATAGAGCCACTTCGGGTTGTTGGTCACGATGCCGAAACCGGCGGTCAGGAACGCTAGGATGATGCTGATCAGGCCAAGAATCGAGTGAGGCGTGGCGAAATGATGTCCCGAATTCTTGATCTTGTTCGCGACGATGATCGCCAGACCGATCGCGATCAGAATCAGGCCCACCGTGTGCAGGATCCAGTGCAAATTTACTCGGTTCGGTCTTGAGAGTTTGTGGCCGAGATACGCCTCTCCGGAAATGCTGAACACTGCTTCCATTATCAGCAGACCGATCTACAGGGAAGATCATCTTAGTTTTCGATCATTTCTGGAATTCGGTATTAACATTTATGGTACATATATGTTCGCTATCGATATTCGCGTATTTTTCGTATCGGTGCTCGTTATACATTCTTCGATCATTATCTTTTATACGATGTTCCTTCTTCGGCAGGTATTCAAACAATTTTGTAAAACGATACTTTCTTTTCGGTGCGGACCATAGTTGAAGATATACTAAATAACAATATCAATTGGATTCCTTGTGTTTCGAAAGAAAAGACTTTTCACGCAGCGAGGAATTCTTTGCGGTTTTGAGACGCGCAAAAATTTTCTTTTTCCCCGAGCAGGTGAACATTTGCCAGTGTAAACACGTTTCATAACCGTATGGTTGCAATAAATTCCTCTCGTATGCATTCGACGTGACATGCAGTTACGTAAATTTTTTCTTTAGATTCAAAGCAAGCCTGTTAAAATGAAGAACCATGCAATGAAAAAAGGGAATCGCGAAATAATCATGTAACCGTAAAAATTCGTGACGCTTCTAAGTTTTATCATTATTGGATTGCACGTACATATTACGTATGCACTGTGGCTGATGTGTGCGCAAACAAAGGCTAATCGAACAGAAATCTTCGCTTTTATCGACTGACGACTAGAAATGCGGAAAATAACATTTCTTAGCTACAGAATGAGTGCATATTTTGCAAAATGGGATGTAAAATGTCGAGGTATTATTTATGCAAACTTACCCCGACGCTCATGCAGATGGGGTGCCAAGAGAAAAGTATATTGTATCTGCCGTCTGAGAGGGCAAGACTGATGATGTATATCACTGGCGCCAGTAAAAGTATGTGCACGAGGGTTGAAAACACCATAGTTATCAAGCTTGGTGGTCCTTTGCCTGTCGGAGGGTCAGACATCTTTCGTCCTTAAATTTCCAACTGGAACCTTAATTTAAAAAAAAAAAAACACTGCTGTTTAATTGCCTAAAACATTCGTTGTGGTCAAAATGAAATAAAAATATTCACTTTTATGAATGCACGCGTATTTGAATTTGAAAAATTCGGATATACGGTACCCCGTGAATGCATGAAAATCCGCAGCCTAACCATTTCTACTGAGAATAATACTATTTTGAAGAAATTCGCGTAGAAAAATGAAAAATTGTATAAACTTCTGCAGTCTGGCAATTGCGAGCGATCAGGAGGGATTTTCGAGTAATGTTTGGTTGTTCGTAGAATCGTAGAGGAACGGTCGTTTGTAAAGAATAGTAGCGTTTGAAGTAAGTTGAAAGTTAAAAGTTTAAAGTATGTATCGAGAGACAGCCGTTCCTCGATTCACGAGAGACAAACAGCAAAATTCTTTTGACGCAACTGCTCCTACGATCGTTTAGATGCGCGGCGTGTGATTCATTGTTAATTGCGCGGCACGATTCCCCGTTTCTTTCAGCATCCACTGACAGAACTTCTGTCTTCTACGATTGCACAAGCACCAGCTTAATAAATGGGGCAGCTGATTAACCAGATGCCAGTTCAGATCGAACAGACTGCCGCTGTCGCTGTCACCAATTTTCTCAGCTTTTTCGCTCTTCACAAACATGCGCTGCGCAACACGCGCTTCAATGTCTTAGATTTCATTTTGCTTACAGAAAATCTGCTATTTTTTATCGATTACTTGTATCTGTATCTGTATGTGCATGTATATCAGGATTTTTAAAAACGTATTTTCATGCATTCGATGATGCTTTACTTTCTTGCACTGAAAAATTTCTGAGAGGTATGTATGTATTTTCTACTTCTCTGCGAACAAACAAAATTTTCTTGCAATCAGTAAAATGCGACTATATTACATATGGTATGTGTAGACAATATGCACCGTTTCCTTGCAAAGAAAAATTAGGATTGCATTATAGACAATACGCTTGACTTTCTTGAAAGTGGGACGTGAGAAATAGAAGAAGCAGCATTCTGCTTTCTAATGGGAGTACATAACGACCAGTGTCAGTCATCCGAAACCTTGCCGCCCATTGTTAGCCATTCGTTCATTCAATTTAAGGAAACGCACGCTAGAATTTGCAGTAGTTAACACTTGAACCGACCACGGTGTACAACAATTACGCTGTTATGCTCTGTGACACGGATAGAGAGACGCGTTATTACAGGAACTCGATAACCCCATAAACGAGATAATGTTGACCAACGGATAACTGTGACAGTGGCTCCGATGGTTCGCTAAAAAAATGGCAATTATCGTCGCACGTACCACACATATACATATAGATAACGCACTCGACGCGCGACTCGTCGATGATCGAGTAAACCGGTGCGCGGTGTCGATTCCACTCTTGGATTCTATATCGAGAGTTCTCTTGTACAGTGTACAGTTTTCTTTTTTTTTTTTTTTCTAACCGCAAAAACTCGATGTTCGTTGTTCGGTTGAATAAAGATTAAAAGCGAAAAGGGGAAGACTGGCGCTCGGAGAGATTTTCAATAATTTTCGATTAACTTGTAACAATTAGAATACGGATTTGTGTGCAAAATAAAAATCTTGTGCATCGAGTGATCGATCAGTTAAAATACTGTACCGGCAGAGACGCAGAAATCTCTCATTTTGCGTAGAGAATTGGAGTCCGTTAATATCGGAGGATGTAGTAATGTAGTACATACATACTAACAAAGTCTGGGGAGTAAACGTGTAGGTTAATAAAAAAATAGGCAATTTCGAAACGAGAGAAAATGTCTAATTCTAACGTGACTGGGAATAAATCGCCGCGGTTCAGTTAACTCCAGGGCATCGACAATTAATTGCTGGTTCGCACGAGGAAGGTAGAGAGTCGGTTGTTCATTACAATGGAAACGTACTTGATAATGACACGGTTATCAATGTCAACCGAGCTCGCGTAACTCTGTGAATGCCCCCCCGCCTGTGTGTCGATCAGTTTTTCTTTGTAAGAAAATGAATACTACAAATAGGTTGAAAATAGGATTATGTACAGCGAATCATTTATTATCAAGGGGAATATTGAAAAAATAATAAAATATATTAAAATATTAAATGGTCTATTAAATTGCAGTATACTACATATGCACGTAGTTGGTAAAAAGAACGATGTACGGAATGGAGTATGGGTGAATGACTAGCATAGAATGACTATAAGGAATGATAAATCCAATGAAAATCTCCAAATTTGTATAAAGATTTGTATAGTACCTTCGTAAGTATCATGTTGACGAAGCTGCACTCTAAAACTTCGAAATCGGTCGAAATAGTGGGAGAACTGAAACGTTTTCGAGATAAATGCACGCACACACTGTGTTGGAATCGACGATAAAGGGGACAGATTGCGCTATCGTTCAACCGATAGAAGCAGTGTCGCCAGATCGAGAAAATCGAGGGGAATACAGGTACCCCCTCTCTGATGATCAGACCAGTCTACGTCACTGTACGGCACGGGCACCGTGGTCTTCAGCCTTAGTGCAGCGTTACCATATTTTGATCCCTCTATCCCTTTCGGCCCCTTACCATTCCGCCTCCTCGCCCAGTTTCGCAGCGTACCTCTTCCCACTAGTCGCTGACGCGTACCGTACGCCAGCGTGTCGCCACTGTCGCCAATGTTAGTGGGAAGAGGTACGCTGCGAAACTGGGCGAGGAGGCGGAAGGGTAAGGGGCCGGAAGAGACAGAGGGATCAAAATATGGTAACGCTGCTTTAGTGGGGGACGTTGGAGTGTGCGCATGGTGCCGGAACGGGACAGTGGAAGGGGGAAAGGAGGAGAGGAAAGAGATGTCCATTTGGGCATCTTCTGGCGACACTGGATAGAAGCTCCCAATTCGCGAAAACAAAGAATCGCTGATATTTTCGCGAGCGCGTTGCAGGGTTAACGATAGACCAAAGAATCGTGTCACCGTGTTAACATAGTACAGTGACTTACAGTGATGTATTCGGACTTCGGACGCTCTAAAGCAGATGTTAAAGAGGAAAAGGAATCTTTTTAATGTCTTCTGTTTCCGATGCACACAATTTTTATTTTGCATAAAGATCCGCAGGCTAGTTATAATTTACTAACCGTAACCGCCCATTTTTTACTAGGACGAGTATTATCGAATTGATATTTTTCATTGAGAACAGTAGCAGGATTCTTATAGAAATCTCGTCCGTTATAATTCCACTGACAATGAGAATTGCGAAGCCTTAAATTGCTTGGATATAATGAACCGCGCGCGGTCGCGGTCGCGGTCGCGGTCGCGGTTAGAATGGTTGTCGATCAGCTCGGAGAAAATCGCGAAAGGGGAATCGGTGTTGCTGATTCGCGGATTCACGACTCGTTAGCCGACACGAGAGTCCTCCTCGGATACTTTATCGTATCGTAATCGCAGCCGGCCGCGAAGTATCTGATTCGTGACCTACACTTGTTTCGCTGTCATGCTCCGCTTTCACGGTTCGAATGAAATACATGGTCGCCGGTAATGCGCGAAATTTAGCGATTCTTTAATTTTGCACGACAGCGCGCAGCGTGTACAATAACGCGCGAAAGCTTGTGTTTACAAGCGGCAAACGCGCGAGTGTTTGCGAAGAAAAACGAAGGAAAAAGCAGAACTCGTTCACGGTTTCTCGGTTTCTCGGTATCGAGATAAAACACGGCCGAATGTTTCGCTTCCTCGTTGCGTAATGACTGCGCGCAAAAATAGTCGCGTTTCGAACCTCGAGTAACTTAGTTGGAAAAATAATCGTTCGGGTTATCAACTCCTGGGTTTCCATCGCGCCGACTGTGTCGGCGCGTTCAGCAACGACGCCGACGCGACGTAACGCGCGATGCGCCGAAAAAGCTCTTCTTAATCGTTCACTTATGTACATCTTGATGTCTTTGCGCGAGTATCGCATGTTATAATCTAAGGATGGCAGAACCATTAAAAATGCAGTCGGACATAAATTCTAAACGTGTGGTAAATCGTTATTCGATTTCGGCGGCGGTTTAGTATAGTGACCAACGCCTGCGGTGATGGGTGTTAGGCGCGTATGGCGAGGGGGGAGGGGGGTAATACGAAACGGAAAGAATTATTTTGCGGAAATGAACGGTTGCCAAGATATTCGCAAAAAACTATAATTATTTAAAAAAGGTACCCCTCTGATTTTAATGGGAATTTTGAAAAATACTTCAAATAAAAGTTGTAGATCTCATCGAAATACACATTTTAGGTTCTATTAATTTTTGTCATAAAGGCAATAGTTTTTGCGAAAAACGATATTTAATGTTAAAAATTCCATATACATAACTCTTCTGATCTATCATTTTTCTCAGAAACTAAATATTGCCTTTATGACAAAAATCAATAGGTCATAAAATGTGTATTTTGACGAGGTCTACAACTTTTATCTGAAGTATTTTCAAAAATACCCATTATTTACGGAAATAAATAAAAAGGCGGCGCGGTTAAGTTTATTATTTATTATTTATTGATTTATTATTTATTATTTAATGGTCCATTTCCGAAAAGCCCAAACCTCTGATTTTTTATACTCTGGTTTCTTACATATTTTGACGTGCTGATTACGAATGTGATAGTGAAAATTGGCTCAAATAAAAATTATAGTTTTTTTATTTATTTCCGTAAATAATGGGAATTTTTAAAAATACTTCAGATGAAAGTTGTAGACCTCATCAGAGTACACATTTTTTGTCCTATTGATTTTTGTCATAAAGGCAATAGTTTCTGATAAAAATGATAGATCAGAAGAGTTATATGGAGTTTTTAACATTAAATATCGTTTTTCTCCAAAACTATTGCCTTTATGATAAAAATTAATAGTGTATTTCGATGAGACCTACAACTTTTATTTGAAGTATTTTTCAAAATTCCCATTAAAATCGGAGGGGTATCTTTTTCAAATAATTATAGTTTTTTTTTGCGAATATCTTGGCAACCGTTCATTTCCGCAAAATAATTCTTTCCGTTTCGTATTACCTCCCTCCCCCCTCGCCATACGCGTCTAACACCCACCGCGGCAGGCGTTGTGACTATACTAAACTTCTGCCGATTGCACAAATAAATCAAATAAACAATTGGAAAAGGAAAGAGGCCGAAGGCATCTGGGAAGTACTTGTTTTAAAAAGAAAATAAAAAGAGAAAAAATGATTAGTTTATTAAACTAGCGAGAAGAAGAAATGTCTTGAATCGTTGGAGTGTATTTCGCCTTGATCTCCGTTCACCTGTCGTTGCTCCACGAACCATTTCATTTCTCCATAAGAATAAAAAGCGCTATGGCGTTCAAATCTGTCGGAACTCCTTCATAGACAATAGACATCTCTTATTTTCAAGCGACTCGCGTTACGTGTATAGTTGTATTAATTTCTAGGACGAACAAAGTGAAAATGCTTTGGTCGAGCTAGCAATTCTGACAGCACTATGCACCGTTCCTTTCGGAGAACACTATTCATATTTAGAACGCAAATCGCCCAGCGATCGAAGATGGCTGTCGGAGCACGAAAATTCTTCCGTCGAGGCTGGGTCGTTCGCGAAACGATGGATCACGGTGCAAGCGTAAAAATCGACTCGGGCAAACTCACCTGGAACGTTTCACAGTCCGACGAACGCGTTTCAAGCGCGAAGACTATCGCGACTATCCGAGAACGGTACCAGGTACCAGTTTGCGTGTTTTTCTTTCGCACACGCGAGAGAAAGAGCACGGATTGACGTTCGCGGCTCGACTGATCCACGCGGCGCGCGGCGCGGCGGCGATCCATGTCCGCGCGATCCACGATCTATCGCTACGTTGCCGATACTACTTGCTGCATGGGCTGGTTAAAAGTTAAAACACCTCGGAAACGGAAACAGACACAGAAACTAACGCGACCCGAAGCCGCAAGCGCATTCCAGATCCTCGTCAAACCTGACTGAATCATTGCTTAGAGCGACTACATATGTACTTTGTTTGTGTGCGACTAGAAAGGAAAATTCGAGTTCCAAACGGATTGCATTCTTGAAAGCGTTTGCATCTTATTGTTGGTACACCCTGTTACAACCGTTTCAAATACACCCCGTCAGTTGCGAAAAGTTCAATAGGTAATATTTGAATCTTTTCTTCTTCGAAGCCTACTTTATCGCGCCGCGCCCTGCGCCATCTATTTCCAATTGTTCCGCAACACTCCTTGCAAACAACAAGGAAAATCGCCAAGCGAACGCGGCCTTGGTTCGACTAATAGCAACGATCTTCTCCAGTTCGCGTAAAATGTCCGCGCAAATCGAACAGATAAATGCTAGAGGTTGAAAAACCAAAGTGGTGGGCCCTATGAATAAATTCGAAGAGGAATAAATGGAATTAGCGAGAACGAAGAGGACTATATCGAGAACGTTGTACAGCGGTAAAAATCGAGCCAGGATCAAAGCGTAAATGATTAGAAAATAAGAGAGTTATATTTATACACGTTGAACGAGAAGCAGACTTATGGGCCACCCTGTACCACGTTGTACTTTATGGCAGCACTTCACCGTCCGCGTCCGTCGCGTCGGTAGTCGGTAGTCAGTAGTCACCGATTACAAGACCACGTGGCCGTTTGATTACTCTTCGCCCACGCAACGAAGCTCTTTTTCGGTGGTAGAGAAAATTCAACGGCGAACCGGAACCGGAACGATAAAGATCAGATTAGATTTTCAATCTAACTTACCGTTTCAAAAAATTCTTGATGCTCTCAGGCACTTCGAACGACGCACAGTGGGCCAGATCGACGCGCTAGCTGTTCATGAGCTAAACGATCAAAGTCCTCATATCGATTTTTAACGAATGTACAGTGTTTCTTAAATGTCCATTACATTCGAAAACGATAATATTAATTAAAGTTATTAAAAACTCTCGTTACAATAAGCGTTCAAAGATCAAACTTTTTCAGACACGATTTATCACCGAAAAAATTCCTTTTCTTCATAACGATGTCCTGGAAAATCTACTGAAGACTAAGTGCTCAATTCTTTTTTATATGGAGAATGTATATCTATGTAGAAAACGCACCAGGAACTAAACATTATTGTTCATGATTTGCTATAAAAAAAATACTCAGTCAATTAAGGAAAATCGTGAAAGTTTTTCACCTTTGACAAGAGATAAGTTAAAAAGTTAAACGAATTGAATGCTCTAACAAAGTGGAACATTTTCAGCAAAGTCTCCTCTAAGAGATCCCCAAAGATCTCATCCCGACTCACGCCGACCTGGAAATTATGATGGTTTAAAGCGCACGTGACACGCAATTCCGCGGCGAGTCGCGTTGCACGAGTCGCATTGACGACCACTCAGTGGCTCTTATGTTCTGGAGGTACAATGCGAGACAAAAGTACAAGAAATTCGAAATCCATCAATATATTGGCAATGAAAGCCATTCATGAGTATATTTTGCATTAAACTTTTGCGAATACATTCAGTGGTCTACACTTGTCGCGCTTCCATGCTAGTGAGAGACAACACGATAAATTTGACGTTTTGTAACAGTTTATAATTTTTTTGCTCTGTAACTGTTTAGTGAATCCTAATAAATTATGTTCAAAATTTATTAGGATAATTTTTACTACATATAAAAAAAACTGGAGTTTCTAGTTGCGTTTTTTCAAGGTTTAAATAGGGTTTGAAGTGGAATTTTATGAATTCTCCATAAGAAGACGTGTTAAAATGCGAAAACTTTAAGTTGCTATAATTCTTAAACGGTGCAATGAATCGAACCCAAACTTTGGTAATTGCATTAATCTAGTAAGAATTATATCTTGTCAAATTTTCAAAAATTTTATTGCGTTTTTATATTACCTCCAGAACATCCTTAAGAGTGTAAAGACCTAACCCAGACCGATCTTATGAAGTTTTTAGATTATACGATCATTGATAAACATTCTTAGTTGAATCATTTGTATTTGCGAGATCATAGTAATAGCATCGTAGTATAGCATCCCAGCAGTTTTTCCATATTTATAACCTGTATTTTACCTTTGTTAAAAGGAATTATAGTATACATTTTTGTTTATTATTACGTAAATACAGTCATAAGCAGACAATCCGTATAATCAATTGATTATAGTCAGTAACTTTGTAAAATATAATACTTAATCTTGTTTGAATATTTGTAATTCTTTAAATAAGACAGTAATAACACATTTTTGTTATTTCATTATATTTTGTTTTTGTAATAAAAACACACTTCATTCATTAAAAAATTATGGATTACTCTTTGTTTGAATGCCTGAATAGCCAGTTTTCAATTATTATTCATTATTCACACGATCTTTCAGACATTTCCGGTGGTGTGACAAAAAAATGTTTCCTACAAAAAGTAATCAGTACTCAGTCTTCTACAAATCTCAATGTAAAAGATTTCAATAACTTCTTTCTTTTAAATAAAAAATTGTGTTCACCTTGATTATTTATTTATAATTCTATATTTTCTATTCAATAATGTTATAGCTGACGCCAAGACGAATCCAACGATATATTTAATGTGGTCTTTATGTTTTGAAATAATGATGAAACAGGCATGAACAGCTAGCGCGTCGATCTGGCCCACTGTGCGACGCGACGCGACGACCACTGATTTCCCATCGGATATACGGTTTTCGTCGTTGCATTGTCGTCGCCCGTGTCCACACTGGATCTCGCAATTGAAAGTACTTGTTGCGTGAATTTTAAATTTCCGTTCTTTCGATGAAAGAAGATCCAAGGCGCTCGTATAATCCTTGATTCTTTCCTTTTCCTCGACCTGCGCTCTAAGCGCGACTATATTGGAATCGAATATGATCAAACAGAATTGATTAAGATATGGTCCTTAAACGTTTATAAAACCTTGGTAAATCAGGACAATTCTATTTCAAAGAAATCCGATAAAAAAATTGCCGACATCCGTTTTGAAAGGTGTGGAGAACTTGTTAAAGAGTCCTAGAACCCTTACGATCTCTGAAGAGAACTATTTCAAAGCTCGAATCGGGCTATGGCGTATTTGCGAGAGCACGCGGCGACAATCGTCGATTGACATCGTGGTTACGGCCAATTAGCGAATGGCCAAAGCCCGCGTCACTGCAAAAATATCTGCGGCGATCGTTCGCGAATCGACGCGACGCGCGACATACCGTTTCCATTTCGGAGTTTCCACCGCGTCGCGTCGCCTGTTGCCCGCAATCTCTGGCTCCGCTCTCGGTTTCAGACATTTATTCCTCGATATCGAGAAATAAATCAGACTTTTTCGCCGGGGCTAGATAGCGTAGATTGAAAGGGTCCAATGAAAGTCGAATCTCCGCGAATATCGGAGAAACCGGAAGAGAGAAGGAAAGAAAGAAAAAAAGAGAGAGCAACGGAAACCGTTTCCGCGTTGCCCGCGCGGAGGCTTCAAATATAATACTGAAAATGCTTACCGTTCCGGGGGAGATTTATGCGATTCGATTACCCACTTACGATTAATCGATACATGGCCCGAAACGGTTCGAATTAATTCGACACTTTATCGCCCATCGGTTGCCATCCTTTCGGTCTGGGGAACCAGAAACGATGTGTGTACATATGCAGGCAAATTGTTTGTCACATAATTGTTAGATTTTTAGATAAAGAAAGCGTACCAGATATAAAATCTCGCAGAAATACATACAACGATCATAATAATATGCCACCGCAAACGGTATTTTGCAGAAATGGCTCTTTCGGGAGGAATAACGATCGTTAACAGTTTAAGAGAGGTCTGCGAATCCGAGAGCCACAATAATAGAAGGCACGGTGGATTCACGCATGCGCGAAGTCGCCGGCATTGTTAATGTTATTACCGTCGAATATTTGCATAATCAGGGTATAGTTAGCATCCACGCCTCGAATAAGCAATCGGAGTACATACCGACGCGCGACGTACGCCGAGGCCGATTTATGCGCTCGCGTGCATACGCTATCAACTGACCATGCATACTTCCGGCCGGCGCGCAGCGCAGCGCAGCAAATGGCCCGCGCGATCAAAGAACCGATCGCTCGTTAGAATTACAACTAACGATCAATGGAGAGAAACAGTGGCTACCGGACCCTCTGGAACAGTTCACGACTAACGGCATTGTTTCGTAGAGAACAATCAATTTTGTCGCAGATCGGCGACGTAATCGCTGCATACCACGAGCGCAGAGGTGGGCATTACATATTTGGCGGAAAAGAAATATTTAAAATACTATTTAATAGTTTAGATTTTATTTTACTTAAATGGTATTTTATTTGAAGAAGCTGAACCTCGAAATAAAATATTTCTATTTGAACAACTGTACCTCGAAATAAAATACTTCGATTTATTTGAACAATCTGAACCCCGAAATAAAATATTTCTACTTTAACAATTTCATCCACAAAGTAAAATATTTCTATTTTAGTAATCTGAAACACAAAACTATTTTTATTTTAATAATCTGAAACACAAAATATTATACATATAATATTTTATTTTTTGTGCGTCGTTATACCTAATACTTTCAGAAATCGCATTACTTATTTAATATTTCTTATTTTAGCAATATAATAATTTCAAGAAGAAATGGTACTTACTGTAAGAAACTATATCATTTGCCACATTTTCGTTTTATTTTTTTGTTTGATTGCTGCTATTACTGCGTATATCCACTTCAGTTCACAGCATGTGCCTACTGAGGTGTGTTGATAAACATACAGTGTATCTTATCACCAGGAAACTATTTATACTCGGAAATCTATTGAATGCGAACCATTTTATTTTGAGTAATAATATTTAAAAAATTGAAATTGCAAATAAAGACAAACTCCAAATATTTTCAATATTCTTAAAATAAAATACTATTTTCAAAAATTACTGCATCAAATAAAATATTTTATTTTCAAAAATTCAACACACTGTAAAATAAATGGGATTATTTACTATTTACTATTTCAAATACTATTTTCCCCAGCTCTGCACGCGCGTCACCGTGGAATGTCGTAAATATTACAGCATACTCTTCTCTGCATACTTAACGAATACACTCGTCGAAATTCTGAATTACCCTCTGTGCAGGAGCATTTTTTTATAGTATAGGTGTAGGTATAGGTATAGGTTACAACAGTACTAACATTAGAGGAATTTCAAATGACCGTCACCTATTTTATTTTCAACCTATTAACCCTTGGTTTGGCCTGGGTTATTATGGCTGTTTTCCGTTTTCCCCGTAAATTCGTGTTTATTCGAGCTACGCTGCTGCCGCTGCCAGCACGTGGAGTTCCCTGACAGCTGGCTTGTGTTGTCATGTAGTTGTCATGACGACAAAAACGATCGGCACGCAAGGACGTTAAGTTTGTTGTTTAGTTTAGTTTTGTGGTGTAGCGGCGTAACGCACCCGGTGCATTTGCGACACAAACGGTGAAATTACGCTCGTTGGAAAAATGGTGGTCGTTGACAAACGTAGATCGCTGATAGTATCAACGGCGGGCCACTTCTTCGGCGTTTCCCTCGAGGACGACGACGACGACGACGACCACGAGGTCACTGTCAACGGTGAATCGGTGCTCGAGAATTTCTTGAACAGAGCCACGTGCAGGACACTGTGCGCGCAGCCGGCTGACAACGAGGATGACAAAGCGAGATTGCAATTGACAAGCGAATTGACTGTTGGAAGAAACACTTTGGTCTTCTTCAAGGTACATAATACCTGAACCAAAAATGGCGGTATTACGGGAAGGTTCGATGGTTGGGTCGCGAGGGAATTGACCTCGTAAACAAATTAGGGGCGAGTCAATCTTCTGACAACTTTTTTTTGCTGGCATTATCGAATTGACGAGGGAGGGGAGTGTCTATTATGTATTTGCCTAACGATGCGTTTACGATTCTACTCATTTGTTATGCAGCTGCCTAATGAATGGCAACGGGTCATTGCAAATTATGGTAAACGCGTAGTTAATTAATCCCTTTAGAGCTAATATACATATATCTATTGAGTTGGCAACAAACTAATTTCGGTATTTGATGGTGCAATAAAACCCAATTTTTTTTGTTCGACGATCTATTGCCATCTTTCTGGTAGCTTCACAATACTGCGCTCATAAAACTTCTGGTCCTTATCGGACAAAAACTGATCCGAGTGCGATTTCAGGTCATCATCATTAGTAAAAGTTCATTGTTTGAATAAAAAAATTGAGTTTTGTTTCACTTTAAACTACCGAAATTACTTTCTTGCCAACCGAATAGAAATGATATATGTAGAAACTAAAATGAAATTCGTCAAGTATATTGAATCAATTTTTTCATTTTATTTTATCCGCTTTATCAGTCTTCTTTTCTAAAAATGGCACAATGATATCAAGAATGGGTTGCGCGCGCGATAGAATTGTTATTTAATAAAATTGCCAGCGAAACGTAAATTATTTATGACTCGATCCGATGTTCATTTAACAGGCAGGTATAGATTGGTAATAAGCAATTAATATGCGATTAATTATTCTACAGATCGAAGAATATTATATGTGTAAATAACAACTTTGAAACTGAAACTGCTACGTTAAAATGCAAAGCAGCCGGTAATCGAAATTGTTAATGAATAATTAGCGAAGTATGCGTATTACGCAATTCTACCGTGCATAGATTTATAGTGAAATAAGAATTCTAATTAAGGTTTTTGTAGCAGTCTCGTTTCCACATTAGCCATTAAATTAATGGAGTCTCTACTTTCATTAAATGAGGCTCCTGTAAATTCTGGTTTCCGAGGTATCAATTTGCGTAAAGATCGGCTCGGCGCGGCGCAGCGCGGAGCGGCGATCGATACAAAAGCAACTTCGAGGACTATCAAATTGCTAGACTGCTAGGCGATAGGGACTTGTGCAAATTTACATTTTTGCTGCGAACTGTTGCAAAACTATTGTGAAATACAATATTCTTTGTGCTATTACATGTTACAATCAAGTGAAAATTACACAGAGTTGAGAGAATACTGTTGTATTCAAATCATTTTACAATAAAAAAAAATCAATATTTTGCCAATGACTCACTTTTTTAAAAAACACGCTGATTAAACTTTTTAGATAGAGAGAATTTGCATATAAATTCTGTGAAATGTTATCATCGATTTGTTGTTTTGATTTTGTAGAATCTTTATACGGACATACATACATTGATAAAAATGCTGCAGACGGAGAGTCAATAAGTTGAAGATAATAGTGCTTCTAAATTCTTCTAATGTTTTTCCTATTTGAAATTACGCCAACTCGGTTTTGTCAGAAATGCATAAAACGCGCAGTCTATTTATTGGCGTGTGACTTACCCTGTTAAAATTGACAGTTGACAGAGGCAAAAGTGACGGAGAAGAATTTCCACGATCTCGTCCAGGTGATGTCCACTGGTAGCGGAAAAGGATCTATATTGATCGAGGCTCTGCGTCAAGTATGGGCTCCGACGTTGCGTTCTTCCGGTTTGAGCCCCTCGTGCTTGAAGAAGTTGGAAGAAAATCTACTCGGCTCGACGATCACAACTTCCGTGATGGAGGAGGAGGATCACTGGCGGAAGAGATGGCAGGAGGCGAAGCGTTCGCACGACAAAACCATTTACGCCGAGGCTGTCAAATCCCTGAGGAACATTAGAGCCGAGTTGGAGAGCGCCGCGGTGGCTAGGTCGCGTGAAAACTAAATAATCCTCTCGATAAACCACCCACCCTCGGCCCTCGGATTCCAATTCGCGAGCCGCGAGTAAGGGTCGATTCATATCACACCGGTAACGATAAACGGACCGAGATTCTTACCCAGGTTTTTAAGTGAAACAGTTCATATCTGAGCGGTAACGACGATTCGGCTACGATACTTTTCTTCGAGTCGGTGAGGTTCCAGGAACCCCTGGGGCTAAGGTGGGAACCCATGGGGTTAGGGTAGCAAATGATACGATCTTCGGCACTTGGCCTTTGTTCGAGCATCTCGAACTTTTCTCAGGTTGCCGTAGAATCGGAACGATAAACTATAAAACGCAAGACCGATCCGATAATCGTTCCGCTGAGATATGAATCGACCCTAACTGTCGCGTCGCAACGGTCTCTACTAGAGACACCCATTTCACGTGTATTAAAAATACACGTGTTCACGTGTATCAAAATATACGGATAATACACGTATAACTGTGAACTTGAATATACGGGTACACGTTTATTATCCGTGTATTTTGATACACGTGTGCCCGTGTATTCAAGTACACAGATACACGGATAGTACATTGAAATATACAAGAGTTAACATGAGAGGTTTCGAAAATTAACAAACATCATAATTTCTGTTAATAAACCTTAATCAACTAACTGTCCATTTTGATGAAGAAAAACCAAAATGTTTACATTTTCCGGCAAAAGACGGTTCCTTTTTGCTGTAACAATACTTCCAGCAGACGAGAAGCACCGTTCAGACATGGCTGATGTTGCTGGTATAGCTAAATATTTTTTAGCGATTTCGGATACTCTTGTATACTTGTGTGTCCTTGCCTTCCACCATACATATGGATCCAAATCAAACCGTCGTTGTGGCTCAGAGATGTAAATTTCAAATTCAGCATCTAAATGATTAACATCACTTATTTCATCGTAAAGAAATTGAAGGGCACTTTTATTTTTTCAGTTTTCTATCGTCACTTCTCGAACAGGAGAGTCTTCGGGCAAACATTTCACTGTTTCACGAATTACATTTCTAATATTAAAAGTTTCGTGTTCAAGATTTTTATACCGTGGATCTAAAAAGGGAGCTATATGGAACAGTGAAATAGTATCACTGAAATATCACGGAAATAGTATCATCATATTGATATCCAATATTAATACATTATGATTGTTTAAACATGTTTAAACATGTTAAATTAAAGACGGAGAAACACCACTTTTGCACCAATTTTTCAGGATATTTTTCAATTTATCTCAAAAAATAAGGGTCCAGCGGAAAATCGAACTATACCACGGGATAGAGCAGACTTTTATCTTGAGAAACCACCCTATTAAGTTTGGAACGCCGACGTTTTTTTCGAACCAGAAAGCAAAATACCTTCGCCCATGTTAAACATGTTTAAACAATCATAATGTATTAATATTGAATATCACTGTATTCGGGAAAGTCTACAGAATCTTTTGCTGTAAAGAACAATTCAATGTCTTTTACGATAACATCACAATATTTGTTTAAAGTTGAAAAATATGTATTTTTTCAAAGCCATGTTTTTCAAAAACTGTGCTTATAGGAGAAAAATTAAGGACAGATTCGGAATCAGCGCAAAAATCTCTATAAGGACTCAACAGTATAAAATAATCCCGATTATCGATCGTACATGTTTTCGGCGCAACTATTTCGATCACTTATTAAACCTAGCAATTTTGCAATAAACTTTTTTTCTTTCCTAACGTTTCGGTTCAGTTTTGAACCTTTTTCAAAGGAAGAAAAATTGCGTCTACAATAAAATATATGTATATTAAACACAGTAAATAGAATAGGTAAATTGAAAATGAAACAACCAGTATATTGGGAACATAAAAAGATATGTATGTATATGTATAAATTCTGTATCAGAAATGAACTGATCGCCGTTGAGGATGCTGTGGAAGCAGTTTCCGGTTACGTGGACGATTTATGGAAATTGGGAGATTCCGTGTACTCGGAGGATCGAATGAAGTCCTTTTTGGACATCGTTGGAGACGAAGCGGTGTCGTTGGTCCGAAATGTCATGGAGGAGGTGATGATTTTCTCCTATGAACGATAGCATACATACATACCATATGTAGAAATTCATGAACATTTCGAGTATCCCGTTGGTCATATTGTTTGTGAAATGTTCCTCGAAAGTAGATTCGTTCCTCCGACGATCGCGTGAAGATCGAAGCGATCTCGATCGGTGCGAATGTCTGCGAAAAATGGTCCAACATGGCGGAGAAATTCACAACGCTCTTCTGGCCTCATCATTCTCTTCATCCTTGGAAAGGACCCAGCCACATTCCCGAAAGATGTTCGCTCATCGGCGTACGACTCAGGTATGTATTCGTCTTATGAACTTTCTACTTTGATTCGAAGCGAAAGACAAAGCGATTTTCACAATGTTTAGGCAGATTGCCGAACTACGTGCACAGTATCGGCAATTAACAAGGCTGCTAACGCCGAACGAGAGGTCTGGGCTTGGCACCGACACCTTATTGCAATGCTTCGACGATGTTAGAGGTATTCTTCTTCGACTGTTTTCCTGAAAATATTGCTTCGATCAATTCCGAATCCATTATCGCGTTGCTAGTATGTATAAGTAGTACCTCGAAGATGCTGGAATTGTTCAGCATTCTAACTGTATGACACCGTTCTATGAATACGTTGTTGTTTGCGCATTTGTTGCACGTTCTGCTGTTCAACTTGGGATTAAATCTAAATTTCATTGAGTTGCGCTAAATAAATTCCAAAGCTTGTACGAGTTTGTACTTTTTGCACGAGTTCATTATTTTTTCTCGATGGGATTTTGATTTTAGGCTTGAATCGTTATACATAATTAGGAAAATTTCATTAAATAGTTGTTAATGTTTTTAAAGAAGAGGCAATGAATCTTTATTTTCACCGATTAATATAAATGATTCGATGTCACAGTAAAGAAGGTACAATTAAATTAGATTGTTCTGAAGTTACGAGCGAGGCAATAAAGTTGTAAATTACCGTTCGCGATTTATGTCAGTGGTTTTCAACGAGAACGAAACTACTTTGGATTGGGATCGACTCAGACGAAAGGTCGAAGAGGGATTGATGCCTGCCGAAGAACGCGTCGCTCAGAAGCTGAAGACCCAAATTGCCGATGCCACCACGCCGAATTCTCTGCTCGGTGAATTTCGACGTTACTTTGAGTTGATGAAGCGGGACGGCCTGAAGAGGGCTTTGAGAGGAGAACGGGAAACCTTGGTTTCCGCTTACGGAGACCTTATCGGTAAGCTATTACAATAAAATATGTATTGCTAATACGCGCGAAATAGTCGAAAAAATTCCACTTGCACACGGATAATCTACTTGAAGTAACAAAATGTTGTATAATAATTCTCTGGAAGATACATACTGCTTGCAAAGGAGCGATCGGGCATATCGAGTGCATAGAAGATCAAAGCCTCGTAGCGCTAACGGGTTAATTAATTGTGAAAACGGCAGATAATTGTCTGGCTGGGCCGGATACGGGAGCTCTCTTGGACAGTCCTAAAATACTTCAGGAAGTTCAAGCAGCTAGATCAGCGGAGACGAGGCTGGAAAGCTTAGATAAACTAGGGAAAGAGCTGCTCGCTGATCTTCCTGGCTACGAGGAGGTCTCGTCGAAGGTGATAACAGCTCTGAAAGACGTGGAGAGAAAGCGACAGAGCTTTCTTGAAACTTGGGTGAGGCTCTCCCTTATCTTTCTACGCTTTTGCTGGTTTTATTCTCCTGCACCCTGCACCTTCAACCCACAGGCGCTGTAAATTCATTCTTCGAGATCGATCTTCTCGTCAGACCCTCGCCTCGCCTCGCCACGGTTCTCTCGATTTAATTTCTTCCTTTCTGCTGAATGGCCGCGCGAAATGTCGATGCGTTGCAAAAGATCGATTTCATAGATTGAAACTCTCGATATAAATATCGTCGATTATACAGGGTGTCCCAAAATTCCTGCACATCCCGGAAATTGGAGGTTCCTGAGACCATTTGAAGCAACATTTTCCTTTGCAAAAATGTTATCCGCAGCTTTGTTTAGGAGTTATTAACGAAAAACACGGACGAATCAGAGCGCGATCTAGACGCGAGTTGGCACAGTCGACCAATAGACAGTTAGCGCGCAGTTGGTCCCTGTTTTTCGTTAATAACTCCTAAAAAAAGCCGCGGATAACATTTTTGCAGAGGAAAATGTTGCTTCAAATGGTCTCAGGAACCTCCCATTTCCGGGATGTGCAGGAATTTTGGGACACACTGTATATGAATTCGGTCATGTATTAGTTTTACAACTCCAGCAGCTAACTCGTGAACTCGTTCAACAGACAGAGGAGACGAAAGAGGCAGTGGCGAGAAAGGAGCTATCCCTGGGCACGGATTCGGCAGTGGTAGAGCTAACAGGGACCAGCATGATGCGAGTAACATACGATCCACGATTAATGACCCTAATCAGAGAGGCGAGAGCGCTTTCGAGTCAAGGTGTCGAACTTCCTCGAGAGGTCAGGGACTTGGTTGAAAGGGCGGGAAGTTTGGCAGGACGTGCCAGAGCTCTGCAGCAAGTTGCAACGTTTCACAACACCATTGGGGATCGCATGGTGCCCTCTCAGAGGCCACTGATGCTGACAACTGCTTTAGAACTTGCTAGAGCTGTTCAGGAACAGTCTGGTGTCGTTTGGTCAGACCCCATGGCGGTTGACGCCTATACCGCCAGACTGAAAGAGCTGGTAACTATTTAGAGTAAACTCGAACGAACGAACAAACGCTAGGGTGTCCCTTATAATGTCTTTTTTTTTTAAATTTATGAATTCGGTCCGAGACGACTCCTGATTTTTTTCCTTTTGGTGTGGTAAATAAGTGTGCAAAATTTGGGCTTGATCAAGCAACTCTAAACCCTGCCTCAAGAGGCTCGAAGTTACGAATGATACTATCCTCTGGTAAATAGCTGTTTTCTAATACGCAACCCTATGACACACAGGGCATGTGTGTAACCACAAGTGTGATTGAATTAACCCGCGTGTGTACGGGTATCGATTAGTTCAGTCGCTACATGTCTCGGGCGCTGTATTCTTTAAAAATTTTCCTATTTAAGGGACACCATGAGGAGACACAACTACGTGAATTTAGTTTATTTGTGTCAACGGTATATGTGAGAGCGTGGTTCACCGCACCCAGCGCCATTGAAGCTTCGTACCGTGACCTTCCATTTTGGAACTATTGTATGAATATGCTAGTATGAATATATAAAAAAAATCTCGGACGTAGCCGTAAAAAAGTTTTGTGGCCATCTATGGTATCTGACACCTGAGTGGTCCGCGGTGGCCCTAGTGGATGATGCTGATTCTTTGGAATATAGACGCAAAATGGCTGCAGTCATACGTTCTGAAATGGCTGGTGGCCATAGCTCCCTCTATATTGGGTACGAATGTTTGTCCCTAAATAAAAAAGACGTAGTTCATTTCCTACGTAAAGGCATCAGCGACTTTATTTCTCCTAAGTCACTAGAAACTTTCCGGAGATTTGACTTGTCTCATGACTTTTTAAATTTAGACACAGTGGACTGGAATGACTGTATGGACTTTCTGGAAGCCAAAGATTTTCTCCGGAAGTTTCCTGTTACAAATGAAACAATTAAAATTAACAATTAAAAATTATGCCTATAAAAACATTGACCAAAAATTCCTTCTCAACCAACCTTTTTTCCGTTTAAAAATTGTATTATGTAAATAAATTGTGTGATTATATTGTCATTGCGTTACTTATCTATTGTAAGCAGTTTTTCACTCAAAACGACAAAAGTGATAAATATTATAAAATTTTACAGAATATCCTAACTTTAAGCTTCTTGAGGCAGGGTTCAGAATAAAAGGAATAAAATTAGAGGGCGTCCTAACATTTTATCGCTCCTTCATTTGTAAGGGACACCCTAACGAACGCACGCTTATATTATCGTATATTATTTTATAACGGTGGACCGCAGATTCTGCGCGTCTGCAATACAAATGTTTCTAAGTAGTTTTTCCGAACAGGTGAGAAAGTTCGCGCAGCAAAACTCGGATCTGGTGGCGAAGCACTGCGCGCTACGCGATCTGGTGTCGAACTTGCTGAAAGGCGAGACCGTGAACCTGATTGGGAATCAGAATGCCTGGAAAGACGCGTTGATGAATATGAGAACGATCGTCGATACCGTGGAAGTGGAGTACGGGAACACGAAAGCCTGGAAACTGCATTGGGATAGGCAGTTGCTGAAAGCGTTGGGGATTGCTTATAGGTAACTTGGAAACATAGAAACTTCGATTCGATGATGCGCGTCCAGACCAGCGTTACCATATGTTTATCCCTCTATCCCTTCCGGCCCCTTACCCTTCCGCCTCTCGCCCAGTTTCGCAGCGTAGCTCGTTTCACGCTTACCGTACGCCAGCGTGTCGCCACTGTCGCCAGCGTTAGTGGGAAGAGGGCAAAGACGAGCTACGCTGCGAAACTGGGTGAGAGGCGGAAGAGTAAGGGGCCGGGAGGGATAGAGGGATAAAAATATGGTAACGCTGGTCGAGACAGTTTGATTTCGAGACGTATTTGCTTTCTCTTCTCAAATCTTCGAGTTGCAAAGAGTTTCGAGAGACTACCGAACAGAACGATCGAACGGGTGGGCGTTTATGAAAAAAGTTTCCAATTTTCCTCGGCATTATCCTTTCTCGCGCGATCAATGCACCGAGACCGCGGCTCTCGAATGAGTTTCGAGCGTTCTGCAAGGCCTTTTCCTTACCGATCGTAATGCGTAATTTTCATATTCATGGTGCGGATCTGCATAAAGGAGGCGGGGTGAAAAGGGGTGGAGACTGACCGAGAGCCCGCTACTATTTCTTTCTTTTTTTTTTCAGGGGCGCGTTGCCTTCTCTGTTGAAGAAGTTGCCAGATGTTAAAGCTGAACTAACGTTCCGAGATGGATCGTTGCAGTGGCGACCTTCTTTGGAGGAGATCCGCGCGAAATTGTACTCGTCGATCCGTCGATCGCTCTCGATTCCGATGAATTTTCGAGGTGTCGGGGACGCGATCGATGCTCGGTTCGGCGACCTGATTCAAAGAAGCGGCTATCTGTTCGGAGGCGTTTACAAGCAGGCTGAAATTGCTCTTTCCGCTCTGGAAACGCTCAGGACGAAATGGCTGTATCTTGCGGCCCCGGCGAAAATCGACGCTGCTGAACGGTACCTGCTTCGAATTAACTGACTTACAATCAGTGTTTAGGGGGGGGGGCGGGGGGGGGGGGGCTGGGGCTTCTCGCGTAACGACACCGTGTGCGAAAACACGTGACTTTTTTTAGAATTATCTTCAGAATAACTATCACATATACACGTGGATAACTAGGTCTTTCGGGATTAAACAAGTGATCTTGGAAGTACAAGATTCTTTTTTTTTTAATTTTAGTTAAATTCTTAACAAGAAAACGACGAAGCATTTTCATTGGAGTATTCATTGATTTACTGCCTAGTCGTACATATTTATTTGAAGTACCCTAATCGTTTGAACGTTCGCTGTACTTGCGTTAAGACTGGCATTTTATTTAGTTTTGCTTATTGAATTCGCTGGAACAAAACGGGAACAGAAAATCGTGTGAATGAGAATAGAACGTGTTAAAAAATCGTGCTATTGCGAATGGGACGTATTGAAAAATCGCGTAACTGTGGATAAAAGAAAAGAACGCGTTGGAAAGAAACTATGTAAAAGAATACCTCGCGGAAAGAGAGAGAGAGACCTAGCTATACTAGATTGGACATGAAATAATTTCTTCATGATGTTTGATCTGTTTCAATGGGAAGTCTGAAAGGACGTTCGCCGCAGGAGTGGACGAGAGCATTCAAAGACGCCAAACAATGGGCTCAAGAGGTCAGTGAGTAATTAAATTCTTCATGAGTTTCCAGCTGCGCTACAGCTACAGAATACAATGGGACTCGCACGAAACGAACGATTAGATTGACTTGTTGAAATTTCTCGAAACAAACAAACATTCGTCTTTCTTTCGGATCCATTCGATGGTAGAGCACAAAAGTCTATTTTGTTAATTATTTAATGCACAAATGAAATAGAAATTGATTTGATCCTTCTTCAATAATTTGGTTAGATTGAAAATGATATACATACGCAGCTGGAATGGGTAGGTAAAATATGAATAGCGCATTGGAGCGGTTAAAAAAAATGAATACACTATTTTCTACTTGTTAGAACTATGAATTAAAGCAAGAGGCGAATTTCTATGTGTTTAACGTTTGAAGCAATTGCTGTAGAGAATTTTGACTTTGGACAAAGATCCTTCTGATAACTTTGAATTTGAAATTAGGTGGGGAAGTTGCGAGGAAACGAGGTCAAGATCTGGTGTATCGGTGTGGACACAGCGACGACAAGAAACGATTTAGAATCCGCGACCCGTCGTTATTGGGAACGTTTGTGCTCGGACTTGAGGGTAGAGGCTTCGTCCAGGCTAGTGGCCATCGTAGAATTTCTTTCATCCGCCTCGAAGGAATTGGAACGTAGACCCAGAAGCGTGGAGGAAGTTGGATTAGCTTACGAGGCTCATGCACGAATCGAAGCGCAATCTTCTGGCATGGCTGAAGAAATGGAGGCCATCGCTGGGTTGTCAAAGGTTCTGGCTGCTTGGACCAGCGAGAAGCTAGAAGGTCGTTTAATTCTTGAATAAATGATTATTAAATAAATAGCTAGAATAAATATTGGAAAACTTTGCTAAACCATCGATCATCGATTGAACCAGGGGTCAGCGCAGCGCATTCATCCTGGCAGGACCTAGCGGACCGCCTGGAGCGTCACAAAATGGTGGTAGCTCGGGAACTCGAAGACGCCAAGGTCAACCTGCGTCACAGAGGAATAGCTCTTCGAGACGAGATCGAAAGATGGCAGACGAAATGGTGCTCGAAGCCAGAGATTGTCTCGTTGGATTGGATCATTTCGATGAGAGAAAGATGGACGAACTTGAAGGAGCAGTTGGACGTGCTGAAGACCGACTGCCAAAGGGTGGAGCTGAGCATCGACGAATTACTCGACGACAACGTTGAAATCGTGAAGAATCTGGAAATGCAGCTGGAAGTTGAGGAGTCGAACTGTCGATTCCAAGCAGAGTTTATAGAAGAATTAAAGAACCAAGAAGACGAAGAATGGACAGTAGCTAGGAGGAGGCTGCCGAGGCTTCACGACTGGCTCGACTCCTGGGAGAGCAGGATACGCGTTCAGCTGAAGGGTCAATTAAAGGATGACTCCCTCGAGGAGCGAGATCAGCTGGAAGCTAGCACCTACGTTGGCAGAAAAGTTCGCGAGATCCGAGCTGGGATCGAGTGGTTGCAGCTTCTTCGGGGCGATGAGATCGCCGAAGAACACTGGGGCGAGTTGAGGTCCGTTTTAAATTTAATCGATGTCAAGAACGTCAGGGACATCACCTTGGGACACCTGCTGCGATCCGTCGAGAAGATCGAGGAGAATTCCGAGAGGATAAAGGTAGGACTTTCGGTTGCGTTGCGTTCAAGATGGATATCTTATCGCGGCGAATGTTCTTTTAAAGAATGATATTTGATCTGCTTCTCGAGACTTTCGGAAAGCTGTCTTAACAAGTCCATGAATAATACATGATCAAAAAAGTGGTCATCTCCTCGCTATGAATCTCATCCACGCACCACCGTTCACGGACTAGAAAGCAGCCGCGTGGCAGACTGTAAAATAATATTACGCTACAGCAGCAGCAGAGTGCTTTCGTATTCAATGGGAAGAGCGGTGGTTCGCGAGTGAGAGATAGAGAGAGCGCACGAACCTCCCTAATAGCCGGGATTCAATTAAACTTTGTTCCGGCTGTGCGAGCCGTAATATAACGCGTGCGGTAACCGGTAACCATGTATGATTCTCGAATAATGCGCAGGACATCGCGAAGAGGGCTGCCGCCGAGAGCGGAATCCGCCAGGGGCTGATGGAGCTCGAGTCCTGGGAGGCATCCGCGCATTTTCAGCTCCAGCAGTCAAAGGACAAGAAAAACGCCGGCTTTCTGCTTGTCGAGGAGTACGGCAGTTTGTTAGCGAGGGCGGGTAAATCTCATGTTGCCGTTTCCTGAAACGGTCTCGACTACTACTATAATATACTACATGCGTATATATAGCGAGCCGACAATGGGCACAAGTGGCTCGCCGGGTCTGGTAATTAGGTTCATTAAACGAAAGGTGAACTGAGGCTGCTGTTGGAGAGCGCGAAGGGAGCTGCAGGCTACGAGAGGTTCGCCGCGAGGGTAGCTCGCTGCGAGACCGGACTCTCAGAAGTCGAGGAGAGGATCAAGACTCTCAGCACCGTACAAAGGAAATGGGTATACTTGGAGCCCGTCTACGAAGGCGGAGCAGCGCCCAATGACACCGGCAGGTGGTCCAGGGCCAACAAAGAGTTCAGGTGATACTATTCGGCTTCGAGGATTTTCCAGCAACGGTCTTCTTCCGAAATAACCAAGATTTCCGAACATATTTTTATCAGGGTGATCTCTATGAGAAAATGATCGATGTTTAGGTATCTGATGGGTGAAATATCGCGCGATCCAAGGGTGTCGTCTTTGAGAAGGCTGCCGCTTTCAACCTTCGCAAATCTGAAAGATCACTTGGACAGATGTCAACGAAGCCTCGACGAATATTTAGAGGTCTGTGATTTCTTGTTAAATATATAGTCAAACGCAATAAGAACAAATTATAAGGGGATCAAACGATGTAGGTACTTGTGCGATAAGCATTGATTTCTGAAGTTTGCCCAAACATGCATTCTCATGGAGATGTTCGATGAGGCTGAGTCCGAATTAATAGCAGAATATTAATAATATGTGTACTGAAAATGCCACGTATATACTTACCGACGCGACGTATGCGTGCACGTGTACATATGTATTTAAATACACTAATCTCTAGTTGAAAGCTCTCACGGTCGAGGGCCGAGAGGCCGTCGAGGTTGAATCGGACAGTTCCATGTCCCGCGATGCTCCTAGCTTCGGTATTTTCATTCCGGCGCGGCGTGTTCGCCCTTTCAGGAAAAGCGATCGTCCTACCCTCGCCTCTATTTCCTGAGCGACGAGGATCTTCTCGAATTAGTGTCAGCGCACGGCCGGGGCCTGGAAGCTCATCTACCGAAACTGTATCAAGGCGTCGGATCGATAATAAAGGACGATAATGGACTGACGGCCGTTGTATCGCCAGAAGGTGAAATATTGCAGTTACCGAGTCCCGTCGACCTCCGGGAGCCATTACCACGATGGCTGAGCAATCTCGAGGATGGAATGAAGACCGCCCTGCGACAGAGTTTGGAAAAATGCTTGGCCGATACCTCGCCCGACCCTTCCGCCTACCCGACACAAGTAAAGCTCCCGATTAGCCTGCCTTTTAATTACGATGGATATGTCCTAGCAAAACAATCGGTTTCTTTTCTATTGTGTTTTTTAACCCTCTGTGAATCTGTTCGATTGTCCGAATAGAGCACGTCGCGTGTTTCGTTGTCGGATTAGCTGATCATGTACTAGTATAATTAGGAGATAGAGCGAAACCTGTTCGTTTTCGAGGTTCTGCTGTTGGCGGAGAGGATTCGATTCGCCGAACGATGCGAGATCGCTCTGAAAGAAGGCCGTTCGTCTTTGAAGAATCTTGTGGACTATCTGGAGACGCAAAGGGCAAGATACAGGGGCTTGGAGGATGCTGGTGACAAGCTGACTGCGCTGAAAGCTCGCGGTCTCCTTCTCGACGCTGTCCATCATCTTGGGACAGCCAGGAATCTCTTGAATGTCACCGTTCAAGGAGAGAGCACCGTCTGGACTTGGCGGAGACAATTGAGGTGCTACAGAACCGTGAGTGTCACGATCACGATCTATCGGCGACCTTGCTTGCCTGTTGGCCGGGGAAGTCTGGATCTGACGGTTCTCGAGCGGTAGTTACTTTTAACGTTGCCAGTCGTCGTCGCTCGCTTCTCTGTTCCTTTTAGCGAGGAAACTTGAAAAAAAAACTGAAAAGTTCACTTAAAAATCTATACTCTTTTTATAGAGTATTTGTTAAATATTCCAAACTAACAGAATTATATTGTATTTAGTTCATTAACCCCTTCGCCTACAATATCGTGCGAGAGACGTGGTACATACCTCGATCGGGCCAAACGTAAAAAACACGTGTGAGGGACGTGCTGAGTAGCGTCGATCGGGTCGTCTGGGCTACACGCGACAGACTAGAACGACCGCACTAGTCAAGATCACTGGAAATGGAACAAAGAAATGAAAAAGAAGAAAGAAACATACTGCATATAGTAAATCGTGTTGCAGAATAAAATTTATTATACTCAACGCGTGACCGACCTCGTTGTTATTTACATTAAGGCACGCGACGCGACGCGCTCTCGGAACTTAAATCGTAAGGCAAGGGGTTAAAGTTAAAATGTTAGTCGAACCGTGGCAGTTGTAGATTGCAATTCTGCTTGCAGAATAAAGGGACAGTGGTCCGCTGTGCCGGAGCAGAGTTTCCGTATCGTTTCGAATATCAAGGAGCTGCAGTCGGTTTGGTACAGACGCCATTGACAGAGAGGTGCTTCTTGGCTTTAGCACAGGCGATGAAGCTCGGTCTGGGTGGCAGTCCAACCGGACCAGCTGGAACTGGGAAAACTGAGAGCGTGAAAGCTCTCGGCGCTATCCTAGGCAGGCTGGTTTTAGTTTTCAATTGCGACGAAGGTAATAATTCGCGACGTTCACCCCCCCCCCCCCGAAATCGATTTTTACGTCGAGGCGCCCACCCCTGCCCACCCGCGCGCGCGTCCGCTTTGCGGCTTGCGCTTTGCTAGCATTCCTTCAACTCCTATCTTGCTGTTGTGCAAATTCTTTTTCCGAAGAAACATCCAGCAAAATTCCTTCGACTAATTTATCGTTGTTATCAATTTTTTTATTTTCTGTAGAGGCTGAATAGATCATTGGTAGACGGCGGATTTTGATCCGATATAAAAATTGTTTGCATCGATTATTATTAGGTAGAAAAAAGCAGAGCAGAATTACCATCAATTTTATGTTTCGTCCACTTATTATTATTTTTCCCATGAAATCCGTAGTCCAGTGATAACGTTCACTCACCTTTTGCGTTGTGCGCAACATACACACTAATATCGTCTTTTATAAAATCATAATCGTATATTTAGCATTCTGCTAAGTACCAAACGAACGATTTGTTTTTAGGCATGGATGCCGGTAGCATGAGAAGAATCCTCGGTGGCTTAGCCCAAGCGGGAGCATGGGGCTGTTTCGACGAGTTCAATCGCCTCGAAGAGGAAACCCTAAGCGCGGTCGCCATGCTGGTTCGACCTCTTCAAGAAGCTGTGCGGGACGGCGCCTCCCAAGTTTTCTTAGCCGATCAAAAGGTGAACCTCGATCCTCATTGCTGCGTGTTCATCACGATGAACCCAGCTGGGATCGAGTACGGTGGCCGAAGGAAACTTCCGGATTCCCTGGCGAGACTGTTCAGGCCGATTGGAATGGCGCATCCCGATAGATCGGACATCGTGAAGGCGTTGCTGGAGTGCGCCGGATTCCTGGACGCCTCGACGCTCGCGAAACAGCTCGTCGAGACGCTCGACATCGCCGAGATATTGCTCTCCAGCCAGCCACACTATGATTGGGGTCTCAGGGCTCTCAGATCCGTCCTGGACGCCATTCCGTTGAAAACTGAAATGGACGAGACCAGCAGGTCCTCCTCTTTCTTCTTATCTGCTTCTCCTATTTTTCTCTTCAGCTGCAACCTCTTCTTTGATTTTCACTTGAAATATTTTTCTTTCGAGGTCAGGAGAAAACGCGAATGTTTCTTTTGACGTTTTCGCGTTATAAATAATACATATGTCGTTTTCCAGGCTGGTGGCAGCGATCAGGGCCTCGACGCTGCCAAAATTGACACAGGACGACACGACGAAGTTCCTGTCGCTGTTGGAAGACATCTTTCCAAACGCGAACCCTTCCTCGTCGATGTTCATCGACAGACGCGATTTACAGACCGTGCTGCGACAACTTTGTGCCGACCAAGAGCTGAGCAACGAAATTGCGAACAGATGTGTACAGTTGAACGACCAACTGAAGGGCAGAACTGGCGTCGCAATCGTCGGACCGGCAGGAAGCGGTAAAACAACCATTAGGAAGCTTTTATGCGACGCGTTAACGAAAATCGGCGAGCCGGTCGTCGAATTTCACGTGTACCCTGGCGCTATGCCCAAGTCGAGGCTTCTTGGACTCGTGGACCCGCACACTAGGTATATCGTTAACTATTTTCATTCGAACCTATTACCATTATATTTAAGATTAAGCATTCCAATTTAAGATTAAGAGCAGAGATTTCACCGAGATTAAAGTTATACCGGGTATGTAAATATGAAACCGGAATTTGCCCATAGGTGGCTCTAGCTGTCAATGTAGTTACCGTCAAACCGCGTCGTTGACGCCATTTTCTTGTTTTGACATCTGGTAAAGATTTTCAACTCACGACCATACAAGTTTCATACAACAGCATGGTTTTTAATAACGTTGAACATGTCGAATTTTGTGCCTGGAAACTAAGATATGCGGGCAGCATTGATTTTCTGTTTCCATTTGAAGAAAACTGCTGCAGAATCGCATCGAATGCTTGTTGAAGCTTACGGTGAGCATGCTCTTGGTAAATCACAGTGCTTTCAGTGGTTTAAAAAATTAAAAAATGGCGATTTTGATGTGACAAATGAAGAACGTGGAAGACCACCGAAAAAGTTTGAAGACAGCTACTTGCAAGCATTGCTGGATGAGGATGACGCTCAAACGCAACCATAACTCGCGGATCAATTAAATGTGACACGAGAAGCCGTCTCCATACGCTTGAAAGCCATGGGAAAGATTCGGAATATGGGAAAATGGGTTCCATATGAACTGAATGAAAGACAGCAGGAAAACCGAAAAACCACTTGTGAAATGCTGCTCGCCAGGTACAAAAGAAAGTCATTTCTCCATCGAATTGTGACTGGCGATGAGAAGTGGATATATTTCGAGAATCCTAAGCGTAAGAGATCATGGGTATTATCTTTTATAATAACACCACAATATTCGTTTAAAGTTGAAAAATATGTTTTTTGTTTCAAAGCCGTGTTCCTCAAAAACTGTGCGTATAGGAGAAAAATTAAGGACAGATTCGGAATCAGCGCAAGAAACTCTTATAAGAAGGACCGAACAGTATATTGGGAACATAAAAAAAGTTGAAATTTGTGTTGGACAGTATTACTTATTTAATAGTAATAATTATTAATACTTCGAATAAAATATTTTGTATCATTGTCATAGAATGAACGTGTATTTTCTATACAAAAATTCCGGTTTCATGTTTTCATACCGGGTATGCTGACGAGCTTTTCTCGCAACTTTCTCGATAATCGAATGCATTATTAAACAGGGAGTGGAAAGAAGGTCTGTTGTCGAGCGCCGTTGCGTCGGCAGGAGAATCAACGACCTGGATCGTTCTTAACGGCGACGTTGAACCCGATTGGGCTGAGGCTTTAAACTCTGCCTTAGACGACAATAGGTTACTGACTTTGCCCAATGGTGTGGGAGTGAAGCTTGGCCCTGGAACTAAGTAAGCTTGCGGGATTCCCCTTTTCTGTTCGTTGATAAATACAGCTTAGTAGTCTAAAACAACAAGATAAATATCCGCTTTTGTTACATCGGAAATCGGAACTGGATTTTACCGTTATCGTTATTCCCGTTTCTCTGCAACCAGATTTATTTTCGAGACTCACAAGTTGGCAGGAGCGAGTCCGGCCACCGTTTCGCGATTAGGCGTCGTTCACTTGGGTTCCACGGTTCCCACAAGCTTGTTGGTGCCGTCGAAACTGTCGGAACTTCCGGAACCAGCAAAAGAAGTAGCGAATTCCCATCTCTGCCCCATCATCGAGGAATGTTTGAGGATCAATCAAGACGTTTCCTCCGCTTCCGCTCTAATGGACTGCGCGCTCTGCCACTTGAAGGTTGCCAATACACACACTTCTGCTTGTTACGGGTTGCTGGCCTCCCTCTGCAGTCAAATCGGGAATGAAACGGCTCGAGACGACTTGGCTCGTTTGATCTATCAATTTACCGATTGCTGGCGAGTATCTTCACCCTTCCGAATCGAATAAACACATTTACTTCATCTTCCGTAGTCATTTCTTCATGGTTTTTGATTGTTTTATACGCAGGTGCCCAAACCCGCAAAAACCATGCTCGGTATTGTATAATGGAGATACCGATCGCGTAGAAGCTGTTCAGGATGTCGACCAATCGGTGGACACGGATGACGGTACCGTTTTACTATCAGGTACTGTCCACCGCCTTTAATGCTCCAAGAAAAATGTCTTTCCTCTGTCGATTTTCTCTCGATTTTCCGATGCATCGATTTCCCTGCTGTATACTGCATCATTTTCTAGTCACTTTATCTTTATAGGCGCCATGAAGGCAGCCATAGCGAGCGTCTTGCCATGGATCCGGAACAACCAACCGATAATGATAAGGGGCCCAGAGGGCTGCGGGAAAACCACCCTAATATCCGTTATACTTTCTACGATCAGAACCAACGAGCCTTCCACTTTGATAAAGGGCTCGTCCCTTTACGGCGCTCAGGATTTGGTGACCAAGCTGAAGCGGGGATGCGTGCAATTGAACTCATCTTCTCATGGGAGAACCTACAAGCCACGGAGTGGTTCCAGGGTGATCTTAATCCTCGAAGACTTGCACCTTGCGTCCAAGGACTTGCAAGTAATACCTCACACTTCATAATTTTCTGATTGATCTTAATATAAATTTTTCTACATTTATTTCTGGATGTACATCGTTTAGGAGTTGGTACGAGAGCTGCTGCAAGAAGGAGGATACCACGAAGAGGATCTGGAATTTGCCAGAATTCCTTTGACCGTTGTATGCACCGCAGATGCAACGACTAAACTGCATCCCAGATTAGAGGCTCTTCTATTCACTCGTTATTTGCCGTTAGTGTTTCGCTTTACTTGGAGCTTGAAAAGACACATTTTAATCGTAAATGCGCTAATGAAACGAAAGTTTGATCAAAATATATTCCCTCTTTTAATAATTTTCATATAAATCGAGAACGATACAACAAAATTCCCAAGTTCAATTAATGTCTTTAAACGATCGTCGCGTCGCGTCGGTAATATGCTAACAGAATGGCAGATCGATTACGTTTGAAAATATCGATGCTATTCAAGGTATCCAAGCCCGAAGGAGATTGCAGCAGTTCTAGATCTGCATCTGAACAGCAGCTTAAAAGGGGATCGCAACCTGATCGGATCTTGGATCGCTCAGATGGCGCCTGCCATATTGGAAGCTTTCGAACTAATGGAAACCTGTCGAGGTTTGCCTATCAAATGGACCCCGAAACATCTGATTCAGTGGGCCGACAGTTTGAAGTGCTATCCCGTTCCGGAGAATGAAACGGCTATCACGAGTTTCTTGTTGGATGCTGGACGACGTCTTTTCCATCCGAGGTACGCTGCCATTCGAACTCTGATTTCTTTGCCGAATGCATTTGGTCCCCTCTTCGTCACTCTTGATAATCACTGTCCAACACCAAATTTGTTCCCAATATACTGTTGGGTCCTTCTTATAGAGTTTTTTGCGCTGCTTCCGAATCTGTCCTTAATTTTTCTCCTATACGCACAGTTTTTGAGGAACATGGCTCTGAAAAAAATTTTTTCAACTTTAAACGAATACTATGATGTTATTGTAAAAGATATTGAATTGTTTTCTACAGAGAGCAAAAGATTCTGTAGACTTTACCGAATCCAGTGATATATAATATTAATGCATTATGATTGTTTAAACATGTTTAGATGGAGAGACGGAGAGACACCAATTTTTGAGGATATTTTTCAATTTATCTCGAAAAATAAGGGTCAGGCGGAAAATCGAACTATACCACACGATAGAGCAGACTTTTATCTTTAGAATCCACCATATTAAGTTTAGAACGTCGACGTTTTTTTCGAACCGGAAAGCAAAATATCTCCGCCCGACATGAGTTGTCGCCAGTGGCGCTCACCACTAGAACGGTCGTTCGCCGTTCCCTATCCCGTCACTGCGCCGTATCCCGTCCCGAGCGCCACTGGCGGCAACTCATGTCGGCCGAAGATATTTTGCTTTCTAGTTCGAAAAAAACGTCGACGTTCTAAACTTAACATGGTGGTTTCTCAAGATAAAAGGCTGCTTCCTTATTTTTTGAGATAAATTGAAAAATATCCTCAAAAATTGGTGCAAAAGTGGTGTCTCTCCGTCTTTAATGGTTGTTTAAACATGTTTAAATAATCGTAATCCATTAATACTATATATCACTGGATTCGGAAAAGTCTACAGAATCTTTTGCTGTAAAGAACAATTCAATATATTTTATAATAACATCATAGTATTTGTTTAAAGTTGAAAAATACGTTTTTTTTTTTTTCAAAGCCATGTTCCTCAAAAACTGTGCGCATAGGAGAAAAATTAAGGACAGATTCGGAATCAGCGCAAGAAACTCTATAAGAAAGACCCAACAGTATATTGGGAACATAAAAAAAGTTGAAATTTGCACATCGATAATTATTTCGCATTGTTGTAATACTATCCACTGAATAGTATGCGTGTATAAGAAAAATCAGAAAACGATCGTTGTCCTGTTATTTTGAATGTTTCACGATTGTCAAAGGTGGAAATGAATTTCTACAATATTTATGGTATTCTTTGCTTCTCGCAATCAACGTGTGTTATCGTAGCGTTAACCGTTAAAACAGAATCAATCCGAGCGCCGTTTAAACATCTCCGCTTTGGGAATGAAGGAAAACAGTTTGAGATTATGCAAGACGTAGCATGTTTTCGTTCCGATCGATTTTCGTGGCAATCTCATGTTGCTGCATGTCCGGCAGATTGACGTCCAGGGACCAGTCACGCTGGGAGTCGATGGTGCAGTCGAAAGTAGCCGTGCCGTCGTCTATAGTCGGCGACGTGTACATATGGAAACGCGGTAATACTGGCTTATCTGCGTTGGACAAGGAACAATGGAGGAAGGAGATAATTAACGCGGCTGCGAGATGCGCCAGGGAAGGCGATCCGGTGCAGGCGTCGGTCTCGTCGCACCTGTTGCGCACGGTGGCCGGTGAGAGCGCAATTTAACTCGGTTAACTTCGCGATATTTTGCAAACGAGCTTAATCCGGCCGATCATTCGAGTCCCATACGACTAGTTACTACCTAGCTACCTCCTGTTGCGTAAACTCCACTGGCAAATCAATCAAATGAAAATTTCGTTACTCGCGCGTAGATTTCATGATTTGTTCGAGTATGTTGTCAATTTAAATGTATCAAAACGTGTCAGACAATTTGTTAATCGATTTTTCAATATTTCCCCGAAGGATTGAGCTGGGCATTCGGGACCAGCTTGAGAGGTGTGATTTTAATTGGACGACCTGGAGCTGGACGGAAATCAGCTGTAAGATTGGCCGCCATCTTTTCTTCTCTTCGATTGGTAGACTCGGGACCTGGTACAGATTTAATTATAAAAACAACTATAGTCGCTATATTTCCCTCGATTAAATTCGTTACTAGCGATATTTTTGTTCGAATTTGAAATACAAGTAGTGTAAGCGGTAGCAACTAAGGTAGAAAGCAATTTGTTTCGCGATAGCGCAATGGATTTTCGGTAATTATCTCGTAAAAACTGGTTAATACATACATTCCATACATGGGATTTTTTAGGACGCGGTCGAGCATCGATGAAAGCAGCGGTCCAAGCAGCTGGCGTCGACGGCGAGCCGACTCTGCTCCTGCTGGAGGAGCATCACACGAGAGAGAATGGATTGGCTGTTTTGGCGAGCGCAATAGTGTCACGCGGCGAACTTCCAGGACTATTTACAGCTGAAGAACTGGACGGTTTAATAGCGCCTCTGGCCGACGTGGCGAGGAGAGAAGATTTCTCCGGCACTTTGGAACAATACCTCTACCACCGTAAGCGGACACCAGCCCATTTCAAAAACGATTCGTTCTAGCGAAAGCACAATTTTACGTCGCGTCGCCCGTAACTCGTACTTCTGTCAACGCTAGGTGTAATATTTTCTATTTACGATTATCGAGATTGGGAATCATGTATCCACGAACAATTACTCAGCTGCAATTTCCAACAAGACTTTCACGCTTGCGCTTGAAAATATATTATTTATCAGATTTGAATAAGCTGCGCAGCGCAGCGGAGTTTAGTACCGAGTAACAAAACAATGTACGGTGTAGCGAACGCGCGAAATGAAACTCTTTCGCGGCAAAAGCTCTTTTCCTCGTTCTCTTTTTTCACGCTAGTTATTCTCGCGCCGCTTATGAACAAATTACACTTCACGCGTCCTTACCACTTGCCACACCTTTCGGTCTCGCGTTCCTTGTTAAAAATGTGAAATGTCACTTTTCATACATTTATTTCGCTGACATTAATACGCAACGGATGATGCACCGAGTAGTTTACCACGATGGAAGAGAAAGGGCACTCTGACGCAGTTTTCCGTCAAGTATTTGTTTTGCTGGTTTATTTTGCGATTGTGCCGTTCCAACTGTTCAGGATTAAGAAATTACCTCCGGGTCGCCATAATTCTGGACAACGGGGAGATCAAGTCGTCTTGGCTAACTCGTTCGGGTCTCCTGAAGCACTGTGGCATAATCGGTCCAGGGATCGGGAGCGAATGGTGGTCCAGCGAGGGTGCTCTGACGGAGCTAGCCTATCGGCAGAACGGCATTGAATCAGACTGCGAGGACGCTTCTCCGGGGATCGAGGAGTTGGCGAAGGCTCATATTCAGGCTCCGAGACAGCAACAAGCGCCAGCAAGGTTTTTCGCGTTGCTGCATACCTGGGAACACCTGCACGCGACCTGGAGCGAAGATGTCGAGCGACAACTGAACAGTCTCGAAGCCGGGATCGGGAGATTGAAGGAAGCAGGGGAACAGGTCGCGAAATTGGAGGATGAAGTGTCTAGGCAGCGCCGGGAGCTCGAGGTACTTTTTAATATCTGCTGGCTGAGCGATGCTGTTCGAATTAAAACTTTTCTAATTACTTTCGGGAAGGCTCTGTGTACTCGGCAGTTCTTCTGCTTGCATCGCTCCGAAGTTTATTCAAAATCGTTTTATCCCCTGTTATCGAAATATACTAAGACTGGAGCAGAATTTTGTTTCGATGGCTTTAGCATTTTAGAAGTAATACAAAAAGGATCGCTAGAAGGATCCGAATCCGATCGTTTCCTCAGAATTTTTCGGAATCGCGACTAGACGGATTGGATTTTATGCGTTTACGTGACAAATGAAATCTATAAAGAATTTAAGAATATTGAGTTCTTGTTAGAAACGTATAAAATCCGCAGTCAACCACGCAGTTAACTTTCAAGCGATCTTGTTCCAGGTAGAACAGGGACGAGCCAACGCAGCTCTCGAACAAATTACAGCCACCATGAGGGGTGCAACAGGACAAAGGGGTGAAATGGCGAATCTGAAAGCGGAGACTGAACGAGAGAGTGCCGACCTAGCCCGCAGGAAGGTATTGACCATAAACTTCTCCTTGCTACATACCACTGAAGCAGCCACTATTGTAAAAAGAACGTGTTGAAAATTTAGTTGCAACTCCTACGGAGTAACGTGGCTCTCCCTCCCCCTCTCTCTCTGTAACGTAGTATGTTAAACTTTAAACGTTCAAACGCGTCTCGTTTAAATGAAGTCTACTGTCGCGAAGAGTATCGCTTACTTTCGAACGAGCACCGACATTAAGCAGCCGCATAAAATTTCACAAGATCCGCAGTCTATCGATGAGACAGGGATTTTCTTTTGTGTAAAACAGGCAGACATCGAGGGAGAATTGGGCAAGGTGGAGCCATTGGTGGAACAAGCAGCTCAAGCGGTGGCTGGCATAAGCGCTGACGCTTTGGCAGAGGTTCGTTCTCTGAGAGCACCGCCGGCGCCCGTTCGAGACGTCCTCGAGGGTGTCCTTCGATTAATGGGCATCAAAGACACTTCGTGGAACAGCATGAAGACGTTCTTGGCAAAGCGCGGGATCAAAGATGAAATAAGGTAGCAATTTCTCCTCGGAAATTCCTCTGGCGCCCGCAACCGACTATTTTCATACAAGGCGTTACCGATCTGCTGTGATCAAAATGAAACCGGACTTCCATTAATTCCCTTGCGAAGGTACAGGATAAAGTTTGATTGCTCTCCTGGTCGCTTCGCTACACGCTTGCCCATCGATTTGTCAAATTTCGTCGACCCACGAACGTCTGAATATGTTTCGTAAACAATTTAGTAGAATTCAGCTCGAGAAAACATAAGACGCGGACGTGACGACGGAAATATTTGGTCGAATTAGAAAGATCTGTCACGGAGACGTTGGAACTGCTTCACCGAAATCGTCCGCGTACCGCAACGAAAGCGTACGACTCCAGATCGGTAATACCCTGTAATACGGTAATATCGGTAATACCCTGTGACTTCTTTGAAAATATGTTCGATCGATCTAGAACGTGGGACGCGAGGAGGAGCACACCGGTTAGCCTGGAGGCGGTTGCCAAGTTGGTCAAGGAGCGACCGGAGAGTTTCGAGGAGAAGACCGCGAAGAGAGCCTCGCAGGCTGCAGCACCGTTGGCTGCGTGGGTTCTAGCGAATCTTCAATACGGCCAGATTCTTCAGCAAGTCGCGCCACTCGAGAGGGAGCAACGACTGCTGGCCGAGTATGTTTTCGATGTCTCCGGCTCTCCGGACACCCCCCAATCGTTTCTTCTTCTTCTGCGGCTCCTGAAACAATCCCAGCTATGCATCTTCGGGCTCCTTTCTTGTAGATTGTAGAGTACAGGCTGTCGCAAAAACAGCCTGGTTGTACGTAGTTGCCAATGACAGCTTGTTATCCCGCGGCAGCTTGCGATCCCGGGCCCCACATCGTAGTTAACAATGGCGGTTCTCGCGTCTTAGCTTGAATCTTTGCGAGAGCCAGCTACCAATTGCATTGTTCGCGATAATAACCGAGGCGATGTTGACACCGCAGGAGTTTGTCAGCGGCAGAAGCCCAGATCGGAAAGCTAGCAGCCGGACTGAACACTGTCGAAAGTCGCGTGGCGCAGCTTCAAGAACAACTTGCGGAGCATTCGAGAGGTGCAGCAGCGTTGCAATTAAGAGCCGAAGCCACCGAAGGAAGACTAGCGACTGCGAGGGCGTTGCTGCAGAAGCTGGATACGGAACATCGGGATTGGCAAACGCAATTAGAGGGATTGACCGCTAGGAAACAGAAGCTGGACGTCGAGGCTGCGAATGTCGCTTCGCTGCTGGTCTATGAGGTATCGATGTCCGTTTCGTTCGATCTATTCGGATATCTAGCTACGTATTTAGCTAATCATCCGTTCAATTATGCCAAGCACACGACGTATACGTAATAAAAATCCACAGTCTACGTTACCGCGAAATTTCAATTTCCAAAAGACTCGTCGTCGCTTAAGATAAACCATTAAAACTCCCTCTAAAGGCGACCGTCGCCGCCGCCGCGCTGCTCAAACACCGCGGTGTCGTAAAAAACTAATCGAGTTGTCGTAAGTTGGGAGGAAGGAAAATCATTTGAACTGTCGAGACAGAATCCCGGGAGAGACGACAAATGGAAAAAGTTGGCGATCGATTTGCTGATCAGCGAGCGGGAGCGTTTGCTATGGCGAGCTCAGGGTCTACCGGCGGACACTGGAAGTCTGGTGGCGGCTTCCTGTGCTCTTCGAGGTCCTCTGGTCCCGATTTTTGTGGATCCGTCCGGTGTAGCAGTCTCCTGGCTGAAAAACAACATTGGGTCTCGCATGGAGGTGACCAGACCGGAGGATGCTAAATTTCTGACCGCTTTGGAGATGGCCGTGCGATTCGGGAAACCGTTGCTGGTGGAGGAACTGGTCGAGTTCCCCTCGATATTGTTGCCGCTGCTGCGTCGACGTCCCCTGAGGCTCGGTGAACGAACTTTGCCGCCCCCGCAGAGCTTCAAACTTTTCCTTGCCACCAGACGGGACAGATTGGATGGTTTTCCGAAGGAGGTTGACGCGGTCCTGTTCAAGATTGCCCTCGGGGCTGGCACCAAGAGCCTGGCGGAGCGATTCGTCGAGAGGGTGAGAACCGTTCCACGGGCCACGGGAAATTGCTGCGTTCGCGTGCCTATTCGATACCCGTGACCCGCGACCCGCGACGCAGGGTAAACGCTGGTCGTGGAACACAATCGGAAAATATGAAATGCGATCGGAAACACACCAGATTCTGTTTCCTTGCGACGCGACGCGACGGCGCGGCGCACAGTGGAGTATTTGCCCGATTTCAGCGGCCACAGCTAGTTCAAAATTCGCACAATATTGTACTTGCTGTAACTTTGCTAAAATTTCTCCAAATTTGATGAAAAAACAACCACTTTAAAGCTTGAGATTTCCACTCTTTTGTACTGTGTACCGTTTTTACTGAAAAGGATGTTTTGAGTGCAAAATTTGTCCATAAGGAGGAGCGTGTCAGATTGTGAAGTTTCTAGCTATTTTTCAATCAAGTACTGCGGATTATAACACTGTCCGACAAATTTCAACTTTTTTTATGATTTCAATATACTGTTGGGTCCTTCTTATAGAGTTTTTTGCGCTGATTCCGAATCTGTCCCTAATTTTTTTCCTACACGCACAGTTTTTGAAAAACATGGCTTTGAAAAAAAAAAAACATATTTTTCAACTTTAAACAAATATTGTCATGTTATTATAAAAGATATTGAATTGTTCTTTACAGAAAAAAAGATTCTGTAGACTTTCCCGAATCCAGTGATATATAATATTAATGCATTATGATTGTTTAAACATGTTTAAACAACTATTAAAGACGGAGAGACACCACTTTTGCACCAATTTTTTGAGGATATCTTTCAATTTATCTCAAAAAATAAGGGTCCAGCGGAAAATCGAACTACACCACGCGATAGAGCAGACTTTGTTCATGTGAATAATGAATCAAAACTGAATTTCTCTTAAAAGTATACCTTATACTTAACTAAAGAAACTTCAATAAAACAAAAATAATACGTGAATTCGTTGAAAAATCGAAGCGTGTTCAGAATTTCAAATTTCCGACTTTCAGTGCTTTATGGATACATGAATGTGAAAACTAATGAAGGGAGATTGTTCCTCAGACATGCAACTAACTCAAGCAACAAAAATTTTTCAATTTATGTAAAATTTAAAAAATTGAATTTCGACCGCTGAAATCGGGCAAATACCCCACTGTGCGGCGCGGCACAGTCCTAATCGAGAAAATTTCATGACTTTGCTATGCTCGTTTCGCTAGTACGCATCGGTTACCCAAATTTTTATCGACTCGCGGATATTAACAACACGCGCCACGTGAACGAGGGATCGGATATGCTTTTTCATGCAAGTTCTTGCAATTCTTTTTCGGGTAAGCTTTCCATAAAGCGTTCCATATTAACAGCTTTTACTCTACACTCTACTACGCCATTCAGAGTTAGTACGGTATAGAGTATATATGGTAGAAGGTCCGATTACTCTCGACTGTCGAATAAAATAGTCGATAGTTTCGGGCCAAGGAATTGAATAATTCCACCGTGAAAGAAATCAGCGCTCCAGGAAAAAAGAGATCGAAAGAGTCGGAAGAGGGGGGAGGGGCTGTAAGGGGGTAGGGTTGGCGGGCGTAAAATTAATTACCTCGCCGACAGGTTTTGTTAAAGGAAACGCCGGAGTTGGCAACGAAAAGGAAAGAGGCACTGGAACGAGAAGAAAAATTATCCGGCGAACGGGACACGGCAAGATTGGATCTGTTGGCACAGTTGGCAACCGCGAGGGGTCAAGACCTTCTTCAGGAGTCTGAAGGATCACAGGGTGGACTCTTGTCATCGTTGGAGGCCACTCAGTCGAAAGCGAAAGAAATCGCGTTTGCGCTCGAAGAAAGCCGGAGAAGCTTGGAGAACGTGTCCAGGTGTGCACTGGAAATCTATTAAATCGAGACCGAGAGACCATTTTTCATTCCTCAGGGTGGTGGGCCGTCACGGAGATCTTTGGGCGGAGGATACGTTTTATTTGATACTTAACTTGAGCGCCGTTATGGTATTACCTTTTGGCTACCTAATCTAGCTTGCTAATATTTTTCAATTGTCCAAATCTTTTTTTACGGATTTTATTATTAAATGCGAAGTCGCGTGTTTTGCCTGTTACGTTGAATTCGTCTTACTCAAAATGGTATTTTCCATTTGATTTTCAGAAGAGCGAAGGAACACGAGAAATTGGCAAAGTTTGCAGCCAATTTGTATAAGACCGTGAGAGCCCTGACTGCGCTGAGTCCGCTTTACGTTTTTTCCGCGGAAGCTTTCACGGACATTTACTTGGAAGCCGAGGATTATAGGAATTCGATAGTGTCCGAGGATAAGAAAGAACAGGATAGACTGATAGAGAAACGGCAAGTAGATCTTTCTTTGGAAATATTCGCCCACCAGTTTTTGCGGAATCTCTCGAACCAGTTTATTGATTTTTAAAATAGATTTCCCGTTTCAGTTTTCTATTGATCAATTTATTAATTTGTTAGACGATACATTTATTAATTGATTTCCGAAGAAAAAGAAATTAAAAATCTTCACCATGATTTGCACTCGAAGAAAATGCTAAAAATAGACTATTTTTGCATGTTCTAAAGCAGTATGTACCTCCTATGTACGTCTATTACGGTGAACAATTATAATTGGTCAGTCACGTTTTCTCTTCGTTGCAGATTAATAAGTTTAACCTTGCACTATTGCGCGAAAGCCGTGTACAGGAAGCATCGACTGCCTCTGGCGTTGCAGCTTGCGCTCTCGTTGCATTCGGTGCCAGACGTCGAGAGGAACTTCCTGCTGGGAGAAGTGCTATCGAACGACGACGGGGATTCTGATTACAGAGTGGCCGAATGGGTACCCGAGGAGAGGCGCCTTTCTGTTCGAGCTTTGGTGACAGCTTTGCCTCATGTAAAGCGAGAAACCCGCTCATTCGACCCGCACCCGCGCCCGCACCCGCACCCCTTCCGCGATTGCGATAAACGCGCGCGTTCTCATTGAAACGTTTTAATATAGCATGTACCTTGCGCGCAGGTAGCTGGCAAGATGAAGCCGGCGTATTTGAACGATGTTGGCAACATTTATGGGGAAACTGGTCTGACTACGTTCCAGAAAATTTTGCTCGTCAAGACCCTGCGTCCCGACTATCTGCACACTGCTCTGTCAAAATTGGCAGCCGAGGTTTTAGGTAGTTTGCGGTTGGTGGGATCTTGGGTGTTCCGTTCGCTCGAATTAAATTGATTTAATCCTGTCTCTTTGTCTTCCAGGTGTGAAAGAGTTAGCACCGCCGCCCTGGTCCTTGAGAAAGGTAGCCGAGGAGCAAGCCTCGTATCCCGTACTGCTCCTGCTGTCTCCGGGAGCAGATCCTGGCTCGGAATTGCAAGGTTTGGCCAACAGTCGGGTTGCATCCGCCACAGGATTCGCTGAGGTGTCTTTAGGCCAGGGCCAGGTCGCCCAGGCTGAGGTCGCGTTGGAAACCGCTTGTCGGTAATTAGAACGTTCATCGAATCGATAACTTGCAAACTACAGCTCTGTTTTATATTGTATGCTTGCGTTACTATATACTTTGCGTGTTTGTTGCAGAAACGGCAATTGGATTCTCCTAAGCAACCTACACCTAGCTCTGAACTGGCTGCCACGTTTGGAGAGTCTGTTACGGTCTCCCATGTGCACCACCAACAAGAACCCGTCCGCGAGAATCTGGCTAACCACCGAGGAGTGTTTGGGCTTCTACCCTAGTCTAGCGGGTCTCTGTTTGAAATTAGCTTACGAAGCGCCGGAAGGGGTGAAAAGGAACGTGAAGAGGTCTCTTCAGCAGCTGCAGCAGAGGCTGCAAGAGAACCTAAATCTTCCCGGAGGCGTTCTGCTGTCCTGGTTGCACGCAACCCTTCAAGAACGAAGAAAGTTCGTCCCCGAAGGCTGGATAAGGGCCTACGAGTGGAACGAGGCTGACATAGAGGCTGCCTACGAGTTGGTAGTGAAGGAGATCGCCGCGAAAAGGGATAAAGACAAGGATGGATCATGGCAGACCGGTAGAGGATTGCTGGACGTTGCTGTTTACGGGGGCAGGCTGCAGGATGACTACGATGCGAGAGCTCTGTGCTCGATTGTTCGCGACATCTGGTCTGCCGATGCGTACGAGGGAAGGAGGAAGCTCGCCGGAGTCCTCAGGGTGACCGGCGGCGGCAACTTCGAGGATGTCCTCAAGGCCTTGGAAATGGTTCCCGATACCGATTCGCCTAGGGAATGCTTTGGACTTCCGGCGAATGCGCACAGAGCCTGGGAGAGGGGCGCTGCCGAGGCTGCGCTGGCGCTGCTCAAAGGTTTGTTAGCTTTTTATGCATTTACATTGGAATAATAGAATGAACAAAGAATAGAGATTAACGATAGTGGTGGTCGCGGGGCGACTGTACAGGTGTCCTGATTAAGGTGTCGGTCGGCGACGAGAGGAACGGTAGCAAAAAGACGGATTCGAGGATTCACAGGGACTTGAAGGACTTGATCGAGCGTCATAGTTCCATTTTTGCGTTGCCACCGATGGGAAGCGGTGGGATCAAGAACCCATTGGAACGATTCTTCGTCGACGAGCTGAATTTAACCAAGGACACGCTGAATCTCGTTCGCACGGACGTTGATGGTCTGCGATTCGAGGATTCGAAGGTCAGCAAAGAAATTACTGCTTTACTATTACACATACATATACATAATGCAATTCGTTAGGTCGGTGAAAGAGTTTGGCTCGATTTACCCGAAGATTGAATTTTTTCGATGCGTAGACACCGAAACGCTGGTTGAACGAGTGGAAATACGGACCGAAAGAAGCGCTGCCCTTCGTCAAAGGATTACTGTCTAGATACCAGACCCTGGAGACGATGTTGTCGATTTCGTCGTCCATAATTGACATGTCCCGATTGGCCAGACCACGAGCGTTCCTCATGGTTCTGAAGCAGCACACTGCTAGAGAAACTCGACAGCCCTTGGAAAATCTTCGGCTTCGAGTGAACTGGATTGAAAATCAGAAGAGAGAGGACTGGAAAGTTTCGTTGATTATCGAGGGCCTCTTGATATCAGGTACTCCCTAATTAACCCTCGACAACTTGATACTTTGCCTGCCTGCCGGTAGCTTGTATCACCCTCCGCGGTCTAAATATGAAATATATTCCGAATACAGGTGCGTTAATAGAAAACGGCGTCTTGAAGGACCTGGATGCGAACGCAGCGTCGGTCGCAGCCGCTCCGAACTGTCAAATTGCTTTTCTTCCGGAGAATTACATGGATGACGGCACGACCACCAACGTAATGGGCGACTATCTGCGAAACAGCGAAGAGGATATTCTCAATGTCCCGGTTTATGCGAATTCGCAAAGGGACATGTTGATCTGCTCGCTTCCGATCAGGTGCCCGAAAGAAGATCAGGACGATTGGTCGCGACGCGGTGTTGCGTTCCACTTGAAATTAACATAATTTTCAGTCAGTTTCTACTACATACGAAATGTTAGCATTAATTTTATGTGAATTCGTTCGCACTAATCGCGTAATTAATATGCGGTTGATAAAAACTACACTGAAAACTGCGAGTTAAGGGAACTTTGACTAATAAATTGCACTATATTTTTCAATCGTGATTTGAACTATCGTTAACTATCTTCTCTTGTTTATACAGAAACTTCCAAATCGTAGTTTATGTGACACATATGAAACGTGGAATTAAAATCCAAAAAGAAACATCTTCTTCCTTTGCGAAAGAAGCTTGAATAATGAAAGGCTCTCTCAGGGCATGAAGCTCGCGAAAACAGAATATGCACATATTATTATACTGTATAGTGTATACTATAATACAAAGCGCTCAGGAACAGACGGAAGGTAATTAAGCAACGCGCGTCTTGAAACTCTGTGCAACTTGTTGCTCCTAATCTGCATCGGGTAGCTTAACGCAGCAGACGAGTCCTGTGCTCGTTATCATAAAAGCGAGACCTTTCAATTAGTCCGACTTACTTCCTCGCAATTCTCGAATTAAGATTTCTATTTGCTGCTCGGTACGTCGTTTCGCAAAAGATCAAGTGCCGAAGGATAGAGCAGACTACCATACATACGAACGTGAGATCAAATAGAAACACTATTACGGAACATAATTTCTATAAAATTTCGTAAATATCTACTTCGATTTTTCTATTGGTTGTTGGGAAAGTTCCCGCCGATTTCCGAGAGGTGGCGCACGAACACTCTAGGAACATTGAACTATGTTTGTAAACCTTTGCTACTATACATTTTCTGATAGATGGCACTTTCGCCAATATTTTCATGTATTACCCATGAACATAGCTTCAGTCGTTTTTGTTTGTCATTAATATAAACATGGAGAACGAAAAAGTGCATTTTCGACATTTAATGTATTTTTATTATAAAAAAGGCAAGAATGTTGTCCAAGTGGCAGAAAAGATATGCGCCGTTTACGGAGACGATGCTGTAAGTGACCGGACAGTGCGCGAATATGTAGTTTGCGAAATTTAGAGATAGCGATCTTAACCTCGAAGACCGGCAACGCTCCGGTAGGCCACCCGCGGTTGAT
>CM052318.1:11693644-11858370 GCA_028455605.1 Lasioglossum malachurum | reverse complement strand
TTGTCACTTAACTAGCCGTTTCACTAAAGACGCAGTCATAAATCAAAAATAGTGTCCGGGCACGGTCGTTGTCCGCTCAAACCCCCGGCCTTTGGACAACGAAGGAGCTTTTACTGTACTACATTGTAAGTTGTAGACCGTCCGCCGTCCACCGTCCGCGAGCCTCTGCATCTTATTTTCCCGGCATCTTGCATTTTACTCACCGCATCGATCCCCCACCTCTTACAGTTTTACTAAGGGGGTGCAAGGGTCGAGCTCGTGACAACGCGTCACGAATTCGATAAGTAGCTCGACCGTCGCGTCGCGTCGGCCGTCGGAAAATGGTGTGCGGTGTTCTCCGGCTTTTTCACGTTTCCACGGAGATGCGCGAAACCCGATCGCTGATACGCAGCATTGTTCGCGAATTGAACCAATTACGAGGATATCTCTTCTGTTTCGCGGGTCATTCTGCATTTGTTTCCGCGGACGGTCTTCTATCGTCCTGTCGTGTCGGCAACGTGTACAGTGTAAATACAGCGTAAGTACGTGTCAAGTGTTTTATTTAAAATCTGCACAAAGTTGTACGCAAACTGCAGGTTAGTAAAATTTTCAGAAAATCGAGTAATCAGAGAGAAACAGAAAGAAATTCATTTGATCTTAAAACCGCAAAAATTGAGTAAGGAATTAGTGTTGTCGGCGTGTCCGTAAATCTGATACAAGATTAGTTTATATTTCGCAAATATCGAGGAAACGTTCTCGCCCGCCTCGCATAATTCGCGATGTGTACACAGATCGTGCTATCCGCCGCAAATGAAACGACGATGCCCACACCTGCCTCTTTTCGTGAAGCGGTTAATCCAATTTGAAGCGGGTCGCGAATTTTTCGTTGGCACACAGTAGAGTCGACGGGATCTCGACCGACCTCTATGCAGATTCGTTTCTACCCGTTTCTCCGAGACGTGGCGCGTGGCGTGGAGGGTGGAGTGTGTTTTGATATTGTTTTAATGAGTTTTTAACGGCGCTCGTCGTTTTATGATTCCTCCGCGTATTTTCCTTTCATCGCTGCTCGGTGAGACGCTTTAATCGCTACGGAGTAAAACATAGAGGAGAAAAATGTTGAAAAGAGCACGGCGTTGCGATTCCACGAAATCGTGATCGCGAGGGTGTACTTTAGCTTGCTTTGTCGAGCTCTTGACAAATTGCGCAGAAAATGCTTGCGAAACGCGTTTTCTGTTCTGTGAATTTCCTTCGTTCCGGTGAGCAGAGTTATTTCTAAAAAATTAGGCAATTTATTTGAAAGGCTTATTCTCATCGAGAGAGTCATCAGTTTTGGACAATTTATCGGATCAAAAATCGCGTTAGGTGATTTTCTAAATGAAACGTTTCAGAACGTTGTATACATACTTGTTCAAGACGAGTTATTGTTGTACGATCATTTGTTACGTAATTATATCACGGTTTAAATATACATATGCAATTTCTTTGAAATCGGCTGTTTAGTGTTGAAATATTTTTTCGATCCACCGTATAATTGAATGATTCTCCATCGGGAGAGAGTTCGATATTCGCTAGCTCTAAAATCGTGACGATTCCAGCGCGGAAACGCGGTCGAGTAGAGAGACCGAGGTACATATCTAGAGGGTCAAGGTTGGTCGGCAGACCCTCGTCTCGCCGCGCCCCGTGGCCTCTCTTCCACGTCGTCGTTTCTGTTCCACTCAAAGAAAGCTTTTCCCGTCCGATATTACTCGGCGGCTCGGCCCAGCCCGGCCCGGCCCGGTTTATATTGGCCTATACGTGCCTCAATCGCGTCTCCAACCAAAGCGAACCATTTGCCAGGGAACGAAATAACCACGACTCGGTGCTCCGGCGACAGCGTTTTTCATTAGGGTCGACGATTCTTAGCCTCCATTCACTCATTCTTTGCGGACTCGAGCCGCCATCGTTACGGAACCCGGAAATGTTTATGCAGTGGCTCCGGGACAATGGATTCTCTGAGAAATTCGACCGACGTACACTCCCATCGCAGCGATAATTAAAAATTTAATACTTTCTGCAGAATTTTTCTCTGGATATACGTATTCCGCGGATATCTTCCGCGGTGAACGGATGAAAATCCGCAGTCCAGTTATCAGACTATGAAAGTTTACGTGAACGTGGGGTTTTATAGAGAAACTTAAAAAAAGCTGGAGTTCGAGAGAGAGAGAGAGAGAGAGAGAGAGAGAGAGAGAGAGAGAGAAGTTTACTGCCTGCCTACAGTATCCTTTCAGTGGGGTCCACCGAGCAGCATGGTCCCCAGAGAAACCCGAAGCACCGCCGAGGTCGTCAATCTTACCCTTCAAGGTATGTCTGAACCTTTTAGACGCTTCTTTAAGAAGTATCGGGAGGCTAGTTCGTTCCATCAAAAGATAGAAGCGGAAGAAGATTACCATTCTCGAAGATCGTGCCCCGAAGGCGACGAAAATTGGGTTCGAAGAACCTAGTACATATTTGTTAAAACGATGAATAGAGATGGAGCCTTATCGGAAATAGCTTGAGAAGACGAGGTGAGCGAAGCAGGAGACTGTAGTTCGTCAAAAGACGCGATTCGGATGATCGAAGATAACAGCAAGTGGACATCGGCACGTCCTTCGGAATTGCGATGCTTTCGCGACGATGCGATGGCGCTATTTCTAACATTCGCGTTGAAGCAAATGGCACCGTCCCTGCTCAACTATCGAATGACCCATTGGAATTGAAAAACTTATTTAGAACGACCTCGGGGACTAGCCGAATTCACGGAAGCGCGCAAGACTCGGTTGGTCCATCAGCTTCCGTGTTGAATACTATTATCAGTTTCGATCGAACATTTTCAGGGGCGGTAGGAAGCAAGCAGGCTTTCACTTTAAGCATGCTCCCCGGGCGCCCTAAACGGTCACACTGCGAACTCCGAACCCTACCTTCGGTTTCGGTCAAACTTTAATCAGAGTTTGGTCGAAAAGGGTACCGGCGAAGGGAGCGCATCCCTTTGTTCCGCAAATAGCTCGGAAACAAGAGCCTAGCCGCATTCCGGGGATTAAAAAGCCGCAACGACGCGGCGCGCGGCGCGGTGCGGTGCAGTGGGCCGTTGCGCATCGCGGAACGCTCCATTTCGCAGAAAATCGCGACTCTGTGTGCCAGAGAAGAGGGTGCCGGAGCCCATCCCGTCGCGGGACCAGTCGCGTCAATTCAACCCGCTAATCACTAAATCAATACTTTTAATTGCGTGCACGCGCGCCGCTCGTGAATCGAGCAATCTTTCAAATTTAATCGCGCGTCGCGTCGAGTTGCGACAATTCCGCGAATTAGCGGCCGCGTTAAAAGCCGACAGACACAGACGACTAAATGAGAATTACTTTGCAAATATATTCGTCCGCGGGCACGAAAGTGCGTGACACTGCGTCCGCACGATCAATCATCTTAATAGCGTCCTCGACCGAGCACATTCTCCGATCCCTCGAGCTTCTTTGCTATTCAGACGTCCGCCGCTCTTTCATCGTCCGAATGGCAGGTCTTTCGTTAAAGTTTTTTTTTCTATTTTTGAAATGTTTGAGCAAATATTGCGAAACCTGTAATGTCAAACTGGCTGAATTGCCTACATAAACCCATCCCCAGAGGAAACATCGTGATCGGTGAGCATACGTGTCTCGTCCTTCCGATCAATCATCCCAACAGCAACATCCACCGGGTGGACATCCAGTTCCTTAAAACAACCAAGAACTAACCAAGACCAACAAGGTATGCAACAGCATCCACCGCCAAGGATGCGAAGGTGTGAGACGCGAACGGGCGCAATGAGCGGGAAACTCAAATGGAACATTCAACGGATGAACGACTGCCGACTGCCGATTCATCACCGTGTCTCGAGGCATCGCATCGCCGGAATCAATCTTCGTTACGTTACGGCGCGCACCACACCGTCGCATCGAGAGAAATAATCGGGCTTCCGCCGACGCCGACGGCCCGTGAGATTTATTTATCACGCGAAAATTGCTTCTCAACGTCGCGTCGCGTCGATCCGCCACCGCCGCCGACATGGGCAATGCGCGACAAGATCGTTGTGCCCGACGTGCGTCGGACTGACATTCCATAAAGCGACCGGGTACATGCTGCAATTCGGGGCTCCATTAATCCTCGGAATATCCCCTAGCTTGCCTTTAATCTCGCGCCGTTTGTTCGTGGCCCATCTTTGTCGCGTCGCTTTGAAATTACTTTCCTGAATATTGGGCTGGGAAGAAAGTTCTTAAGGTGTTTTCATTATTTTGATTTTATGATAAAATCCGCAGGAACCTTCTTTCCAACCCAATATTTTGATAATTAGTACGTACTGTGTACGTATCATCATTTCGTAATATGTTGCCGAGAGTGTGCTCCGTTTTGATCACAGTCTTTACCGAATAAAAAGTTGTACGGGGGTTTTTCGCCATCAAGCGATTCACGGTTCGCGAACCATATCCCGTAAAAAGGACGAGGAGGCAGTAAATTATTGCAAAGGAGTACGCGTTACCCGTACAGGCTAGGGCTAGGGATTTAAAAATAGCACCGCGACGCTCGTAATTCATGCGCGAACCGCTCGGCGCTCGACGTTAGTATGCTGGGGCACATGGTTACATTAATTACGAGGCGATATTAATACCGAGTAGCCTGCGAAACGAATACAAGCTCGTTACGGACGAATCCGCAATCTACAGGCAACCCTGCGGAATTTTCAGAGTCGAATTCGCTCGCGTAACTTTTATCATCTTCGTCAAGTGCACGAAGAATAAAAACGTATGCCGGAAGAGGAGCAAACGATTCTAGAATGACAACTGCTTGAACCGGTAGCGAGAGTTTTCCAAGAATTTTCAGTACTGGGTAAGAAACGTGGTTACATTTAAATTCGTAAAATTCGCGTAATCGTCGAATTTCTGCGAGCACGCTGGCCCATTCGCTACAGCAACGTGTTCCCGTTTCCCGTGGAATTTACCGGAGACTCGTTTACGGAGAAAGTTGGATTCGTCTGGCAAAGTTGCCGCGCCGCGCCAGTTTGTTCGGGATAAACGACATTTACGTTCGATTAGACTGCGCGCGAAAGTAATCGTTTGCAAATTGTCGGGAACCACGAGGGTAATGTAGCAGCGCAGGCACAGGGTCGCGAAAATCAACTTCCCAGCCGGTGACAATGGCTGGGAATTAATGAAACACCGTGATGACACTTGGAACTTTGTCACACCGCACCGCGCACCGGTAGAACTCGCGATGTTTCCGTCAGGATTACTACACATGTAGCGTTGCACTTTCGTATCCTACGGCTAGAAGATTCTTAATGGTGTTCGCGCTGAAAGGTTTCGCCACCGCAGCGTGCGGAGAAATCAATTTTGAGTGCCCGTTAAACCTCACAATTTCGCAATTTTAACTTTGGCTTCTATCGATCGGACAAATGTGCTACTCGCATTACATTCCGAACTGTTAGAGATCCGACGAGGCATTTAGCAACTTAGTCCAGTCGGCAGGTCGAAAAAAAGGCGTCTACATTTGTAGGAAATTTAATGCTCTTTCCAAAAATGAAAAAGGGAAGTTCTTAGGACCCATAGTTTTTGAGTAATAGGCGAAAAACCAAAACAAGGTAATAAAAATCGTGGTTTTTACCCACTCCCCAAGTTAGCACAGGGTCCTCGAGGTCGAAAACTCAGATTCGACACCCCAGAGTAGCCCTAAATGATGTTATATAAAAGAAAATGTAGTTATGTACCGAAAAACATCGATGATCTTGACAACTCCGAAAAAAGTAACAAGTATTTTTTGCATCACAATAACCTGAAGAGATATTTAGGTGTTCTTACTTAAACGAACCTCCCTGTATATTTGCGCGAACCTTTATTTACCCCATTAACCGGAGAAGAGAAGTTCTCGCTTCTCGCGAACCGTTTTTATGCATACTTTCTTATACCATATAATGAGTAATCCTTACGGCAGGTATTCTGCCTGAAAAATTCTCTTAGATGTCTCATTTCTTTTTTGCATTACTATTCAAGAGCTCTCGTTCCCTTATGCCGCTTATGCCTTAGGCCTTATGTATTATTCCCCAAGATTTCGTATATGTATTCGTATGTATTATTCTCCAAGTTTTCCCGATGAATTTGCCATTACGGAATAAGCTCGTCGAAGCCTTTCAGTGAAGCGATCCTTCCAGTTTCTCGAAAAAATTCGAGTGGTCGGTCCATTTTTAAAGATGTTATTCCTTTTTAAAGATCGCCTGAATATTAATGGCAAGCGACACCTGCGACTATCGTGGCCGATCGGATTCGCGAATTTTTAGCTGGCCAAGATAATTATACGCAGGACCAATTCGGTTGATTGTCGTGAACAATATCCCTCCACCGCACCGCACCGCACCGCACCGTTCGCGGATCGATGCGAGTTTATTTTTCGCGAGACCGCGCTGGAATTACGCCCGGCCGGGTACTTATATTTTATGCAAACTCGAATATAAACGACGCTCTCGGGTCAAGAGTGCAAGGCTTGTTTCCTTCCACGTTCGTATGGCTTTAAAACGATTCTCTGCGTTTTTTGTCTCTCCGAGCCTCTATTTCTCTCCTTGGCCGCTTTTATTCTTAACGTTATCTCGTGCTGCACCGCGAGACAAAGAAGCTTCGTTCCGTTCCACTTCATCTTTCGCGACGCGTTTCCGTTTTCGAGAGGACGCTGGAGGAGAAGAAAGAGGGTCGGGATTGTGTAATAAGTATCGCGAGATTAAGTTGCAGGAGCTGTGGGAGCATTTAGGGCTTACGGCTTACGGGAAAGAAGTTAGTACTTTGTAGAAAAATGATCGAGGTCGGGAAATGGGGAGCAAAAAGAATTGTGATATGAACAATTTAGGGATAAATTTCTAGTGCTCAAGAAGAAATTATAGCGTTCACAGGTAAAAGAAATTGTGGGGCCTAGCTAGAAGCTATGGAATGTATATAGCTTAGGAGAAAATTGTGATGCTCGAATAAAATTGCAGTGCTTGGGAATAGATTGTAACGCCGCGCCGCGCCGCGCCGCGCCGAGGAAAAAGATTATAGGATGCGTGCAAAAGATTATGGGCTATACGAAAAATCTGTAGCAACTGTAAAACTGGCGAGGGAAGAGGTGAAAGGTGGTGAATCCAACACCGCGACCCGTGGTCGAAGTAGAGAAGCACTTTCCAGTTCCGGTCAACATTATGAAACTGAACTCTAAATTCCACGATATAGAACGCAACCTGTGTACACGAATGGAACAGACATTTAATTTCCTGATACGTGAAATAATACGAAGAGCACCACACCGCGCACCGAACCGGTCGATAACTCAATGATTCCTTTAACTTTGATGTGCATGCTCAGGAAATATGGAGGACGAACTTCTCTTGTCTACATATTTAGCATCTCGTCGTGCTAATAACCACTGTAAATGGTTACGCAACTACGAAATTGTTCGAATAAATTGAAAAGTGTTCGATTCGATTCTGTGGAGCTTCGTTTTTCCACACTTTGTCGGAGCCCGTGAAAATAATCACGCGATCAAGTAACTCGATCGCTTTCGCTATAATGTATACAATATACAGCATTTATCATCGCAGAATGCAGGTTGAGATAGCGACAGAAAACGATTTTAAAAATATCCAAGAAATTATCTGAAATCGAGAAATAAAAGTACGACCATTTAGTAGTTCCTTGTAACTATTGTGCTAGAAATTCTGCTGCATGCTACGTACATACATACATATGTATAATACAATATTTGTTCAGTCACGTGCTTAACTTTCTGTTGCGATTTCGATAGCCGTATTCCAGCAGAATTTTCTTTTGCCTTAAAATGGAAAAAAATTGCTTTCTACGTTAAACAGAAATTGCAAATGAAATTGTTCGATAGTGCGAACCAGCAGGAAATTTCCTTACGGCGGCAGTAAATGCCATAAAATAGACATCGAAAGTGAAGGATACCAGGCTAGGAAAATTGGATCACCGTGAAATGGACCCGTGTCCCGTTTCTTCGGGTAATGGCGGAAACGTTCGCGAGCAAAGGCGAAGTCACGTGCGAAATTTGCGGTCGCCGCGGCGCGACGGGTTCGGCGGGAAGGAACGTCTGATTTCGCATCATGCAAATTGCCTGTGAAAATATTTACCGCGGCCGCGCTGCGCGGAGGAAATTCGTTATTCCCGTTTCCCAGCGCAGCGGCACGCTTTACGAGTGTGACAATATTTCTACCACACGTATCCATAGATTGGCCCGCTTGGCTTCCATTATCACCGGAACCCGCTTCTGTCCGGATTCCGTTTAACACTTTCCCAATACCGTTTTTACATCGTGTGTTCATGCAGCCCTTTAGTTAAAATTACTCAAAATGAATAAAAATCAATCCTTACTCGATCGGTTACGAAACGAAGTTGGGTCATTCCATGCCAAATCGATCACTTTTTGCAGGCACCATCGTCGATTTTGTTCTAAACGAAATATGTTGTAGTCCATGTGAAATTAGGGAGGGTTTAAGTCATCATTTTGTCGATTTCGAATTTTTCTAGAAATGGCAGGCCGTCAAAGTTTTCAGTTTTTGCCCATTTTGGCGAAAACGGGGCTCACTTACGAATTTTTATCTCAGGAACTATTTGTCCGATTGAGCTACATTTTTTTTTTGTTTTATTCGGAAATGATTGGGCTATTACAAAATAATTTTTTCAACCTCGAAAATCAATTTCATAATGTCGAAAAATATAAACAGTGAATTAAATTTTGAAAGAAATATGGTTATATTCCTTGAAGTTTCTCCTTTAAAATGAGCCCTTGAAAAAGATGGAGCACCGCTCCATACAGGCACCGCTGTTAAGGTCCGTTGTCTATACCGCTAGTCTTCAGAAAATACCAGCAGACTGTATTTGACTAAGTAAGCCTAGTTATACCTCGAGAACAATATTAGTAACCACACTTGGCCAACAACACCTTTCTCTTTTTCTAACACTTCGTTTTTATACGAATTTTATTTGTACTCTCTACAAAAAAGGTTGAGTTGCTCAATGGGAATTGGAAACCACGAGAAGGTGGTGTTCTTCCATCGGGGAGGGATAAGGAGGGTTTATGGTAAAAAGTATGGATGGATAGAAGTGTGGGGTGGACTTAAGGATTATGGAAAAATGGAAAAAAGTATAAGAAAAATTATTTCATTACACGAAAAACAGAGCCATCATTATCGCACGAGCAATTTTTGCATAGCAGTTCTTTATTCGATAATGGGGTAAAGCTATGATAGCATCTAGCTGCCTGTAATTGGTAATGCTGTTGGAAAGCATGCTTGTAAACAATCAGCATGTTTGTTATTTTAACCAAGAGTGGTTACTAATATTGTTCTCGAGATATAAATAGGGTTATTTAGTCGAATAGAGTCTGCTGGTACTTTCTCAAGACTAGCGGTATAGACAACAGACCTTAGTAGCGGTGCGCTCGACTCGCCTGTACCTGAAACGGAGGTACAAGGCGCCCTTTATCAGCTCATTGTGACGCCAATTTTGATGGCTCCATCTTTTTCGAGGGCTCATTTTAAGGAGGAAACTTCAAGGAATATAACCATATTTTTTTCAAAATTTATATCAGTCTGGCCCCTCATCGTAAGAAAAGAATTTGTTTATATTTTTCGACATTATAAAGTTGATTTTCGAGGTTGAAAAAATTATTTTTCAATAGCCGAATCCTTTCCGAATAAAAAAAAAATGTAGCTCAATCGGACAAATAGTTCCCGAGACAGAAATTCGTAAGTGAGGCCCATTATCGCCAAAATGGGCAAAAACTGAAAACTTCGACGGCCTGTCATATCTAAAAAAATTCGAAACCGGCTAAATGATGACTCAAACCCCTCCCTAATTTCACATGGATTACGACATATGTCATTTAGAACAAAATCGACGATGGTGCCTGCAAAAAGTGATCGATTTGGCATGGAATGACCCAATATGCTTTAGCGTATGCTTAATGTACCTATGTGTGTAGAGTGTGTTTATTTATTTTTTTTTGTTACTTTTAAATTTACCAAGCTTATTTGCACTATTCGCAACTAACAAAAGCAATATAAAGGACACACTGTTGATCCATTAAAATCGTGTTCGATCGACAGGCGGGACAGGTAGGCGTTAAAACCTCGAAAAACCATCTTCGAAAGTCACAGCCGAAATCCGCCTCGAACGAAATTTAAAAAGCGTTCGTCTCTCGCGCGTTTAATATACGCCGCTTCCGCTATTGTTACCCGTCCGTCGGATCGTTAAATCGACGTTGTTCGGTGATATAGGTCAAGAGCAGTTCCAGCTGACAACGGAAGAAATGGAGAACACCCTCTGACCTACGGCCGTAATTGGCAGGGCCTGAGCGAACCCTGGTTGAACCCTGCCCGGATCCGTGGGAGAAGTCCTAGATCGCCGATGATCGTTGTCGATCAGCTTGCATTGTGCGATCAGTCCACCGAATCGCAGCCACCAGCGTGATCGAAAACGAGAGAGGGAGAGAGAGATTGGGGATAGAATGATCGTATGTATCGATCGTGTGTGAACAACGACTGTCAGTGCTACCCGTCGAGATCGCTTCTGCTGTCAACGATCGACGTCTGGAGGACAATGGTCATCATGCTAGCTGCTCGCAGGACAACGATCCTCCTGATCTTCTCTTGTGTGATAGAATTCGTCGAAGGTCGTCGAATCGATCGCTATGACAAATTACCAACAGCCTTATTTTATTCATTTTCATTGAGTAAATGAAACAATGTCATTTAGTCGACGAAAACGAAGATGAAGACGACGACGACGACGACGATGAAGAAGAAGAATACGATCGATGGAAGAAGAGGATCCTGTTGCTCATCCGCGATCTCGATCGCGCCGTGTATTCCCGCGGGCCGAGGACGGCGGCGTCGCGCGGCGCGCGGCGATCCTGTACCAAATTAGTGAGACACTAGGATTAGGGGATCAGATAGATCGGGGTACTCAGTCGTTCGAGACTACCGTTCACGTATTCGTTCGTGTAAATTTTATTTTATATTTTTCTACGTTCCATTTCTAGGCGACCTAGCGTTGTAGACTGAGAGAATGGGAGAGAGAGAATGATTCCCGATCGACTATGTTGTTTGTAGAGGCCGATTCCGACGTGTTCTCAGCAGAGTTTTAGCAGCTCCAAGAGCTGTTCGAAGCGGATCGATTCGAAGCACGACTCGTCGTCGCGGTGCTAGGGCGAGAACCGATATTTAAATAATTATTCATAATTATTCGTTCAACTTCTATCCGACTCTGCTGGCATGTATTTCTATTATGACCCTCAACCCTTTGGAATTGTACCCGCTTGTTCTAGATTCTAGAGTATAATCTCATCGCGTCGGATACATATCTTTTTCTATAAGTGTCGCGTTACATATACATATACACATATATTTTCTACAATACGTACGTTAATACTGATAAATTTATCGCGCGTGCGAGACGCAGACGTTTGTTCGCGATACCGTTTTTTCTTGTCCGCGAGGATCCATGGAACTCCTTCGCACTGCTTGGACCATTCTACGCAAAAATCCTTTTGTGTGTACAGGGTGTTTCGCGAAAAAGGTATCACCGAGAATCGGAAAATTTAACACAAGTCCGACAATAACTTGAAGCCTAGAGATCGTAGAGAGATCTTTCAATTAACTTGCTAGCTGTTAGATGAACGATTCTTTCATCGATACGTTGATCACGACACAACGCTTGTTTGTGTTATAGAATTAATGTTATAATTGAACGAAGGAAAAAAACTGAACTATTATGTTACCGATTAGTTTGCTCGTCTTCCCCGGTTAACAGGTGAATTTTTAAACGAAAATGTTGTAACAAAAAAAAAATAACCACCGATAACTTTAGATATAGTATATGTTCTTAATGAATTCAGACAATTCTACCAAGTTATCTGAATTCTATGAAAAAAATAAATGAATGTCCTATAAATGCTCCAAAAATATTCAGAATTAATTCTCTATTCTATTCTATTAAACGTTCTGGCAATAGAGAGATCTATAGATAGGTATTGTACATTTTTCCCCTATCTTTATTTCTCAATGTTTTTAGAATTAGGGAGAATTCTACTGACATTTATATCTCGGTCGTACATTCTTCTCGAACACCCTGTGTATGCTAGTCGACAGAGGGAAACCGCCGAATTAAGGAAACATTGACCCTTGGGACAGTGGTGATTATGTTTGTTTTGGCACAGTGTAGCCAAAAATCATTATCTCAGTTTCTGGAAACTGATACGATGATGATGAAAAACGGGATGTTTGAAAGAAACACCTTCGATAAATGTTCTAAAAGAAGTTTGTATTGTATATGTATAGGGCTTTATTCACTCTCCGAGGGGGTTAAACCGATGGATATACGGTAGGATCAGCTCGCAGCGACGATCGATCACGCCAACCCTCGCGATCGTTCATAGATCATTCGTTCCAGGAAGAACGATCGGCGCGGCGAGTCGCTTGCGGGAGACGGCATCGGCTCAAGCGGAATTGTGCCAAAGCGCGCGAGGTCCCCAGGGTTCGACGATTATGTTTTACACGATAAATCGTGTAAACGTTGCATACAAATACGCATCTGTTTTTAAAAGCACCTTTATCGATATTCAGAATATTCTTAAGATAATATTCTCAGATTTTTTTTTCAAAAGAATTTTTATATAAATAAAATTCAATCTGTTTGTTTATTTTTTATCCTGTGTTATTCTTTATCCCAAATTTATTAAAAACGAGGCTATTCGTGAAATTCATTTGTCGGGGTCTATATATAAGAGATCCCATCTTGCTGGTTAAATTCTTCAAGCCCGTCTCTAATTTAGCTTTCAACTGGCCACATTTATTCGCGTTTTCAATATCTATATATATATAGTTGTCGGAACGCGGTGGTTTTGAAAATTGTAAATAATCGGCCGGTTCGGAACTGATCCGTGCTCGTTTTTTCTCTGCTATAAGCTATCTACAGGGTGTCCCAAAATTCCTTCAACAGCCGGAAATGGGAGGATCCTGACGTCATTTGAAGCAACATTTTCCTTTGCAAAAATGTTATCCGCGGGTTCGTTTAGGAGTTATTAATAAAAAACACGGACCAATCAGAGCGCGACCTAGACGCGAGTTGGCACAGTCGGCCAATAGACAGCTGGCGCGCCGGACCGACTGTGCCAACTCGCGTCTAGGTCTCGTTTTTCATTAATAACTCCTAAACGAAGCCGCGGATAACATTTTTGCAAAGGAAAATGTTGCTTCAAATGACGTCAGGATCCTCTCATTTCCGGCTGTTGAAGGAATTTTGGGACACCCTGTATAACAACCTTTTCAGGTACGTATACGGAGGGCCTACCTGCGGACAGAGTTGGGCATTAATCGATTAAAATTTTAATCATGATTGATTGATTAATGCGTACGATTAAAAAAAGAAATCGTCGAAAAATCGGCGATTGATTCAATCGATTGATGAAGTTAATCGTCAATCGTTGATTAAATGAAGAAATCGGCGAATTGATTCAATCGATTGATTTAAAATCGTCAATCGTCGTAGCTTTCCAGGAATAATAACTTCAAACATAAAAGCACGTAAACAGAGTTTGTATTATAGACCCAAATGACAATACACACCTAAACTCAGTTCACATATTTTTTCAGTATCCATACAGCTTTGATTACGTATTTCATTTCGAGATTTCAGCAGTAAATCATTGATCAATTATCCGATTGACGATTAATAATCGTTAATCGCAATAAACGATTAATAAACATTTAATCGTTAACCGCAATTAACGACTAAACTAGGAGATTAATTGTAAATTGCGATTAACGATTGAAGTAGAAATTTAGTCGTCAATCGTTGATTAATTTTTCGCCCAACTCTGCCTGCGGAGGGCGGGCTACTTGGTTAGTTTTGTGTAAACACTTTCGAAAAATTTTAACACGTTGCAGGCACATCGAGGCGTATATTACAGAATTTTTGCAAATTTTTAAACGTAATCGTCGAATCATGAGCTTCGGGCTGATCCTACGTGTTCGCATTCGATTTCCGAGGCAAGAGAGCCAAGCAGCCATGTTCATCTCGTAGCCACGTCAGCTCATTTAGCCGTTAATCAATTGAGATCGATGAGAGCGGGAGATAAACGAGTGCGGGGTTCAGTGTGAAAGAGACAGAGAGAAAGTGAGAAAAACAAGAAAAAAGTGGAGAACGTGTGAAAGAGAAACGAGAAACGAAGATCTTGAAAAGAAACTAGAAAAAAACAAGAGAAAATGAGAGTGAGAGAGAGAGAGAGAATATCTTACTCGGTACCAAAATAAAAAAGGGGATCAACGTACGAACACCAATTAGCTCTTAAACGACGGTCTATCGTCTACTATTATTATACTGTTAACACGCTAGACTATTCTAATTTTACTCTCGAATTATTCTATATTGTATGCCGTATGTATAGTGTGAGACCTTTCTGAGCATATTCGTCCTGCGAACTCGACAAACATAACTGCGAACACACCCCGAGAGCGAGGTGAGTTTCTTCGTAGACACGCGCCGAGGCGATTCGATCGATTGCTCGATTCGATTCGATTCGATTCACACCGTTGTATAGATTAATCGAATAACAGGATTTCAACAGCTGATCAGCAGAGTCTCTTCGTTTGATTTTTTTTTTTAAAACGTTTTACATAGGAAACTCCTCTCTGCGATCACTGGAAGTGGGAGACTATCCTAATTGCCCGGGGGATCATCGGTATGTAGTACAATGTTTGGTGGTGAAAAGAAAGCGCGATGTATTTTCATTCGATACTACTCCGTAAAACCGTTTTCTTTACGATTCACGTCGATGCGCAATGGAACAAATGTATTTAAGACTCCTACGAGCAGCAGGATATTGTTAATTGTTATACTATATACATATAATATATACATATATAGAGAGAAAATGATATACGGAAAAGGGTCGTGCAGTACCGGTCGCTTCAAGTTTTTTCAACTTGGACTGCTTAACTGTTGGTGAAAATGAAACTTGAAACATGTGGTTTCTAGTACAAATGCTGCTTAATAAAATGGGATCCAAATACCCTTCTTTCTCTAATTTTATAAAGACTTAATAGCGAATATTAGCAGCAACGGAAAAATTGCCGCTTACAATTAGTTTTAATAAAATCAGAAAATTATTTAATTACTTGAAAAATAAGAAACACCAACTATAAAATATAACGTTTGTCGTTCTCAGAAGTCTGGCGTTGCGCGTCGCGTCGCATAGTGGGCCAAAAATCGATCTTCTTGGACAAAAATCTGCCGACAACTCAGTTTTTCATCGATTCAATCGGAATTTTCTTTTAACTATCAAGAATCCTTATCTACAAAGCCCAATAACTCCGATACTTCATCCGGCCATACCATAAATTTGCATGTCCCAGCTGAGGTTGCCGACATTTCTTAACCCTAAACCGCAAAATTTCAAACTGTACATCTGGCCCTGTGAATTACCAGTTGAATAGAATTACATTCGGGAGTTTTCAGCTCGTGATTTCCTGAAGACTTTATTATTTGCCTCTTGTGGCTCTTCTGAATACAAACCAATTGGCAGTTCAAATGTAGCAAGTACTTCACCTCCATGTTGCGGTACCTTATGAACTGATCGAGGTAGTTTATACCATGGATAAATTTTAATGCACAATTTAGCCGTCTCCGAACAATATTCTTTGAATTTCACAGAATCAGCTTTCTTGTCACAAGAGGCAAAGAACAAAGTCTTCAGGAAATCACCAGCTGAAAACTCCCGAATGTGTTGCCGAGAAAAGACGAATATAGATGTTATACGGCATATGTTATTATCATCCGATCTACTTATAAGATCTCTAAGAATAAAGGATGGCAAGTACAAGGAAGTTCTTTCTGAAGAAGCGAAAACGCTGCTGTTGGATCAATAAATTAATGGTAAGTCTCATAAGTGTCGAATGTAATTCTATTCAATTGTGTGGTAATTCTCAGGGCCAGATTTACAGTTAAAAATTTAGCGGTTTAGGGTTAAGAAGTGTCGGCAACTCAGCTGGGACATGCAAATTCATGGTATGGGCGGATGAAGTATCGGAGTTATTTTGTTTTGTAGATAAGGATACTTGATAATTAACGATCTTCGCGCAGCACGTCATCAAAGTATAGTCCTTCACGAACATTTTTTAAAAAAATTCCAATTGAATCGATGAAAAACTGAGTTGTCGGCAGATTTTTGTCCAAAAAGATCGGCTTCTGGCCCACTGTGCGTCGTCTGGTACATACTACATGTGTATGTACTACCGAAGAAAAGGAAATGTATCGGATTATTTATCGGTTTGTGTATGTTTTCTCTTGTGGATAGCGGAGTGAATTAACGGTGGAAGCGGGATCTAGCTTCGGCACTGTACGACTCCCATCTGTATAAATGATATATTGTTTATAAGAATGTTGTCGCTATCTTTTTCTATAAATGCGCAGAGTGTATAAGAGATGCGGAGAGAGACTACGATTCCTCGAAAGTTGCTATTAACCCTATTTTTCTTGAATAAACCTCTCAAGCGAGTTTGTTGTTTATTTTTCTGTAGAAATAATGATCTTTTAAAGCGACGTATATGCTTCCCTTTACACCACCATTCTCCAGAGTTTCTTTCTACCACCACTGTATCAACGCTCTGTTTCCGTGTTTAGTCTTTCCCAAAGTGTACAAATTGGTACACTCGCGTGGGAACGTACCGAAACTATCTACATACATCAACCGTAAAATATTATCGCAGAACTGTTTGTCAGATATTTTTGTTACAATTGAAAATATTGGAAAATTATCATAATTTTCAAGACGTCTGACCAAACGTAGTTTCCACCCCTAATTTTACGAACTCGCTTACCAGTTCGCTGCAAACTACGTATGTACTACATTTCTATTAAAACTCTACAAGATTCCGTTTCCATACGTTTTCAAAATCTCCATCAAATCAAGCTGACTCGCTGATCTCCGAAGCTAAATTATCCAATTAATACTGAATTATTAATATAGTCTATGAAGAAGAATCGTAACAGTGCCGAGAGAGTAAGTCGAATTGTAAAACAGAGAATCCGGAACGATCGAATCGAGGGAATCGATACGTGGTTCCAGCAAAAGTATGGTATTAATGATGGCGCGTGTACCTTCCCCGTGTGTCTCTTAATCCCCTGTAATTGTAATTACCGATTAAGGATCGTTATGCGGAAGAGAGGTTTAGCGAGGAGTAATATACATATGCGTATATATGTATTATTATAACGTATAAAATAGCTATATCCGTAGAGTATCGGTAATCAGCTAACTATGGAGAAGAAGAAGATGATGACGATAATGACGACGATTATGACGACGATTATGACGATGAAGAAGAGAAACGACTTAGAGATGCCTTCGAGTGTAAGATACATTGTTCTGATTATTTTTCACGTGTAGAAGTATTAATCGTAATGCCTTTGTAATTCTTCCGGGAACTTACGGAACCCATTGCACTACTCCACATTCTACTACCCTACATTCCGCTGACTTCTGACACGTTGACTGCCTAATCGCAATCCTAACGCAATTCTACAAAATCAGAATTATCTGGTTGAGAGCGGCGGACACTGGGGCAAAAACAGAAACAGAAGAATAGGAAAGCACGAGCAAAACCAGAGTGAGGACAGAAACGTGCGACGCTTGGAAATTCTTCTTTCTATCTACGATTACGTCTACAATTAATTAATCGCCCTATCTACTCGTCTTTGTTGATCGTCGAACATTTGGCACACTGTTGTAGAAATCGTACTATCGAAATTCGAAACGGGTATTTTAGTTGTAGCGTAGCAGCTGGCAACGCGAAAGCGTTTATCGACGCATCCTCCAGCACGGATTTCGGAACCGTCAAATATTAGTATATTACACGTAAAATGACCGAAGCTTTTGAGAATTACTATTATAATATTCAAAAGATTTCTTATTTGATATATTTAAAATTTCCATCTCCAAAGTAAAGTAAAATAAAATATTATTGGTATGCGGTAGTAATTTCACGTCTACCATATACATATGTATAATTCCGACAAAGATTTTTCTCCCTTCTAACGGATTAATACGTTATGGAAAAATACATTATAAGATATCAGTCAATAATAATCCTAATAATACTGTTATCACTACGAATTTACAATTTTTCGAGGGTCCAAAACGCTCCCCTTAATAAGGATAAAGAAATTCAAGCATGGAACAATCTCAATGTGATCGCAGAAGTATGGAACCATTAATTTTTCTTCTAAACTTCGTCTAAAGAGTATAAATAAAGAATATCGCGTCTTTTCCAAGTGTCCCACTGTCTCTGCGCCAAACTGCCTCTCGTTTGCATAGGTTTCTCGTTAAACTTTGGTTCAGCTTCGAAAATCAGCAAACTTACTCTCGAGTTTCATCGAACGATCCTGATTCCAAGAATTTTCAAACTCCTAGACCCTCGAGCTGGCGATTACACACGATTTTCATCACTCTTCGGTGTAATTAGACTCGCTATACTCCGCTTTTCGAAAAAAAAAAAACAGACCCGAGGCGAAGATAATCGCAACATGTAGTTCTCAGCGTGAGGCCAGAAAAAAGAAAACAGAAAAAAAGAAAAAAGGAGTATAGCGATCATCGATCGAACAAAGGTCGGAGACCTGAACGCGTGGTCGATCTTTCTTTCGCAAAAATTCGACTCCACGGAGCTTCGTTGTTTGGCCGAACGAACGTTCGCGCGTTAGCATCCGCGGTCTAGTAATAAGTATAGAATTTTGATCGGATGTAAAAGACAGTCGCTCGTCGGGATCGTCGTGAGCGAACCTAACTTGTGAAAAATGAATCTCGGATCTATTTTCTGTTGTTCAACCTCGCATCCTGGAGCAGCTCGCAATTTTCTTCGGAAATTCCGAGAGGAACGGGACGCGACCAAGCTGAACTAACTTCCTAGAGTTAATCTTAGCCTTTAACCTTCGTCGAAATTGAATAATGGACACGACGACACGACCCTTCTTGTTCTCCCTTTTTCATGGCGCCCGACTCTTCTGCCTCCTTCGTTTCTTTTTTTCCCGTTTTTAGGTCGATCGATCGGTAAACGATCGCTCTATTGTTACCACGCGGCTCACGGCTCGCGGTACAGTGTCTCGTAGATATTCGATTGTTAAGCACACTACAGACTACAGACTAATATTGGACGGCTGTCGAGTTTAAACTTTGATGGCTCTCCGACGAGATTGCAGGTGAACAAGTTGAGACTCAAAGGTCTCCTCCGGAAGGCGTATTTTTCTTTTCATTAAAAAGAGAAAATTTCCTCTTCGTCGTCGATTAGAACCGTGTGCCTAACACTCGGCTTTTAGCATTAATCGTTAGGGGGATTATATAAATGATAAAGAAAAGCTGTACGGTAACTTGAAAAACGAACTAACATTAAACCAACAAGATCGATTTCTCTCGTAAAGCTATGTCCACGCCGAACCAACATCGAGTGAGTTTTATGTATTCGGTAAAAGCTATTTCATCGAGATCGACACGCAACGTCGACAAAAAAGTTGCTCGATGTTGCTACAGCGTCGACGTAGCTTAAGATATACGTATTCCGATCGCGTTTCTCGCCTCGAGAGATTATTTTCTAGGTGTTCTTCTGTGAATATTTGAACCTCGGTCGCAACGTATCCCATGATCGCTGCGATGGCTGTAACATGTTTGTAAAAATAGCGATTGTAAAGTTACTATTACTATTAGGTGAGATTGAGCCGATAACGATTTTCAATGACGACAACGGGGAGCAACTTTGGGCTAGCATTCGTCGCACTATGCTATCCTCGGATATGATCTATTACAAAATTGCTATATCCGAAGTTCATTTTACGTAATGTTGTCAGAACTTGTCAAAATAAATAAATAAATAAATAAATTCTAATCTTCCGTTTCGCGAAATTTGTTATTTCCCACGAAAATTGATAGTGTGTTTTTAAAAGAACCAGTCACACAGTGCAGCTGTCAGATTTCCGCACGATAGAGCGACGAATGCGAGAATATAGCGAAAGCTGGAGAGAGCGTATAGCGCGACAAGAGTGTGTGTATGTTGTATGTATATCGCGCATATAGTAGTCCCGAGGGAGGAAAAGAAACACAGTATTGCCTTTCTGGGGGACGCGGCCACGGCCCGTGAGTTTCATCTTAAGTTCTAGAGCAATAAATCGGCGACAATCATGGCGTTCCGGGCCGGGTCCGCGTCGCCGAAAAAAAAAATCGTTTTCTCGTCTGTCCAGTTGCCGTTTTCCACATTCCTTTCCTCCTCCTCCACCTCCTCCTACTCCTCCTCCAACGATTCGACGAAGGAACGTTACGGCGCGGCGCGACGACGCGACGCGGCGACGATCGACGTTGTTTCCGGTCCCGAGGCCGTCACCGGTCACCGCGACCCGCAAACCCGGACACCCGGTCTCCGTCGAGTAGGTATTAGAGATCGCGGTTTTGGACGTCTACTAAAATACACGTGAATACGGGTCCTTAAATTCGTACTACATGGTTCACGTGCCACCAGTGGCGGATCAAGACAATTGGAGGCCCTAAGCGGTCAAACTTCCGGGGCCCCCCGTGCCACGTGTACAGTACTGGACAAAATAAATTACGCACCTCGAATATTTTTACAATTACGTTTATAACTTCGTAGTTTTTACAGATATAATAATTATGTATTTGCAGAAAAAGAAGTATTTACTTTTAAACTCAATGAGAAATAATTCCAAAAACATGAAACATCGTCCATTAGTTACGTCTGTTGTCATAATTTCCTCGGACAAAATAAAGTACATATTAGAGTGTTGATTTACTTTCAGCAGTAATGGCATGTAGGATACTTTCCTTGCGATTGGAGATAAAAGAACGTTTACAAATAAACGTATTAATAAAGTTTTGAGTTAGCCATCAGTGCTCTTAGAAGCAAGATTGTATCATTCCATTGCGAATAACATGGAAGCGAAACAAATTTCCGTAAAAATTAGAAAATTAATAGTTAACGACCGGCAAAAGGGGCTCTCCGATAGGAAAATCGGTGGAAAGTACAATGTTAGTGAAGCAGCGGTCAGAAAGATCTATAAAAAATTTGTAGAGCTTGGCACAATAGCCGATAACATCGATCGCGGACGGAAGAGGAAGACAAATTCAGTCGAGGATCGTAGAATTATCCGGCAAACGAAGAAAAATCCGACTGTTACTAGTCGTGTAATCAGGGGAAATGTGCAACATAGCATTTCTGAACGAACCGTGCGCAGCGGATTTCGGAAAGCTGGGCTGCGGAGCGGTTTTGCACAGTGTCGCCCTTTAATTCGAAAAGTTAATAAATTGAAACGTCTCCAATTTGCAAAAAAATACGTCGATAAGCCAGTGGACTTCTGGAAAACGGTTATTTGGAGTGATGAGAGTAAGTATGACCTGTTTCGTCATAAACAACGGACACGGGTTTGGTTGAAGCCCGGCAAAAAGCTTCTGGATAAAAATGTCCAAACAACTGTCAAGCATGGAGGAGGCAGTATTATGGTGTGGGGCTGTTTTGCGTAGTCGGGTGTGGGAAATCTCGTCAAGATCGATGGTATTATGACAGCAGACAAATACATTGACATCCTCAACGAGTATTCAGAGGAGTCTCTGCTAAAGATTGGTCTGGTGTCTGGAAGATGACTTTATCTTCCAACAAGATAACGATCCTAAACATACCGCGCATAAAACTGCTACTTTCTTTCGTGCTTCGAGGGTCAAAGTGCTAGATTGGCCAGCACAATCGCCGGATTTAAGGATGTTCTGGAGGTACAATGGGAGACAAAAGTACAAGAAATTCGAAATCCATCAATATATTGGCAATGAAAGCCATTCATGAAGTATATTTTGCATTAAATTTTTGCGAATACTGTACCCTCTGTAGCTACATTCAGTGGTCTACACTTGTCGCGCTTCCATGCTAGTGAGAGACAACACGATAAATTTGACGTTTTGTAACAGTTTATAATTTTTTTGCTCTGTAACTGTTTAGTGAATCCTAATAAATTTTGAACATAATTAATTACATAATTTTTACTACATATAAAAAAAACTGGAGTTTCTAGTTGCGTTTTTTCGCGGTTTAAATAGAGTTTGAAGTGGAATTTTATGAATTCTCCATAAGAAGACGTGTTAAAATGCGAAAACTTTAAGTTGCTATAATTCTTAAACGGTGCAGTGAATCGAACCCAAACTTTGGTAATTGCATTAATTTAGTAAGAATTATATCTTGTCAAATTTTCAAAAATTTTGTTGCGTTTTTATATTACCTCCAGAACATCCTTAAATCCAATTGAAAATCTGTTGTCCATTTTGGACCAGAAGGTTGACAAGGGTGACGTAACGAATAAATTCAAGTTGTTCGAAGCTTTGGAAAATGCGTGGGGAAACATCGGCGAACAGCACATCCGGAATCTCGGTCATACGAACAAAGGACGGCCACGCCGGCCATAAAATACCAGTTCTCAATTAGAACTTATTTCGTCCAAAGAAAATACCCTTATAAATGTAACGGACCTGCCTATTGAAAAATGTTAAATGTTTCTGAAATTATTTTTGTTAAAACTTAAAAGTAGACTAAGAAACCTTCTTTTTGTGCAAATACATAATTATTATATCTGTAAAAACTACGAAGTTATAAACGTAATTGCAAAAATATTCGAGGTGCGTACTTTATTTTGTTCAGTACTGTATTTACATACACGTGAAACGGGGATCTCTAGTAGGTATACCCGTATTCGTCTCCCCTTGCCCACTGTCTTCTGCATCGAACAAGTAGCATTTTGCTAAACTGCTACACACCGGAATTTTTTCAAATTGAGGTCTGTCGAATTTTTTTATTGGTTTCTGCAGCTCTGTGGACATTGTAAACGAAGGCCGGCTCGATATTACAATAGACGCAATTTCTACGAAAGGATCGTTGCTTTTAAGTGAAAAATTCGTCGACAGAGTGCCAGTTCTTCGATGCAGACCACCGTGCTCCGTGAGTCTTGCGGTCGCGCGCGCTATTTCGTGTCGAATGCCAGTTTTCAGCAAATTCCACGGATTAATCTGACAATGTTTGTTGGTTGTTTCGCGTTTTATGTAGCATCGATATTGCATGTTTTCGTCGATCTTGTTGAATGAATCTTGAGACGAGCCGATCGATAATACAATATACATATATGTATTTAGCATTTGAAGGATCGAATCTCAAGTTTTGAGGAAAATTCTGTTAAAATTTTCTCAACGTTTTCTACACGTGAGAAAATTCCAGTTACCGCTGTTACATTTCTTTCCGCGCAAAAGGTTTACACAATCGTGATCGAAAGAATAGAAGGAAATACAGACAAGAACAAAAAGAATAGAGAAAAATTGAATGAAACGGGAACAGACAGTAGAACGTAGCATTCTACGCCAGACAAGGCACAGCCATTCGCTGCTTTTAACCTTCAGTCAGACACAGAAACTTCTGTTACAACTTCCAAACAGTTAAATAAACATTCAGCAAGGCCGGCCAGAAAATAAGTAAAAAAATTCACTCCACTAAAAAGTGAATGCATTTTTAGTACGATTTAATCATTGAAAATAAAGTCTCACTGAAAAATCGCGTCTCGAATTTCATCTGAGAAAAATCGAACAATTTGAATATTTGAAACGATCTCGAATGGACACGACCCGAAACGGCCGGAACCACAAAGCGGCGGGTTAAGTTAATTAACATTTTTTCCAGTGATTGTTCGCCGTCGGAATAAATCGCTGGTTTCCGTGATATTTCGTTCTCGCTTCGAAGAGCTTCGCAGCGGGAAGGAAAATTAGGTTGCAGAGTGGCAATCGGCGAGCGCGAGGCAAGGCGATGTGGTTTCGAGCATTGTTAAACGGGCGAAATGTTTAATTGATTCGTTGAACGATTTCAGTCGGCCGGTTGAGTGCACGCCGCTAATTTAGACTGCAGGCGGTCTGTTTTGATTTCGGCGCGGCGCGGCGCGCGGCGGACCGGGAAACAAAAGGGTCGCTGTTGTCGGTGTGTATTGTGAACGTCGCGTCGCGTCGACCGAAATACGACGATTTCACCCTCGACACACCAGCCGAGGCACTCTGTTCCGTTTCGTGTTTCCTGTTTCCCGTTTCCTATTTCGTTATCCGCGAGAAACTCGGCTCCGTTCGATGCTCTCTGTCTTTGCCAGACGACGCGACGATCCACCGAGATCAATCATTTATTCGGCCAAACGGAAGCGCCGGATAAACGTATGCCAATTGCACAGTTCTTTGCGTTTCACCGGAGATGATTCTTTCGATCCCCGGATCCTTCAGAAATGGTAGACATGATTTTTACGTGGAAATTTACGTGGATGGAAACCGAGTTTGGCAAGAGACAGAGAGACCGGAACCAACGCAACGTCGCGTCGTTAAAAAAGGAACGATCCTGTAATTTCAATCACTTCTCCGATATCACTTCTCGCTATTTTCTGAGTCTATGTAACTTGTACCAGTAACTTCTGATTAGAAGGATCATGTATCAAGCGATTACTTTATAAGTAATAAAAAGATTTCTGATTCTCGAGTCGACGATCTCTTTCCATCACCTTTTATCGCCTTTCCAAGTCGCCTTCGAAATGTGGAAATACACTTCACATTAAACTCGCTTTCAAGTAACACCTGAGCAGGAAAGATACATTTCTATTCTTTGCAAGAAGTGAAAACCACATCTACTCGTAATGGGAACGATCCTCGCCTCTCCAGCCCGAGAGGTTTCGCCTAATTGCGTGGAACAGGAATACCAGAATCGACGTTTTCAGACAAAGCGATCCCAAAGGAGGAGATCGCGAGACTCGGAGACTGCGGGGACCGCTATCCTTTCGCGTTTTCATTCTTTTTGCACGAGTAACGAGCGATCCGTCCAAGTTCGCGGAACAATGCGAATTTGTAGCCACGCGAGACCAACTGGGGCCATAATGAAGATCGATTCGCTCGAGATTCCGTGAGTCGAGTGGACGTTCCATTAACAATTCAACGATCATGTCCCTCCTGGGGCGGCGACGCGACGCGACGCCACGCGCCACGGTCAAATACATTTTGGCCCCGGACATCCTCTCTACATACATATGTATATTTCCCATCCGCCCATGCCCCGTCCAACTCGAAGTTTATTGTCCTACTTTATCGTTCTAGATTCTCCGAACGGTTCTACGGAAAGTATTCCGTTGATAAAACCAATGCAAATAGTGGGACGTGGTTTATCAGTGTTCAGAGAGATTCGTTCAGTGTACGATTCCTGAATTTCAGGAAAAAATCGGAGAATTTTGATTTCTGGAAATAGGAAAATTGCAATCGTTGAAAGCTTTAGAGCCCGCCTGTCAATTGCAGATATGTACTCAATAGCAATTCCCAGGAAGCGTCGATTGATCCAAATGGATGCGAATTCCGCGGACAAAGGGGTAAAGAGGTTGCCGCGCCGCGCCGGCTCGATCTTGCCCCGGTGAAAACTTCGAGGGTGCTTTCCCCAACGAGAAGGAATTAAGCTTGCCAAACTTTCTGGAAGCTCGACGAAGCCTCCACGAAGATTTATTGGCAAACCTCCTCGATGAAAACCAGATCGATGCTACGATTGCTTCTGGAACTATGTACTCCGGTAGAGTAGGAACACAGCAAGCGATACCATAACACGAGATGTCCCACTTCGTTTCTCGATGTAGACTCTCAGCATTCAGGCTCGTTCGGAAAGTTCCCGCCGATTTTTAGGGTAAATTGAAATCGAAAAAAATTGTACTTACAATTTAGTTTATTCAATGATATATGTACCATTTTGTTCGATGACCTTTTGCCATCTTCTGGAAAGTTTCATTATGCCCCTCTCGTAAAACGTCCTTGGTTTATCATTGAAAAACTTCTGCAGGTGCTTTTTGCAGTCATCCAAAGAATTGAAATTTTTCCGTCAAGCGAATTTTGGAAGGAGCGGAAGATATGGTAGTCCGAAGGTGCTAAGTCAGGACTATATGGAGGGTGTGGTAAGACATCCCAGCCAAACTCCAACAACTTTTGCCGGGTAGCCAAAGACACATGTGGTCTAGCGTTATCTTGGTGAAAGACCACACCTTTACGATTCGCTAGTTCTGGGCGCTCCCGATCGAAATTTCTTTCTTCAAATTCTCCAGCTGACTACAATACTTATCGGAATTGATGGTTTGGTTATGCGGTAACAGCTCCTAGTACACAATTCCCTTCCAATCCCACCAGCAACAGAGCATCACTTTCTTGGCATGGATGTTAGCCTTCGGGGTGGTTGTTGGCGGCTCACTCGAATGACCCCATGACCGTTTTCGCTCAACATTACTGTAAAAGATCCACTTCTCATCGCCCGTTATCATCCGCTTCAGAAATGGATCGTTTTCGTTGCGTTTAAACAACAAATCGCACACGTTGAAATCCGGTCCATTAAATTTTTGTCTGTCAATTTGTGCGGTACCCAAACATCAAGGCGGCTAACGAAGCCAAGCCGCACCAAATGCGCATGAATGGTCGAATTCGATACTTTTAGACACTCTGCCATTTCACGAGTGGTAATTCGCTGATTGTTGGTGATTAGGACCTTGATTTGGTCGTCATCAACCGCGGGTGGCCTACCGGAGCGTTGCCGGTCTTCGAGGTTAAGATCGCTATCTCTAAATTTCGCAAACTACATATTCGCGCACTGTCCGGTCACTTACAGCATCGTCTCCGTAAACGGCGCATATCTTTTCTGCCACTTGGACAACATTCTTGCCTTTTTTATAATAAAAATACATTAAATGTCGAAAATGCACTTTTTCGTTCTCCATGTTTATATTAATGCCAAACAAAAACGACTGAAGCTATGTTCATGGGTAATACATGAAAATATTGGCGAAAGTGCCATCTATCAGAAAATGTATAGTAGCAAAGGTTTACAAACATAGTTCAATGTTCCTAGAGTGTTCGTGCGCCACCTCTCGGAAATCGGCGGGAACTTTCCCAACAACCAATAGAAAAATCGAAGTAGATATTTACGAAATTTTATAGAAATTATGTTCCGTAATAGTGTTTCTATTTGATCTCACGTTCGTATGTATGGTAGTCTGCTCTATCCTTCGGCACTTGATCTTTTGCGAAACGACGTACCGAGCAGCAAATAGAAATCTTAATTCGAGAATTGCGAGGAAGTAAGTCGGACTAATTGAAAGGTCTCGCTTTTATGATAACGAGCACAGGACTCGTCTGCTGCGTTAAGCTACCCGATGCAGATTAGGAGCAACAAGTTGCACAGAGTTTCAAGACGCGCGTTGCTTAATTACCTTCCGTCTGTTCCTGAGCGCTTTGTATTATAGTATACACTATACAGTATAATAATATGTGCATATTCTGTTTTCGCGAGCTTCATGCCCTGAGAGAGCCTTTCATTATTCAAGCTTCTTTCGCAAAGGAAGAAGATGTTTCTTTTTGGATTTTAATTCCACGTTTCATATGTGTCACATAAACTACGATTTGGAAGTTTCTGTATAAACAAGAGAAGATAGTTAACGATAGTTCAAATCACGATTGAAAAATATAGTGCAATTTATTAGTCAAAGTTCCCTTAACTCGCAGTTTTCAGTGTAGTTTTTATCAACCGCATATTAATTACGCGATTAGTGCGAACGAATTCACATAAAATTAATGCTAACATTTCGTATGTAGTAGAAACTGACTGAAAATTATGTTAATTTCAAGTGGAACGCAACACCGCGTCGCGACCAATCGTCCTGATCTTCTTTCGGGCACCTGATCGGAAGCGAGCAGATCAACATGTCCCTTTGCGAATTCGCATAAACCGGGACATTGAGAATATCCTCTTCGCTGTTTCGCAGATAGTCGCCCATTACGTTGGTGGTCGTGCCGTCATCCATGTAATTCTCCGGAAGAAAAGCAATTTGACAGTTCGGAGCGGCTGCGACCGACGCTGCGTTCGCATCCAGGTCCTTCAAGACGCCGTTTTCTATTAACGCACCTGTATTCGGAATATATTTCATATTTAGACCGCGGAGGGTGATACAAGCTACCGGCAGGCAGGCAAAGTATCAAGTTGTCGAGGGTTAATTAGGGAGTACCTGATATCAAGAGGCCCTCGATAATCAACGAAACTTTCCAGTCCTCTCTCTTCTGATTTTCAATCCAGTTCACTCGAAGCCGAAGATTTTCCAAGGGCTGTCGAGTTTCTCTAGCAGTGTGCTGCTTCAGAACCATGAGGAACGCTCGTGGTCTGGCCAATCGGGACATGTCAATTATGGACGACGAAATCGACAACATCGTCTCCAGGGTCTGGTATCTAGACAGTAATCCTTTGACGAAGGGCAGCGCTTCTTTCGGTCCGTATTTCCACTCGTTCAACCAGCGTTTCGGTGTCTACGCATCGAAAAAATTCAATCTTCGGGTAAATCGAGCCAAACTCTTTCACCGACCTAACGAATTGCATTATGTATATGTATGTGTAATAGTAAAGCAGTAATTTCTTTGCTGACCTTCGAATCCTCGAATCGCAGACCATCAACGTCCGTGCGAACGAGATTCAGCGTGTCCTTGGTTAAATTCAGCTCGTCGACGAAGAATCGTTCCAATGGGTTCTTGATCCCACCGCTTCCCATCGGTGGCAACGCAAAAATGGAACTATGACGCTCGATCAAGTCCTTCAAGTCCCTGTGAATCCTCGAATCCGTCTTTTTGCTACCGTTCCTCTCGTCGCCGACCGACACCTTAATCAGGACACCTGTACAGTCGCCCCGCGACCACCACTATCGTTAATCTCTATTCTTTGTTCATTCTATTATTCCAATGTAAATGCATAAAAAGCTAACAAACCTTTGAGCAGCGCCAGCGCAGCCTCGGCAGCGCCCCTCTCCCAGGCTCTGTGCGCATTCGCCGGAAGTCCAAAGCATTCCCTAGGCGAATCGGTATCGGGAACCATTTCCAAGGCCTTGAGGACATCCTCGAAGTTGCCGCCGCCGGTCACCCTGAGGACTCCGGCGAGCTTCCTCCTTCCCTCGTACGCATCGGCAGACCAGATGTCGCGAACAATCGAGCACAGAGCTCTCGCATCGTAGTCATCCTGCAGCCTGCCCCCGTAAACAGCAACGTCCAGCAATCCTCTACCGGTCTGCCATGATCCATCCTTGTCTTTATCCCTTTTCGCGGCGATCTCCTTCACTACCAACTCGTAGGCAGCCTCTATGTCAGCCTCGTTCCACTCGTAGGCCCTTATCCAGCCTTCGGGGACGAACTTTCTTCGTTCTTGAAGGGTTGCGTGCAACCAGGACAGCAGAACGCCTCCGGGAAGATTTAGGTTCTCTTGCAGCCTCTGCTGCAGCTGCTGAAGAGACCTCTTCACGTTCCTTTTCACCCCTTCCGGCGCTTCGTAAGCTAATTTCAAACAGAGACCCGCTAGACTAGGGTAGAAGCCCAAACACTCCTCGGTGGTTAGCCAGATTCTCGCGGACGGGTTCTTGTTGGTGGTGCACATGGGAGACCGTAACAGACTCTCCAAACGTGGCAGCCAGTTCAGAGCTAGGTGTAGGTTGCTTAGGAGAATCCAATTGCCGTTTCTGCAACAAACACGCAAAGTATATAGTAACGCAAGCATACAATATAAAACAGAGCTGTAGTTTGCAAGTTATCGATTCGATGAACGTTCTAATTACCGACAAGCGGTTTCCAACGCGACCTCAGCCTGGGCGACCTGGCCCTGGCCTAAAGACACCTCAGCGAATCCTGTGGCGGATGCAACCCGACTGTTGGCCAAACCTTGCAATTCCGAGCCAGGATCTGCTCCCGGAGACAGCAGGAGCAGTACGGGATACGAGGCTTGCTCCTCGGCTACCTTTCTCAAGGACCAGGGCGGCGGTGCTAACTCTTTCACACCTGGAAGACAAAGAGACAGGATTAAATCAATTTAATTCGAGCGAACGGAACACCCAAGATCCCACCAACCGCAAACTACCTAAAACCTCGGCTGCCAATTTTGACAGAGCAGTGTGCAGATAGTCGGGACGCAGGGTCTTGACGAGCAAAATTTTCTGGAACGTAGTCAGACCAGTTTCCCCATAAATGTTGCCAACATCGTTCAAATACGCCGGCTTCATCTTGCCAGCTACCTGCGCGCAAGGTACATGCTATATTAAAACGTTTCAATGAGAACGCGCGCGTTTATCGCAATCGCGGAAGGGGTGCGGGTGCGGGCGCGGGTGCGGGTCGAATGAGCGGGTTTCTCGCTTTACATGAGGCAAAGCTGTCACCAAAGCTCGAACAGAAAGGCGCCTCTCCTCGGGTACCCATTCGGCCACTCTGTAATCAGAATCCCCGTCGTCGTTCGATAGCACTTCTCCCAGCAGGAAGTTCCTCTCGACGTCTGGCACCGAATGCAACGAGAGCGCAAGCTGCAACGCCAGAGGCAGTCGATGCTTCCTGTACACGGCTTTCGCGCAATAGTGCAAGGTTAAACTTATTAATCTGCAACGAAGAGAAAACGTGACTGACCAATTATAATTGTTCACCGTAATAGACGTACATAGGAGGTACATACTGCTTTAGAACATGCAAAAATAGTCTATTTTTAGCATTTTCTTCGAGTGCAAATCATGGTGAAGATTTTTAATTTCTTTTTCTTCGGAAATCAATTAATAAATGTATCGTCTAACAAATTAATAAATTGATCAATAGAAAACTGAAACGGGAAATCTATTTTAAAAATCAATAAACTGGTTCGAGAGATTCCGCAAAAACTGGTGGGCGAATATTTCCAAAGAAAGATCTACTTGCCGTTTCTCTATCAGTCTATCCTGTTCTTTCTTATCCTCGGACACTATCGAATTCCTATAATCCTCGGCTTCCAAGTAAATGTCCGTGAAAGCTTCCGCGGAAAAAACGTAAAGCGGACTCAGCGCAGTCAGGGCTCTCACGGTCTTATACAAATTGGCTGCAAACTTTGCCAATTTCTCGTGTTCCTTCGCTCTTCTGAAAATCAAATGGAAAATACCATTTTGAGTAAGACGAATTCAACGTAACAGGCAAAACACGCGACTTCGCATTTAATAATAAAATCCGTAAAAAAAGATTTGGACAATTGAAAAATATTAGCAAGCTAGATTAGGTAGCCAAAAGGTAATACCATAACGGCGCTCAAGTTAAGTATCAAATAAAACGTATCCTCCGCCCAAAGATCTCCGTGACGGCCCACCACCCTGAGGAATGAAAAATGGTCTCTCGGTCTCGATTTAATAGATTTCCAGTGCACACCTGGACACGTTCTCCAAGCTTCTCCGGCTTTCTTCGAGCGCAAACGCGATTTCTTTCGCTTTCGACTGAGTGGCCTCCAACGATGACAAGAGTCCACCCTGTGATCCTTCAGACTCCTGAAGAAGGTCTTGACCCCTCGCGGTTGCCAACTGTGCCAACAGATCCAATCTTGCCGTGTCCCGTTCGCCGGATAATTTTTCTTCTCGTTCCAGTGCCTCTTTCCTTTTCGTTGCCAACTCCGGCGTTTCCTTTAACAAAACCTGTCGGCGAGGTAATTAATTTTACGCCCGCCAACCCTACCCCCTTACAGCCCCTCCCCCCTCTTCCGACTCTTTCGATCTCTTTTTTCCTGGAGCGCTGATTTCTTTCACGGTGGAATTATTCAATTCCTTGGCCCGAAACTATCGACTATTTTATTCGACAGTCGAGAGTAATCGGACCTTCTACCATATATACTCTATACCGTACTAACTCTGAATGGCGTAGTAGAGTGTAGAGTAAAAGCTGTTAATATGGAACGCTTTATGGAAAGCTTACCCGAAAAAGAATTGCAAGAACTTGCATGAAAAAGCATATCCGATCCCTCGTTCACGTGGCGCGTGTTGTTAATATCCGCGAGTCGATAAAAATTTGGGTAACCGATGCGTACTAGCGAAACGAGCATAGCAAAGTCATGAAATTTTCTCGATTAGGACTGTGCCGCGCCGCACAGTGGGGTATTTGCCCGATTTCAGCGGTCGAAATTCAATTTTTTAAATTTTACATAAATTGAAAAATTTTTGTTGCTTGAGTTAGTTGCATGTCTGAGGAACAATCTCCCTTCATTAGTTTTCACATTCATGTATCCATAAAGCACTGAAAGTCGGAAATTTGAAATTCTGAACACGCTTCGATTTTTCAACGAATTCACGTATTATTTTTGTTTTATTGAAGTTTCTTTAGTTAAGTATAAGGTATACTTTTAAGAGAAATTCAGTTTTGATTCATTATTCACATGAACAAAGTCTGCTCTATCGCGTGGTGTAGTTCGATTTTCCGCTGGACCCTTATTTTTTGAGATAAATTGAAAGATATCCTCAAAAAATTGGTGCAAAAGTGGTGTCTCTCCGTCTTTAATAGTTGTTTAAACATGTTTAAACAATCATAATGCATTAATATTATATATCACTGGATTCGGGAAAGTCTACAGAATCTTTTTTTCTGTAAAGAACAATTCAATATCTTTTATAATAACATGACAATATTTGTTTAAAGTTGAAAAATATGTTTTTTTTTTTCAAAGCCATGTTTTTCAAAAACTGTGCGTGTAGGAAAAAAATTAGGGACAGATTCGGAATCAGCGCAAAAAACTCTATAAGAAGGACCCAACAGTATATTGAAATCATAAAAAAAGTTGAAATTTGTCGGACAGTGTTATAATCCGCAGTACTTGATTGAAAAATAGCTAGAAACTTCACAATCTGACACGCTCCTCCTTATGGACAAATTTTGCACTCAAAACATCCTTTTCAGTAAAAACGGTACACAGTACAAAAGAGTGGAAATCTCAAGCTTTAAAGTGGTTGTTTTTTCATCAAATTTGGAGAAATTTTAGCAAAGTTACAGCAAGTACAATATTGTGCGAATTTTGAACTAGCTGTGGCCGCTGAAATCGGGCAAATACTCCACTGTGCGCCGCGCCGTCGCGTCGCGTCGCAAGGAAACAGAATCTGGTGTGTTTCCGATCGCATTTCATATTTTCCGATTGTGTTCCACGACCAGCGTTTACCCTGCGTCGCGGGTCGCGGGTCACGGGTATCGAATAGGCACGCGAACGCAGCAATTTCCCGTGGCCCGTGGAACGGTTCTCACCCTCTCGACGAATCGCTCCGCCAGGCTCTTGGTGCCAGCCCCGAGGGCAATCTTGAACAGGACCGCGTCAACCTCCTTCGGAAAACCATCCAATCTGTCCCGTCTGGTGGCAAGGAAAAGTTTGAAGCTCTGCGGGGGCGGCAAAGTTCGTTCACCGAGCCTCAGGGGACGTCGACGCAGCAGCGGCAACAATATCGAGGGGAACTCGACCAGTTCCTCCACCAGCAACGGTTTCCCGAATCGCACGGCCATCTCCAAAGCGGTCAGAAATTTAGCATCCTCCGGTCTGGTCACCTCCATGCGAGACCCAATGTTGTTTTTCAGCCAGGAGACTGCTACACCGGACGGATCCACAAAAATCGGGACCAGAGGACCTCGAAGAGCACAGGAAGCCGCCACCAGACTTCCAGTGTCCGCCGGTAGACCCTGAGCTCGCCATAGCAAACGCTCCCGCTCGCTGATCAGCAAATCGATCGCCAACTTTTTCCATTTGTCGTCTCTCCCGGGATTCTGTCTCGACAGTTCAAATGATTTTCCTTCCTCCCAACTTACGACAACTCGATTAGTTTTTTACGACACCGCGGTGTTTGAGCAGCGCGGCGGCGGCGACGGTCGCCTTTAGAGGGAGTTTTAATGGTTTATCTTAAGCGACGACGAGTCTTTTGGAAATTGAAATTTCGCGGTAACGTAGACTGTGGATTTTTATTACGTATACGTCGTGTGCTTGGCATAATTGAACGGATGATTAGCTAAATACGTAGCTAGATATCCGAATAGATCGAACGAAACGGACATCGATACCTCATAGACCAGCAGCGAAGCGACATTCGCAGCCTCGACGTCCAGCTTCTGTTTCCTAGCGGTCAATCCCTCTAATTGCGTTTGCCAATCCCGATGTTCCGTATCCAGCTTCTGCAGCAACGCCCTCGCAGTCGCTAGTCTTCCTTCGGTGGCTTCGGCTCTTAATTGCAACGCTGCTGCACCTCTCGAATGCTCCGCAAGTTGTTCTTGAAGCTGCGCCACGCGACTTTCGACAGTGTTCAGTCCGGCTGCTAGCTTTCCGATCTGGGCTTCTGCCGCTGACAAACTCCTGCGGTGTCAACATCGCCTCGGTTATTATCGCGAACAATGCAATTGGTAGCTGGCTCTCGCAAAGATTCAAGCTAAGACGCGAGAACCGCCATTGTTAACTACGATGTGGGGCCCGGGATCGCAAGCTGCCGCGGGATAACAAGCTGTCATTGGCAACTACGTACAACCAGGCTGTTTTTGCGACAGCCTGTACTCTACAATCTACAAGAAAGGAGCCCGAAGATGCATAGCTGGGATTGTTTCAGGAGCCGCAGAAGAAGAAGAAACGATTGGGGGGTGTCCGGAGAGCCGGAGACATCGAAAACATACTCGGCCAGCAGTCGTTGCTCCCTCTCGAGTGGCGCGACTTGCTGAAGAATCTGGCCGTATTGAAGATTCGCTAGAACCCACGCAGCCAACGGTGCTGCAGCCTGCGAGGCTCTCTTCGCGGTCTTCTCCTCGAAACTCTCCGGTCGCTCCTTGACCAACTTGGCAACCGCCTCCAGGCTAACCGGTGTGCTCCTCCTCGCGTCCCACGTTCTAGATCGATCGAACATATTTTCAAAGAAGTCACAGGGTATTACCGATATTACCGTATTACAGGGTATTACCGATCTGGAGTCGTACGCTTTCGTTGCGGTACGCGGACGATTTCGGTGAAGCAGTTCCAACGTCTCCGTGACAGATCTTTCTAATTCGACCAAATATTTCCGTCGTCACGTCCGCGTCTTATGTTTTCTCGAGCTGAATTCTACTAAATTGTTTACGAAACATATTCAGACGTTCGTGGGTCGACGAAATTTGACAAATCGATGGGCAAGCGTGTAGCGAAGCGACCAGGAGAGCAATCAAACTTTATCCTGTACCTTCGCAAGGGAATTAATGGAAGTCCGGTTTCATTTTGATCACAGCAGATCGGTAACGCCTTGTATGAAAATAGTCGGTTGCGGGCGCCAGAGGAATTTCCGAGGAGAAATTGCTACCTTATTTCATCTTTGATCCCGCGCTTTGCCAAGAACGTCTTCATGCTGTTCCACGAAGTGTCTTTGATGCCCATTAATCGAAGGACACCCTCGAGGACGTCTCGAACGGGCGCCGGCGGTGCTCTCAGAGAACGAACCTCTGCCAAAGCGTCAGCGCTTATGCCAGCCACCGCTTGAGCTGCTTGTTCCACCAATGGCTCCACCTTGCCCAATTCTCCCTCGATGTCTGCCTGTTTTACACAAAAGAAAATCCCTGTCTCATCGATAGACTGCGGATCTTGTGAAATTTTATGCGGCTGCTTAATGTCGGTGCTCGTTCGAAAGTAAGCGATACTCTTCGCGACAGTAGACTTCATTTAAACGAGACGCGTTTGAACGTTTAAAGTTTAACATACTACGTTACAGAGAGAGAGGGGGAGGGAGAGCCACGTTACTCCGTAGGAGTTGCAACTAAATTTTCAACACGTTCTTTTTACAATAGTGGCTGCTTCAGTGGTATGTAGCAAGGAGAAGTTTATGGTCAATACCTTCCTGCGGGCTAGGTCGGCACTCTCTCGTTCAGTCTCCGCTTTCAGATTCGCCATTTCACCCCTTTGTCCTGTTGCACCCCTCATGGTGGCTGTAATTTGTTCGAGAGCTGCGTTGGCTCGTCCCTGTTCTACCTGGAACAAGATCGCTTGAAAGTTAACTGCGTGGTTGACTGCGGATTTTATACGTTTCTAACAAGAACTCAATATTCTTAAATTCTTTATAGATTTCATTTGTCACGTAAACGCATAAAATCCAATCCGTCTAGTCGCGATTCCGAAAAATTCTGAGGAAACGATCGGATTCGGATCCTTCTAGCGATCCTTTTTGTATTACTTCTAAAATGCTAAAGCCATCGAAACAAAATTCTGCTCCAGTCTTAGTATATTTCGATAACAGGGGATAAAACGATTTTGAATAAACTTCGGAGCGATGCAAGCAGAAGAACTGCCGAGTACACAGAGCCTTCCCGAAAGTAATTAGAAAAGTTTTAATTCGAACAGCATCGCTCAGCCAGCAGATATTAAAAAGTACCTCGAGCTCCCGGCGCTGCCTAGACACTTCATCCTCCAATTTCGCGACCTGTTCCCCTGCTTCCTTCAATCTCCCGATCCCGGCTTCGAGACTGTTCAGTTGTCGCTCGACATCTTCGCTCCAGGTCGCGTGCAGGTGTTCCCAGGTATGCAGCAACGCGAAAAACCTTGCTGGCGCTTGTTGCTGTCTCGGAGCCTGAATATGAGCCTTCGCCAACTCCTCGATCCCCGGAGAAGCGTCCTCGCAGTCTGATTCAATGCCGTTCTGCCGATAGGCTAGCTCCGTCAGAGCACCCTCGCTGGACCACCATTCGCTCCCGATCCCTGGACCGATTATGCCACAGTGCTTCAGGAGACCCGAACGAGTTAGCCAAGACGACTTGATCTCCCCGTTGTCCAGAATTATGGCGACCCGGAGGTAATTTCTTAATCCTGAACAGTTGGAACGGCACAATCGCAAAATAAACCAGCAAAACAAATACTTGACGGAAAACTGCGTCAGAGTGCCCTTTCTCTTCCATCGTGGTAAACTACTCGGTGCATCATCCGTTGCGTATTAATGTCAGCGAAATAAATGTATGAAAAGTGACATTTCACATTTTTAACAAGGAACGCGAGACCGAAAGGTGTGGCAAGTGGTAAGGACGCGTGAAGTGTAATTTGTTCATAAGCGGCGCGAGAATAACTAGCGTGAAAAAAGAGAACGAGGAAAAGAGCTTTTGCCGCGAAAGAGTTTCATTTCGCGCGTTCGCTACACCGTACATTGTTTTGTTACTCGGTACTAAACTCCGCTGCGCTGCGCAGCTTATTCAAATCTGATAAATAATATATTTTCAAGCGCAAGCGTGAAAGTCTTGTTGGAAATTGCAGCTGAGTAATTGTTCGTGGATACATGATTCCCAATCTCGATAATCGTAAATAGAAAATATTACACCTAGCGTTGACAGAAGTACGAGTTACGGGCGACGCGACGTAAAATTGTGCTTTCGCTAGAACGAATCGTTTTTGAAATGGGCTGGTGTCCGCTTACGGTGGTAGAGGTATTGTTCCAAAGTGCCGGAGAAATCTTCTCTCCTCGCCACGTCGGCCAGAGGCGCTATTAAACCGTCCAGTTCTTCAGCTGTAAATAGTCCTGGAAGTTCGCCGCGTGACACTATTGCGCTCGCCAAAACAGCCAATCCATTCTCTCTCGTGTGATGCTCCTCCAGCAGGAGCAGAGTCGGCTCGCCGTCGACGCCAGCTGCTTGGACCGCTGCTTTCATCGATGCTCGACCGCGTCCTAAAAAATCCCATGTATGGAATGTATGTATTAACCAGTTTTTACGAGATAATTACCGAAAATCCATTGCGCTATCGCGAAACAAATTGCTTTCTACCTTAGTTGCTACCGCTTACACTACTTGTATTTCAAATTCGAACAAAAATATCGCTAGTAACGAATTTAATCGAGGGAAATATAGCGACTATAGTTGTTTTTATAATTAAATCTGTACCAGGTCCCGAGTCTACCAATCGAAGAGAAGAAAAGATGGCGGCCAATCTTACAGCTGATTTCCGTCCAGCTCCAGGTCGTCCAATTAAAATCACACCTCTCAAGCTGGTCCCGAATGCCCAGCTCAATCCTTCGGGGAAATATTGAAAAATCGATTAACAAATTGTCTGACACGTTTTGATACATTTAAATTGACAACATACTCGAACAAATCATGAAATCTACGCGCGAGTAACGAAATTTTCATTTGATTGATTTGCCAGTGGAGTTTACGCAACAGGAGGTAGCTAGGTAGTAACTAGTCGTATGGGACTCGAATGATCGGCCGGATTAAGCTCGTTTGCAAAATATCGCGAAGTTAACCGAGTTAAATTGCGCTCTCACCGGCCACCGTGCGCAACAGGTGCGACGAGACCGACGCCTGCACCGGATCGCCTTCCCTGGCGCATCTCGCAGCCGCGTTAATTATCTCCTTCCTCCATTGTTCCTTGTCCAACGCAGATAAGCCAGTATTACCGCGTTTCCATATGTACACGTCGCCGACTATAGACGACGGCACGGCTACTTTCGACTGCACCATCGACTCCCAGCGTGACTGGTCCCTGGACGTCAATCTGCCGGACATGCAGCAACATGAGATTGCCACGAAAATCGATCGGAACGAAAACATGCTACGTCTTGCATAATCTCAAACTGTTTTCCTTCATTCCCAAAGCGGAGATGTTTAAACGGCGCTCGGATTGATTCTGTTTTAACGGTTAACGCTACGATAACACACGTTGATTGCGAGAAGCAAAGAATACCATAAATATTGTAGAAATTCATTTCCACCTTTGACAATCGTGAAACATTCAAAATAACAGGACAACGATCGTTTTCTGATTTTTCTTATACACGCATACTATTCAGTGGATAGTATTACAACAATGCGAAATAATTATCGATGTGCAAATTTCAACTTTTTTTATGTTCCCAATATACTGTTGGGTCTTTCTTATAGAGTTTCTTGCGCTGATTCCGAATCTGTCCTTAATTTTTCTCCTATGCGCACAGTTTTTGAGGAACATGGCTTTGAAAAAAAAAAAAACGTATTTTTCAACTTTAAACAAATACTATGATGTTATTATAAAATATATTGAATTGTTCTTTACAGCAAAAGATTCTGTAGACTTTTCCGAATCCAGTGATATATAGTATTAATGGATTACGATTATTTAAACATGTTTAAACAACCATTAAAGACGGAGAGACACCACTTTTGCACCAATTTTTGAGGATATTTTTCAATTTATCTCAAAAAATAAGGAAGCAGCCTTTTATCTTGAGAAACCACCATGTTAAGTTTAGAACGTCGACGTTTTTTTCGAACTAGAAAGCAAAATATCTTCGGCCGACATGAGTTGCCGCCAGTGGCGCTCGGGACGGGATACGGCGCAGTGACGGGATAGGGAACGGCGAACGACCGTTCTAGTGGTGAGCGCCACTGGCGACAACTCATGTCGGGCGGAGATATTTTGCTTTCCGGTTCGAAAAAAACGTCGACGTTCTAAACTTAATATGGTGGATTCTAAAGATAAAAGTCTGCTCTATCGTGTGGTATAGTTCGATTTTCCGCCTGACCCTTATTTTTCGAGATAAATTGAAAAATATCCTCAAAAATTGGTGTCTCTCCGTCTCTCCATCTAAACATGTTTAAACAATCATAATGCATTAATATTATATATCACTGGATTCGGTAAAGTCTACAGAATCTTTTGCTCTCTGTAGAAAACAATTCAATATCTTTTACAATAACATCATAGTATTCGTTTAAAGTTGAAAAAATTTTTTTCAGAGCCATGTTCCTCAAAAACTGTGCGTATAGGAGAAAAATTAAGGACAGATTCGGAAGCAGCGCAAAAAACTCTATAAGAAGGACCCAACAGTATATTGGGAACAAATTTGGTGTTGGACAGTGATTATCAAGAGTGACGAAGAGGGGACCAAATGCATTCGGCAAAGAAATCAGAGTTCGAATGGCAGCGTACCTCGGATGGAAAAGACGTCGTCCAGCATCCAACAAGAAACTCGTGATAGCCGTTTCATTCTCCGGAACGGGATAGCACTTCAAACTGTCGGCCCACTGAATCAGATGTTTCGGGGTCCATTTGATAGGCAAACCTCGACAGGTTTCCATTAGTTCGAAAGCTTCCAATATGGCAGGCGCCATCTGAGCGATCCAAGATCCGATCAGGTTGCGATCCCCTTTTAAGCTGCTGTTCAGATGCAGATCTAGAACTGCTGCAATCTCCTTCGGGCTTGGATACCTTGAATAGCATCGATATTTTCAAACGTAATCGATCTGCCATTCTGTTAGCATATTACCGACGCGACGCGACGATCGTTTAAAGACATTAATTGAACTTGGGAATTTTGTTGTATCGTTCTCGATTTATATGAAAATTATTAAAAGAGGGAATATATTTTGATCAAACTTTCGTTTCATTAGCGCATTTACGATTAAAATGTGTCTTTTCAAGCTCCAAGTAAAGCGAAACACTAACGGCAAATAACGAGTGAATAGAAGAGCCTCTAATCTGGGATGCAGTTTAGTCGTTGCATCTGCGGTGCATACAACGGTCAAAGGAATTCTGGCAAATTCCAGATCCTCTTCGTGGTATCCTCCTTCTTGCAGCAGCTCTCGTACCAACTCCTAAACGATGTACATCCAGAAATAAATGTAGAAAAATTTATATTAAGATCAATCAGAAAATTATGAAGTGTGAGGTATTACTTGCAAGTCCTTGGACGCAAGGTGCAAGTCTTCGAGGATTAAGATCACCCTGGAACCACTCCGTGGCTTGTAGGTTCTCCCATGAGAAGATGAGTTCAATTGCACGCATCCCCGCTTCAGCTTGGTCACCAAATCCTGAGCGCCGTAAAGGGACGAGCCCTTTATCAAAGTGGAAGGCTCGTTGGTTCTGATCGTAGAAAGTATAACGGATATTAGGGTGGTTTTCCCGCAGCCCTCTGGGCCCCTTATCATTATCGGTTGGTTGTTCCGGATCCATGGCAAGACGCTCGCTATGGCTGCCTTCATGGCGCCTATAAAGATAAAGTGACTAGAAAATGATGCAGTATACAGCAGGGAAATCGATGCATCGGAAAATCGAGAGAAAATCGACAGAGGAAAGACATTTTTCTTGGAGCATTAAAGGCGGTGGACAGTACCTGATAGTAAAACGGTACCGTCATCCGTGTCCACCGATTGGTCGACATCCTGAACAGCTTCTACGCGATCGGTATCTCCATTATACAATACCGAGCATGGTTTTTGCGGGTTTGGGCACCTGCGTATAAAACAATCAAAAACCATGAAGAAATGACTACGGAAGATGAAGTAAATGTGTTTATTCGATTCGGAAGGGTGAAGATACTCGCCAGCAATCGGTAAATTGATAGATCAAACGAGCCAAGTCGTCTCGAGCCGTTTCATTCCCGATTTGACTGCAGAGGGAGGCCAGCAACCCGTAACAAGCAGAAGTGTGTGTATTGGCAACCTTCAAGTGGCAGAGCGCGCAGTCCATTAGAGCGGAAGCGGAGGAAACGTCTTGATTGATCCTCAAACATTCCTCGATGATGGGGCAGAGATGGGAATTCGCTACTTCTTTTGCTGGTTCCGGAAGTTCCGACAGTTTCGACGGCACCAACAAGCTTGTGGGAACCGTGGAACCCAAGTGAACGACGCCTAATCGCGAAACGGTGGCCGGACTCGCTCCTGCCAACTTGTGAGTCTCGAAAATAAATCTGGTTGCAGAGAAACGGGAATAACGATAACGGTAAAATCCAGTTCCGATTTCCGATGTAACAAAAGCGGATATTTATCTTGTTGTTTTAGACTACTAAGCTGTATTTATCAACGAACAGAAAAGGGGAATCCCGCAAGCTTACTTAGTTCCAGGGCCAAGCTTCACTCCCACACCATTGGGCAAAGTCAGTAACCTATTGTCGTCTAAGGCAGAGTTTAAAGCCTCAGCCCAATCGGGTTCAACGTCGCCGTTAAGAACGATCCAGGTCGTTGATTCTCCTGCCGACGCAACGGCGCTCGACAACAGACCTTCTTTCCACTCCCTGTTTAATAATGCATTCGATTATCGAGAAAGTTGCGAGAAAAGCTCGTCAGCATACCCGGTATGAAAACATGAAACCGGAATTTTTGTATAGAAAATACACGTTCATTCTATGACAATGATACAAAATATTTTATTCGAAGTATTAATAATTATTACTATTAAATAAGTAATACTGTCCAACACAAATTTCAACTTTTTTTATGTTCCCAATATACTGTTCGGTCCTTCTTATAAGAGTTTCTTGCGCTGATTCCGAATCTGTCCTTAATTTTTCTCCTATACGCACAGTTTTTGAGGAACACGGCTTTGAAACAAAAAACATATTTTTCAACTTTAAACGAATATTGTGGTGTTATTATAAAAGATAATACCCATGATCTCTTACGCTTAGGATTCTCGAAATATATCCACTTCTCATCGCCAGTCACAATTCGATGGAGAAATGACTTTCTTTTGTACCTGGCGAGCAGCATTTCACAAGTGGTTTTTCGGTTTTCCTGCTGTCTTTCATTCAGTTCATATGGAACCCATTTTCCCATATTCCGAATCTTTCCCATGGCTTTCAAGCGTATGGAGACGGCTTCTCGTGTCACATTTAATTGATCCGCGAGTTATGGTTGCGTTTGAGCGTCATCCTCATCCAGCAATGCTTGCAAGTAGCTGTCTTCAAACTTTTTCGGTGGTCTTCCACGTTCTTCATTTGTCACATCAAAATCGCCATTTTTTAATTTTTTAAACCACTGAAAGCACTGTGATTTACCAAGAGCATGCTCACCGTAAGCTTCAACAAGCATTCGATGCGATTCTGCAGCAGTTTTCTTCAAATGGAAACAGAAAATCAATGCTGCCCGCATATCTTAGTTTCCAGGCACAAAATTCGACATGTTCAACGTTATTAAAAACCATGCTGTTGTATGAAACTTGTATGGTCGTGAGTTGAAAATCTTTACCAGATGTCAAAACAAGAAAATGGCGTCAACGACGCGGTTTGACGGTAACTACATTGACAGCTAGAGCCACCTATGGGCAAATTCCGGTTTCATATTTACATACCCGGTATAACTTTAATCTCGGTGAAATCTCTGCTCTTAATCTTAAATTGGAATGCTTAATCTTAAATATAATGGTAATAGGTTCGAATGAAAATAGTTAACGATATACCTAGTGTGCGGGTCCACGAGTCCAAGAAGCCTCGACTTGGGCATAGCGCCAGGGTACACGTGAAATTCGACGACCGGCTCGCCGATTTTCGTTAACGCGTCGCATAAAAGCTTCCTAATGGTTGTTTTACCGCTTCCTGCCGGTCCGACGATTGCGACGCCAGTTCTGCCCTTCAGTTGGTCGTTCAACTGTACACATCTGTTCGCAATTTCGTTGCTCAGCTCTTGGTCGGCACAAAGTTGTCGCAGCACGGTCTGTAAATCGCGTCTGTCGATGAACATCGACGAGGAAGGGTTCGCGTTTGGAAAGATGTCTTCCAACAGCGACAGGAACTTCGTCGTGTCGTCCTGTGTCAATTTTGGCAGCGTCGAGGCCCTGATCGCTGCCACCAGCCTGGAAAACGACATATGTATTATTTATAACGCGAAAACGTCAAAAGAAACATTCGCGTTTTCTCCTGACCTCGAAAGAAAAATATTTCAAGTGAAAATCAAAGAAGAGGTTGCAGCTGAAGAGAAAAATAGGAGAAGCAGATAAGAAGAAAGAGGAGGACCTGCTGGTCTCGTCCATTTCAGTTTTCAACGGAATGGCGTCCAGGACGGATCTGAGAGCCCTGAGACCCCAATCATAGTGTGGCTGGCTGGAGAGCAATATCTCGGCGATGTCGAGCGTCTCGACGAGCTGTTTCGCGAGCGTCGAGGCGTCCAGGAATCCGGCGCACTCCAGCAACGCCTTCACGATGTCCGATCTATCGGGATGCGCCATTCCAATCGGCCTGAACAGTCTCGCCAGGGAATCCGGAAGTTTCCTTCGGCCACCGTACTCGATCCCAGCTGGGTTCATCGTGATGAACACGCAGCAATGAGGATCGAGGTTCACCTTTTGATCGGCTAAGAAAACTTGGGAGGCGCCGTCCCGCACAGCTTCTTGAAGAGGTCGAACCAGCATGGCGACCGCGCTTAGGGTTTCCTCTTCGAGGCGATTGAACTCGTCGAAACAGCCCCATGCTCCCGCTTGGGCTAAGCCACCGAGGATTCTTCTCATGCTACCGGCATCCATGCCTAAAAACAAATCGTTCGTTTGGTACTTAGCAGAATGCTAAATATACGATTATGATTTTATAAAAGACGATATTAGTGTGTATGTTGCGCACAACGCAAAAGGTGAGTGAACGTTATCACTGGACTACGGATTTCATGGGAAAAATAATAATAAGTGGACGAAACATAAAATTGATGGTAATTCTGCTCTGCTTTTTTCTACCTAATAATAATCGATGCAAACAATTTTTATATCGGATCAAAATCCGCCGTCTACCAATGATCTATTCAGCCTCTACAGAAAATAAAAAAATTGATAACAACGATAAATTAGTCGAAGGAATTTTGCTGGATGTTTCTTCGGAAAAAGAATTTGCACAACAGCAAGATAGGAGTTGAAGGAATGCTAGCAAAGCGCAAGCCGCAAAGCGGACGCGCGCGCGGGTGGGCAGGGGTGGGCGCCTCGACGTAAAAATCGATTTCGGGGGGGGGGGGGGTGAACGTCGCGAATTATTACCTTCGTCGCAATTGAAAACTAAAACCAGCCTGCCTAGGATAGCGCCGAGAGCTTTCACGCTCTCAGTTTTCCCAGTTCCAGCTGGTCCGGTTGGACTGCCACCCAGACCGAGCTTCATCGCCTGTGCTAAAGCCAAGAAGCACCTCTCTGTCAATGGCGTCTGTACCAAACCGACTGCAGCTCCTTGATATTCGAAACGATACGGAAACTCTGCTCCGGCACAGCGGACCACTGTCCCTTTATTCTGCAAGCAGAATTGCAATCTACAACTGCCACGGTTCGACTAACATTTTAACTTTAACCCCTTGCCTTACGATTTAAGTTCCGAGAGCACGTCGCGTCGCGTGCCTTAATGTAAATAACAACGAGGTCGGTCACGCGTTGAGTATAATAAATTTTATTCTGCAACACGATTTACTATATGCAGTATGTTTCTTTCTTCTTTTTCATTTCTTTGTTCCATTTCCAGTGATCTTGACTAGTGCGGTCGTTCTAGTCTGTCGCGTGTAGCCCAGACGACCCGATCGACGCTACTCAGAACGTCCCTCACACGTGTTTTTTACGTTTGGCCCGATCGAGGTATGTACCACGTCTCTCGCACGATATTGTAGGCGAAGGGGTTAATGAACTAAATACAATATAATTCTGTTAGTTTGGAATATTTAACAAATACTCTATAAAAAGAGTATAGATTTTTAAGTGAACTTTTCAGTTTTTTTTTCAAGTTTCCTCGCTAAAAGGAACAGAGAAGCGAGCGACGACGACTGGCAACGTTAAAAGTAACTACCGCTCGAGAACCGTCAGATCCAGACTTCCCCGGCCAACAGGCAAGCAAGGTCGCCGATAGATCGTGATCGTGACACTCACGGTTCTGTAGCACCTCAATTGTCTCCGCCAAGTCCAGACGGTGCTCTCTCCTTGAACGGTGACATTCAAGAGATTCCTGGCTGTCCCAAGATGATGGACAGCGTCGAGAAGGAGACCGCGAGCTTTCAGCGCAGTCAGCTTGTCACCAGCATCCTCCAAGCCCCTGTATCTTGCCCTTTGCGTCTCCAGATAGTCCACAAGATTCTTCAAAGACGAACGGCCTTCTTTCAGAGCGATCTCGCATCGTTCGGCGAATCGAATCCTCTCCGCCAACAGCAGAACCTCGAAAACGAACAGGTTTCGCTCTATCTCCTAATTATACTAGTACATGATCAGCTAATCCGACAACGAAACACGCGACGTGCTCTATTCGGACAATCGAACAGATTCACAGAGGGTTAAAAAACACAATAGAAAAGAAACCGATTGTTTTGCTAGGACATATCCATCGTAATTAAAAGGCAGGCTAATCGGGAGCTTTACTTGTGTCGGGTAGGCGGAAGGGTCGGGCGAGGTATCGGCCAAGCATTTTTCCAAACTCTGTCGCAGGGCGGTCTTCATTCCATCCTCGAGATTGCTCAGCCATCGTGGTAATGGCTCCCGGAGGTCGACGGGACTCGGTAACTGCAATATTTCACCTTCTGGCGATACAACGGCCGTCAGTCCATTATCGTCCTTTATTATCGATCCGACGCCTTGATACAGTTTCGGTAGATGAGCTTCCAGGCCCCGGCCGTGCGCTGACACTAATTCGAGAAGATCCTCGTCGCTCAGGAAATAGAGGCGAGGGTAGGACGATCGCTTTTCCTGAAAGGGCGAACACGCCGCGCCGGAATGAAAATACCGAAGCTAGGAGCATCGCGGGACATGGAACTGTCCGATTCAACCTCGACGGCCTCTCGGCCCTCGACCGTGAGAGCTTTCAACTAGAGATTAGTGTATTTAAATACATATGTACACGTGCACGCATACGTCGCGTCGGTAAGTATATACGTGGCATTTTCAGTACACATATTATTAATATTCTGCTATTAATTCGGACTCAGCCTCATCGAACATCTCCATGAGAATGCATGTTTGGGCAAACTTCAGAAATCAATGCTTATCGCACAAGTACCTACATCGTTTGATCCCCTTATAATTTGTTCTTATTGCGTTTGACTATATATTTAACAAGAAATCACAGACCTCTAAATATTCGTCGAGGCTTCGTTGACATCTGTCCAAGTGATCTTTCAGATTTGCGAAGGTTGAAAGCGGCAGCCTTCTCAAAGACGACACCCTTGGATCGCGCGATATTTCACCCATCAGATACCTAAACATCGATCATTTTCTCATAGAGATCACCCTGATAAAAATATGTTCGGAAATCTTGGTTATTTCGGAAGAAGACCGTTGCTGGAAAATCCTCGAAGCCGAATAGTATCACCTGAACTCTTTGTTGGCCCTGGACCACCTGCCGGTGTCATTGGGCGCTGCTCCGCCTTCGTAGACGGGCTCCAAGTATACCCATTTCCTTTGTACGGTGCTGAGAGTCTTGATCCTCTCCTCGACTTCTGAGAGTCCGGTCTCGCAGCGAGCTACCCTCGCGGCGAACCTCTCGTAGCCTGCAGCTCCCTTCGCGCTCTCCAACAGCAGCCTCAGTTCACCTTTCGTTTAATGAACCTAATTACCAGACCCGGCGAGCCACTTGTGCCCATTGTCGGCTCGCTATATATACGCATGTAGTATATTATAGTAGTAGTCGAGACCGTTTCAGGAAACGGCAACATGAGATTTACCCGCCCTCGCTAACAAACTGCCGTACTCCTCGACAAGCAGAAAGCCGGCGTTTTTCTTGTCCTTTGACTGCTGGAGCTGAAAATGCGCGGATGCCTCCCAGGACTCGAGCTCCATCAGCCCCTGGCGGATTCCGCTCTCGGCGGCAGCCCTCTTCGCGATGTCCTGCGCATTATTCGAGAATCATACATGGTTACCGGTTACCGCACGCGTTATATTACGGCTCGCACAGCCGGAACAAAGTTTAATTGAATCCCGGCTATTAGGGAGGTTCGTGCGCTCTCTCTATCTCTCACTCGCGAACCACCGCTCTTCCCATTGAATACGAAAGCACTCTGCTGCTGCTGTAGCGTAATATTATTTTACAGTCTGCCACGCGGCTGCTTTCTAGTCCGTGAACGGTGGTGCGTGGATGAGATTCATAGCGAGGAGATGACCACTTTTTTGATCATGTATTATTCATGGACTTGTTAAGACAGCTTTCCGAAAGTCTCGAGAAGCAGATCAAATATCATTCTTTAAAAGAACATTCGCCGCGATAAGATATCCATCTTGAACGCAACGCAACCGAAAGTCCTACCTTTATCCTCTCGGAATTCTCCTCGATCTTCTCGACGGATCGCAGCAGGTGTCCCAAGGTGATGTCCCTGACGTTCTTGACATCGATTAAATTTAAAACGGACCTCAACTCGCCCCAGTGTTCTTCGGCGATCTCATCGCCCCGAAGAAGCTGCAACCACTCGATCCCAGCTCGGATCTCGCGAACTTTTCTGCCAACGTAGGTGCTAGCTTCCAGCTGATCTCGCTCCTCGAGGGAGTCATCCTTTAATTGACCCTTCAGCTGAACGCGTATCCTGCTCTCCCAGGAGTCGAGCCAGTCGTGAAGCCTCGGCAGCCTCCTCCTAGCTACTGTCCATTCTTCGTCTTCTTGGTTCTTTAATTCTTCTATAAACTCTGCTTGGAATCGACAGTTCGACTCCTCAACTTCCAGCTGCATTTCCAGATTCTTCACGATTTCAACGTTGTCGTCGAGTAATTCGTCGATGCTCAGCTCCACCCTTTGGCAGTCGGTCTTCAGCACGTCCAACTGCTCCTTCAAGTTCGTCCATCTTTCTCTCATCGAAATGATCCAATCCAACGAGACAATCTCTGGCTTCGAGCACCATTTCGTCTGCCATCTTTCGATCTCGTCTCGAAGAGCTATTCCTCTGTGACGCAGGTTGACCTTGGCGTCTTCGAGTTCCCGAGCTACCACCATTTTGTGACGCTCCAGGCGGTCCGCTAGGTCCTGCCAGGATGAATGCGCTGCGCTGACCCCTGGTTCAATCGATGATCGATGGTTTAGCAAAGTTTTCCAATATTTATTCTAGCTATTTATTTAATAATCATTTATTCAAGAATTAAACGACCTTCTAGCTTCTCGCTGGTCCAAGCAGCCAGAACCTTTGACAACCCAGCGATGGCCTCCATTTCTTCAGCCATGCCAGAAGATTGCGCTTCGATTCGTGCATGAGCCTCGTAAGCTAATCCAACTTCCTCCACGCTTCTGGGTCTACGTTCCAATTCCTTCGAGGCGGATGAAAGAAATTCTACGATGGCCACTAGCCTGGACGAAGCCTCTACCCTCAAGTCCGAGCACAAACGTTCCCAATAACGACGGGTCGCGGATTCTAAATCGTTTCTTGTCGTCGCTGTGTCCACACCGATACACCAGATCTTGACCTCGTTTCCTCGCAACTTCCCCACCTAATTTCAAATTCAAAGTTATCAGAAGGATCTTTGTCCAAAGTCAAAATTCTCTACAGCAATTGCTTCAAACGTTAAACACATAGAAATTCGCCTCTTGCTTTAATTCATAGTTCTAACAAGTAGAAAATAGTGTATTCATTTTTTTTAACCTCTCCAATGCGCTATTCATATTTTACCTACCCATTCCAGCTGCGTATGTATATCATTTTCAATCTAACCAAATTATTGAAGAAGGATCAAATCAATATCTATTTCATTTGTGCATTAAATAATTAACAAAATAGACTTTTGTGCTCTACCATCGAATGGATCCGAAAGAAAGACGAATGTTTGTTTGTTTCGAGAAATTTCAACAAGTCAATCTAATCGTTCGTTTCGTGCGAGTCCCATTGTATTCTGTAGCTGTAGCGCAGCTGGAAACTCATGAAGAATTTAATTACTCACTGACCTCTTGAGCCCATTGTTTGGCGTCTTTGAATGCTCTCGTCCACTCCTGCGGCGAACGTCCTTTCAGACTTCCCATTGAAACAGATCAAACATCATGAAGAAATTATTTCATGTCCAATCTAGTATAGCTAGGTCTCTCTCTCTCTTTCCGCGAGGTATTCTTTTACATAGTTTCTTTCCAACGCGTTCTTTTCTTTTATCCACAGTTACGCGATTTTTCAATACGTCCCATTCGCAATAGCACGATTTTTTAACACGTTCTATTCTCATTCACACGATTTTCTGTTCCCGTTTTGTTCCAGCGAATTCAATAAGCAAAACTAAATAAAATGCCAGTCTTAACGCAAGTACAGCGAACGTTCAAACGATTAGGGTACTTCAAATAAATATGTACGACTAGGCAGTAAATCAATGAATACTCCAATGAAAATGCTTCGTCGTTTTCTTGTTAAGAATTTAACTAAAATTTAAAAAAAAAGAATCTTGTACTTCCAAGATCACTTGTTTAATCCCGAAAGACCTAGTTATCCACGTGTATATGTGATAGTTATTCTGAAGATAATTCTAAAAAAAGTCACGTGTTTTCGCACACGGTGTCGTTACGCGACAAGCCCAAGCCCCCCACCCTCAGCCCCCCCACCAAACACTGATTGTAAGTCAGTTAATTCGAAGCAGGTACCGTTCAGCAGCGTCGATTTTCGCCGGGGCCGCAAGATACAGCCATTTCGTCCTGAGCGTTTCCAGAGCGGAAAGAGCAATTTCAGCCTGCTTGTAAACGCCTCCGAACAGATAGCCGCTTCTTTGAATCAGGTCGCCGAACCGAGCATCGATCGCGTCCCCGACACCTCGAAAATTCATCGGAATCGAGAGCGATCGACGGATCGACGAGTACAATTTCGCGCGGATCTCCTCCAAAGAAGGTCGCCACTGCAACGATCCATCTCGGAACGTTAGTTCAGCTTTAACATCTGGCAACTTCTTCAACAGAGAAGGCAACGCGCCCCTGAAAAAAAAAAGAAAGAAATAGTAGCGGGCTCTCGGTCAGTCTCCACCCCTTTTCACCCCGCCTCCTTTATGCAGATCCGCACCATGAATATGAAAATTACGCATTACGATCGGTAAGGAAAAGGCCTTGCAGAACGCTCGAAACTCATTCGAGAGCCGCGGTCTCGGTGCATTGATCGCGCGAGAAAGGATAATGCCGAGGAAAATTGGAAACTTTTTTCATAAACGCCCACCCGTTCGATCGTTCTGTTCGGTAGTCTCTCGAAACTCTTTGCAACTCGAAGATTTGAGAAGAGAAAGCAAATACGTCTCGAAATCAAACTGTCTCGACCAGCGTTACCATATTTTTATCCCTCTATCCCTCCCGGCCCCTTACTCTTCCGCCTCTCACCCAGTTTCGCAGCGTAGCTCGTCTTTGCCCTCTTCCCACTAACGCTGGCGACAGTGGCGACACGCTGGCGTACGGTAAGCGTGAAACGAGCTACGCTGCGAAACTGGGCGAGAGGCGGAAGGGTAAGGGGCCGGAAGGGATAGAGGGATAAACATATGGTAACGCTGGTCTGGACGCGCATCATCGAATCGAAGTTTCTATGTTTCCAAGTTACCTATAAGCAATCCCCAACGCTTTCAGCAACTGCCTATCCCAATGCAGTTTCCAGGCTTTCGTGTTCCCGTACTCCACTTCCACGGTATCGACGATCGTTCTCATATTCATCAACGCGTCTTTCCAGGCATTCTGATTCCCAATCAGGTTCACGGTCTCGCCTTTCAGCAAGTTCGACACCAGATCGCGTAGCGCGCAGTGCTTCGCCACCAGATCCGAGTTTTGCTGCGCGAACTTTCTCACCTGTTCGGAAAAACTACTTAGAAACATTTGTATTGCAGACGCGCAGAATCTGCGGTCCACCGTTATAAAATAATATACGATAATATAAGCGTGCGTTCGTTAGGGTGTCCCTTACGAATGAAGGAGCGATAAAATGTTAGGACGCCCTCTAATTTTATTCCTTTTATTCTGAACCCTGCCTCAAGAAGCTTAAAGTTAGGATATTCTGTAAAATTTTATAATATTTATCACTTTTGTCGTTTTGAGTGAAAAACTGCTTACAATAGATAAGTAACGCAATGACAATATAATCACACAATTTATTTACATAATACAATTTTTAAACGGAAAAAAGGTTGGTTGAGAAGGAATTTTTGGTCAATGTTTTTATAGGCATAATTTTTAATTGTTAATTTTAATTGTTTCATTTGTAACAGGAAACTTCCGGAGAAAATCTTTGGCTTCCAGAAAGTCCATACAGTCATTCCAGTCCACTGTGTCTAAATTTAAAAAGTCATGAGACAAGTCAAATCTCCGGAAAGTTTCTAGTGACTTAGGAGAAATAAAGTCGCTGATGCCTTTACGTAGGAAATGAACTACGTCTTTTTTATTTAGGGACAAACATTCGTACCCAATATAGAGGGAGCTATGGCCACCAGCCATTTCAGAACGTATGACTGCAGCCATTTTGCGTCTATATTCCAAAGAATCAGCATCATCCACTAGGGCCACCGCGGACCACTCAGGTGTCAGATACCATAGATGGCCACAAAACTTTTTTACGGCTACGTCCGAGATTTTTTTTATATATTCATACTAGCATATTCATACAATAGTTCCAAAATGGAAGGTCACGGTACGAAGCTTCAATGGCGCTGGGTGCGGTGAACCACGCTCTCACATATACCGTTGACACAAATAAACTAAATTCACGTAGTTGTGTCTCCTCATGGTGTCCCTTAAATAGGAAAATTTTTAAAGAATACAGCGCCCGAGACATGTAGCGACTGAACTAATCGATACCCGTACACACGCGGGTTAATTCAATCACACTTGTGGTTACACACATGCCCTGTGTGTCATAGGGTTGCGTATTAGAAAACAGCTATTTACCAGAGGATAGTATCATTCGTAACTTCGAGCCTCTTGAGGCAGGGTTTAGAGTTGCTTGATCAAGCCCAAATTTTGCACACTTATTTACCACACCAAAAGGAAAAAAATCAGGAGTCGTCTCGGACCGAATTCATAAATTTAAAAAAAAAAGACATTATAAGGGACACCCTAGCGTTTGTTCGTTCGTTCGAGTTTACTCTAAATAGTTACCAGCTCTTTCAGTCTGGCGGTATAGGCGTCAACCGCCATGGGGTCTGACCAAACGACACCAGACTGTTCCTGAACAGCTCTAGCAAGTTCTAAAGCAGTTGTCAGCATCAGTGGCCTCTGAGAGGGCACCATGCGATCCCCAATGGTGTTGTGAAACGTTGCAACTTGCTGCAGAGCTCTGGCACGTCCTGCCAAACTTCCCGCCCTTTCAACCAAGTCCCTGACCTCTCGAGGAAGTTCGACACCTTGACTCGAAAGCGCTCTCGCCTCTCTGATTAGGGTCATTAATCGTGGATCGTATGTTACTCGCATCATGCTGGTCCCTGTTAGCTCTACCACTGCCGAATCCGTGCCCAGGGATAGCTCCTTTCTCGCCACTGCCTCTTTCGTCTCCTCTGTCTGTTGAACGAGTTCACGAGTTAGCTGCTGGAGTTGTAAAACTAATACATGACCGAATTCATATACAGTGTGTCCCAAAATTCCTGCACATCCCGGAAATGGGAGGTTCCTGAGACCATTTGAAGCAACATTTTCCTCTGCAAAAATGTTATCCGCGGCTTTTTTTAGGAGTTATTAACGAAAAACAGGGACCAACTGCGCGCTAACTGTCTATTGGTCGACTGTGCCAACTCGCGTCTAGATCGCGCTCTGATTCGTCCGTGTTTTTCGTTAATAACTCCTAAACAAAGCTGCGGATAACATTTTTGCAAAGGAAAATGTTGCTTCAAATGGTCTCAGGAACCTCCAATTTCCGGGATGTGCAGGAATTTTGGGACACCCTGTATAATCGACGATATTTATATCGAGAGTTTCAATCTATGAAATCGATCTTTTGCAACGCATCGACATTTCGCGCGGCCATTCAGCAGAAAGGAAGAAATTAAATCGAGAGAACCGTGGCGAGGCGAGGCGAGGGTCTGACGAGAAGATCGATCTCGAAGAATGAATTTACAGCGCCTGTGGGTTGAAGGTGCAGGGTGCAGGAGAATAAAACCAGCAAAAGCGTAGAAAGATAAGGGAGAGCCTCACCCAAGTTTCAAGAAAGCTCTGTCGCTTTCTCTCCACGTCTTTCAGAGCTGTTATCACCTTCGACGAGACCTCCTCGTAGCCAGGAAGATCAGCGAGCAGCTCTTTCCCTAGTTTATCTAAGCTTTCCAGCCTCGTCTCCGCTGATCTAGCTGCTTGAACTTCCTGAAGTATTTTAGGACTGTCCAAGAGAGCTCCCGTATCCGGCCCAGCCAGACAATTATCTGCCGTTTTCACAATTAATTAACCCGTTAGCGCTACGAGGCTTTGATCTTCTATGCACTCGATATGCCCGATCGCTCCTTTGCAAGCAGTATGTATCTTCCAGAGAATTATTATACAACATTTTGTTACTTCAAGTAGATTATCCGTGTGCAAGTGGAATTTTTTCGACTATTTCGCGCGTATTAGCAATACATATTTTATTGTAATAGCTTACCGATAAGGTCTCCGTAAGCGGAAACCAAGGTTTCCCGTTCTCCTCTCAAAGCCCTCTTCAGGCCGTCCCGCTTCATCAACTCAAAGTAACGTCGAAATTCACCGAGCAGAGAATTCGGCGTGGTGGCATCGGCAATTTGGGTCTTCAGCTTCTGAGCGACGCGTTCTTCGGCAGGCATCAATCCCTCTTCGACCTTTCGTCTGAGTCGATCCCAATCCAAAGTAGTTTCGTTCTCGTTGAAAACCACTGACATAAATCGCGAACGGTAATTTACAACTTTATTGCCTCGCTCGTAACTTCAGAACAATCTAATTTAATTGTACCTTCTTTACTGTGACATCGAATCATTTATATTAATCGGTGAAAATAAAGATTCATTGCCTCTTCTTTAAAAACATTAACAACTATTTAATGAAATTTTCCTAATTATGTATAACGATTCAAGCCTAAAATCAAAATCCCATCGAGAAAAAATAATGAACTCGTGCAAAAAGTACAAACTCGTACAAGCTTTGGAATTTATTTAGCGCAACTCAATGAAATTTAGATTTAATCCCAAGTTGAACAGCAGAACGTGCAACAAATGCGCAAACAACAACGTATTCATAGAACGGTGTCATACAGTTAGAATGCTGAACAATTCCAGCATCTTCGAGGTACTACTTATACATACTAGCAACGCGATAATGGATTCGGAATTGATCGAAGCAATATTTTCAGGAAAACAGTCGAAGAAGAATACCTCTAACATCGTCGAAGCATTGCAATAAGGTGTCGGTGCCAAGCCCAGACCTCTCGTTCGGCGTTAGCAGCCTTGTTAATTGCCGATACTGTGCACGTAGTTCGGCAATCTGCCTAAACATTGTGAAAATCGCTTTGTCTTTCGCTTCGAATCAAAGTAGAAAGTTCATAAGACGAATACATACCTGAGTCGTACGCCGATGAGCGAACATCTTTCGGGAATGTGGCTGGGTCCTTTCCAAGGATGAAGAGAATGATGAGGCCAGAAGAGCGTTGTGAATTTCTCCGCCATGTTGGACCATTTTTCGCAGACATTCGCACCGATCGAGATCGCTTCGATCTTCACGCGATCGTCGGAGGAACGAATCTACTTTCGAGGAACATTTCACAAACAATATGACCAACGGGATACTCGAAATGTTCATGAATTTCTACATATGGTATGTATGTATGCTATCGTTCATAGGAGAAAATCATCACCTCCTCCATGACATTTCGGACCAACGACACCGCTTCGTCTCCAACGATGTCCAAAAAGGACTTCATTCGATCCTCCGAGTACACGGAATCTCCCAATTTCCATAAATCGTCCACGTAACCGGAAACTGCTTCCACAGCATCCTCAACGGCGATCAGTTCATTTCTGATACAGAATTTATACATATACATACATATCTTTTTATGTTCCCAATATACTGGTTGTTTCATTTTCAATTTACCTATTCTATTTACTGTGTTTAATATACATATATTTTATTGTAGACGCAATTTTTCTTCCTTTGAAAAAGGTTCAAAACTGAACCGAAACGTTAGGAAAGAAAAAAAGTTTATTGCAAAATTGCTAGGTTTAATAAGTGATCGAAATAGTTGCGCCGAAAACATGTACGATCGATAATCGGGATTATTTTATACTGTTGAGTCCTTATAGAGATTTTTGCGCTGATTCCGAATCTGTCCTTAATTTTTCTCCTATAAGCACAGTTTTTGAAAAACATGGCTTTGAAAAAATACATATTTTTCAACTTTAAACAAATATTGTGATGTTATCGTAAAAGACATTGAATTGTTCTTTACAGCAAAAGATTCTGTAGACTTTCCCGAATACAGTGATATTCAATATTAATACATTATGATTGTTTAAACATGTTTAACATGGGCGAAGGTATTTTGCTTTCTGGTTCGAAAAAAACGTCGGCGTTCCAAACTTAATAGGGTGGTTTCTCAAGATAAAAGTCTGCTCTATCCCGTGGTATAGTTCGATTTTCCGCTGGACCCTTATTTTTTGAGATAAATTGAAAAATATCCTGAAAAATTGGTGCAAAAGTGGTGTTTCTCCGTCTTTAATTTAACATGTTTAAACATGTTTAAACAATCATAATGTATTAATATTGGATATCAATATGATGATACTATTTCCGTGATATTTCAGTGATACTATTTCACTGTTCCATATAGCTCCCTTTTTAGATCCACGGTATAAAAATCTTGAACACGAAACTTTTAATATTAGAAATGTAATTCGTGAAACAGTGAAATGTTTGCCCGAAGACTCTCCTGTTCGAGAAGTGACGATAGAAAACTGAAAAAATAAAAGTGCCCTTCAATTTCTTTACGATGAAATAAGTGATGTTAATCATTTAGATGCTGAATTTGAAATTTACATCTCTGAGCCACAACGACGGTTTGATTTGGATCCATATGTATGGTGGAAGGCAAGGACACACAAGTATACAAGAGTATCCGAAATCGCTAAAAAATATTTAGCTATACCAGCAACATCAGCCATGTCTGAACGGTGCTTCTCGTCTGCTGGAAGTATTGTTACAGCAAAAAGGAACCGTCTTTTGCCGGAAAATGTAAACATTTTGGTTTTTCTTCATCAAAATGGACAGTTAGTTGATTAAGGTTTATTAACAGAAATTATGATGTTTGTTAATTTTCGAAACCTCTCATGTTAACTCTTGTATATTTCAATGTACTATCCGTGTATCTGTGTACTTGAATACACGGGCACACGTGTATCAAAATACACGGATAATAAACGTGTACCCGTATATTCAAGTTCACAGTTATACGTGTATTATCCGTATATTTTGATACACGTGAACACGTGTATTTTTAATACACGTGAAATGGGTGTCTCTAGTAGAGACCGTTGCGACGCGACAGTTAGGGTCGATACATATCTCAGCGGAACGATTATCGGATCGGTCTTGCGTTTTATAGTTTATCGTTCCGATTCTACGGCAACCTGAGAAAAGTTCGAGATGCTCGAACAAAGGCCAAGTGCCGAAGATCGTATCATTTGCTACCCTAACCCCATGGGTTCCCACCTTAGCCCCAGGGGTTCCTGGAACCTCACCGACTCGAAGAAAAGTATCGTAGCCGAATCGTCGTTACCGCTCAGATATGAACTGTTTCACTTAAAAACCTGGGTAAGAATCTCGGTCCGTTTATCGTTACCGGTGTGATATGAATCGACCCTTACTCGCGGCTCGCGAATTGGAATCCGAGGGCCGAGGGTGGGTGGTTTATCGAGAGAATTATTTAGTTTTCACGCGACCTAGCCACCGCGGCGCTCTCCAACTCGGCTCTAATGTTCCTCAGGGATTTGACAGCCTCGGCGTAAATGGTTTTGTCGTGCGAACGCTTCGCCTCCTGCCATCTCTTCCGCCAGTGATCCTCCTCCTCCATCACGGAAGTTGTGATCGTCGAGCCGAGTAGATTTTCTTCCAACTTCTTCAAGCACGAGGGGCTCAAACCGGAAGAACGCAACGTCGGAGCCCATACTTGACGCAGAGCCTCGATCAATATAGATCCTTTTCCGCTACCAGTGGACATCACCTGGACGAGATCGTGGAAATTCTTCTCCGTCACTTTTGCCTCTGTCAACTGTCAATTTTAACAGGGTAAGTCACACGCCAATAAATAGACTGCGCGTTTTATGCATTTCTGACAAAACCGAGTTGGCGTAATTTCAAATAGGAAAAACATTAGAAGAATTTAGAAGCACTATTATCTTCAACTTATTGACTCTCCGTCTGCAGCATTTTTATCAATGTATGTATGTCCGTATAAAGATTCTACAAAATCAAAACAACAAATCGATGATAACATTTCACAGAATTTATATGCAAATTCTCTCTATCTAAAAAGTTTAATCAGCGTGTTTTTTAAAAAAGTGAGTCATTGGCAAAATATTGATTTTTTTTATTGTAAAATGATTTGAATACAACAGTATTCTCTCAACTCTGTGTAATTTTCACTTGATTGTAACATGTAATAGCACAAAGAATATTGTATTTCACAATAGTTTTGCAACAGTTCGCAGCAAAAATGTAAATTTGCACAGTCCCTATCGCCTAGCAGTCTAGCAATTTGATAGTCCTCGAAGTTGCTTTTGTATCGATCGCCGCTCCGCGCTGCGCCGCGCCGAGCCGATCTTTACGCAAATTGATACCTCGGAAACCAGAATTTACAGGAGCCTCATTTAATGAAAGTAGAGACTCCATTAATTTAATGGCTAATGTGGAAACGAGACTGCTACAAAAACCTTAATTAGAATTCTTATTTCACTATAAATCTATGCACGGTAGAATTGCGTAATACGCATACTTCGCTAATTATTCATTAACAATTTCGATTACCGGCTGCTTTGCATTTTAACGTAGCAGTTTCAGTTTCAAAGTTGTTATTTACACATATAATATTCTTCGATCTGTAGAATAATTAATCGCATATTAATTGCTTATTACCAATCTATACCTGCCTGTTAAATGAACATCGGATCGAGTCATAAATAATTTACGTTTCGCTGGCAATTTTATTAAATAACAATTCTATCGCGCGCGCAACCCATTCTTGATATCATTGTGCCATTTTTAGAAAAGAAGACTGATAAAGCGGATAAAATAAAATGAAAAAATTGATTCAATATACTTGACGAATTTCATTTTAGTTTCTACATATATCATTTCTATTCGGTTGGCAAGAAAGTAATTTCGGTAGTTTAAAGTGAAACAAAACTCAATTTTTTTATTCAAACAATGAACTTTTACTAATGATGATGACCTGAAATCGCACTCGGATCAGTTTTTGTCCGATAAGGACCAGAAGTTTTATGAGCGCAGTATTGTGAAGCTACCAGAAAGATGGCAATAGATCGTCGAACAAAAAAAATTGGGTTTTATTGCACCATCAAATACCGAAATTAGTTTGTTGCCAACTCAATAGATATATGTATATTAGCTCTAAAGGGATTAATTAACTACGCGTTTACCATAATTTGCAATGACCCGTTGCCATTCATTAGGCAGCTGCATAACAAATGAGTAGAATCGTAAACGCATCGTTAGGCAAATACATAATAGACACTCCCCTCCCTCGTCAATTCGATAATGCCAGCAAAAAAAGTTGTCAGAAGATTGACTCGCCCCTAATTTGTTTACGAGGTCAATTCCCTCGCGACCCAACCATCGAACCTTCCCGTAATACCGCCATTTTTGGTTCAGGTATTATGTACCTTGAAGAAGACCAAAGTGTTTCTTCCAACAGTCAATTCGCTTGTCAATTGCAATCTCGCTTTGTCATCCTCGTTGTCAGCCGGCTGCGCGCACAGTGTCCTGCACGTGGCTCTGTTCAAGAAATTCTCGAGCACCGATTCACCGTTGACAGTGACCTCGTGGTCGTCGTCGTCGTCGTCGTCCTCGAGGGAAACGCCGAAGAAGTGGCCCGCCGTTGATACTATCAGCGATCTACGTTTGTCAACGACCACCATTTTTCCAACGAGCGTAATTTCACCGTTCGTGTCGCAAATGCACCGGGTGCGTTACGCCGCTACACCACAAAACTAAACTAAACAACAAACTTAACGTCCTTGCGTGCCGATCGTTTTTGTCGTCATGACAACTACATGACAACACAAGCCAGCTGTCAGGGAACTCCACGTGCTGGCAGCGGCAGCAGCGTAGCTCGAATAAACACGAATTTACGGGGAAAACGGAAAACAGCCATAATAACCCAGGCCAAACCAAGGGTTAATAGGTTGAAAATAAAATAGGTGACGGTCATTTGAAATTCCTCTAATGTTAGTACTGTTGTAACCTATACCTATACCTACACCTATACTATAAAAAAATGCTCCTGCACAGAGGGTAATTCAGAATTTCGACGAGTGTATTCGTTAAGTATGCAGAGAAGAGTATGCTGTAATATTTACGACATTCCACGGTGACGCGCGTGCAGAGCTGGGGAAAATAGTATTTGAAATAGTAAATAGTAAATAATCCCATTTATTTTACAGTGTGTTGAATTTTTGAAAATAAAATATTTTATTTGATGCAGTAATTTTTGAAAATAGTATTTTATTTTAAGAATATTGAAAATATTTGGAGTTTGTCTTTATTTGCAATTTCAATTTTTTAAATATTATTACTCAAAATAAAATGGTTCGCATTCAATAGATTTCCGAGTATAAATAGTTTCCTGGTGATAAGATACACTGTATGTTTATCAACACACCTCAGTAGGCACATGCTGTGAACTGAAGTGGATATACGCAGTAATAGCAGCAATCAAACAAAAAAATAAAACGAAAATGTGGCAAATGATATAGTTTCTTACAGTAAGTACCATTTCTTCTTGAAATTATTATATTGCTAAAATAAGAAATATTAAATAAGTAATGCGATTTCTGAAAGTATTAGGTATAACGACGCACAAAAAATAAAATATTATATGTATAATATTTTGTGTTTCAGATTATTAAAATAAAAATAGTTTTGTGTTTCAGATTACTAAAATAGAAATATTTTACTTTGTGGATGAAATTGTTAAAGTAGAAATATTTTATTTCGGGGTTCAGATTGTTCAAATAAATCGAAGTATTTTATTTCGAGGTACAGTTGTTCAAATAGAAATATTTTATTTCGAGGTTCAGCTTCTTCAAATAAAATACCATTTAAGTAAAATAAAATCTAAACTATTAAATAGTATTTTAAATATTTCTTTTCCGCCAAATATGTAATGCCCACCTCTGCGCTCGTGGTATGCAGCGATTACGTCGCCGATCTGCGACAAAATTGATTGTTCTCTACGAAACAATGCCGTTAGTCGTGAACTGTTCCAGAGGGTCCGGTAGCCACTGTTTCTCTCCATTGATCGTTAGTTGTAATTCTAACGAGCGATCGGTTCTTTGATCGCGCGGGCCATTTGCTGCGCTGCGCTGCGCGCCGGCCGGAAGTATGCATGGTCAGTTGATAGCGTATGCACGCGAGCGCATAAATCGGCCTCGGCGTACGTCGCGCGTCGGTATGTACTCCGATTGCTTATTCGAGGCGTGGATGCTAACTATACCCTGATTATGCAAATATTCGACGGTAATAACATTAACAATGCCGGCGACTTCGCGCATGCGTGAATCCACCGTGCCTTCTATTATTGTGGCTCTCGGATTCGCAGACCTCTCTTAAACTGTTAACGATCGTTATTCCTCCCGAAAGAGCCATTTCTGCAAAATACCGTTTGCGGTGGCATATTATTATGATCGTTGTATGTATTTCTGCGAGATTTTATATCTGGTACGCTTTCTTTATCTAAAAATCTAACAATTATGTGACAAACAATTTGCCTGCATATGTACACACATCGTTTCTGGTTCCCCAGACCGAAAGGATGGCAACCGATGGGCGATAAAGTGTCGAATTAATTCGAACCGTTTCGGGCCATGTATCGATTAATCGTAAGTGGGTAATCGAATCGCATAAATCTCCCCCGGAACGGTAAGCATTTTCAGTATTATATTTGAAGCCTCCGCGCGGGCAACGCGGAAACGGTTTCCGTTGCTCTCTCTTTTTTTCTTTCTTTCCTTCTCTCTTCCGGTTTCTCCGATATTCGCGGAGATTCGACTTTCATTGGACCCTTTCAATCTACGCTATCTAGCCCCGGCGAAAAAGTCTGATTTATTTCTCGATATCGAGGAATAAATGTCTGAAACCGAGAGCGGAGCCAGAGATTGCGGGCAACAGGCGACGCGACGCGGTGGAAACTCCGAAATGGAAACGGTATGTCGCGCGTCGCGTCGATTCGCGAACGATCGCCGCAGATATTTTTGCAGTGACGCGGGCTTTGGCCATTCGCTAATTGGCCGTAACCACGATGTCAATCGACGATTGTCGCCGCGTGCTCTCGCAAATACGCCATAGCCCGATTCGAGCTTTGAAATAGTTCTCTTCAGAGATCGTAAGGGTTCTAGGACTCTTTAACAAGTTCTCCACACCTTTCAAAACGGATGTCGGCAATTTTTTTATCGGATTTCTTTGAAATAGAATTGTCCTGATTTACCAAGGTTTTATGAACGTTTAAGGACCATATCTTAATCAATTCTGTTTGATCATATTCGATTCCAATATAGTCGCGCTTAGAGCGCAGGTCGAGGAAAAGGAAAGAATCAAGGATTATACGAGCGCCTTGGATCTTCTTTCATCGAAAGAACGGAAATTTAAAATTCACGCAACAAGTACTTTCAATTGCGAGATCCAGTGTGGACACGGGCGACGACAATGCAACGACGAAAACCGTATATCCGATGGGAAATCAGTGGTCGTCGCGTCGCGTCGCACAGTGGGCCAGATCGACGCGCTAGCTGTTCATGCCTGTTTCATCATTATTTCAAAACATAAAGACCACATTAAATATATCGTTGGATTCGTCTTGGCGTCAGCTATAACATTATTGAATAGAAAATATAGAATTATAAATAAATAATCAAGGTGAACACAATTTTTTATTTAAAAGAAAGAAGTTATTGAAATCTTTTACATTGAGATTTGTAGAAGACTGAGTACTGATTACTTTTTGTAGGAAACATTTTTTTGTCACACCACCGGAAATGTCTGAAAGATCGTGTGAATAATGAATAATAATTGAAAACTGGCTATTCAGGCATTCAAACAAAGAGTAATCCATAATTTTTTAATGAATGAAGTGTGTTTTTATTACAAAAACAAAATATAATGAAATAACAAAAATGTGTTATTACTGTCTTATTTAAAGAATTACAAATATTCAAACAAGATTAAGTATTATATTTTACAAAGTTACTGACTATAATCAATTGATTATACGGATTGTCTGCTTATGACTGTATTTACGTAATAATAAACAAAAATGTATACTATAATTCCTTTTAACAAAGGTAAAATACAGGTTATAAATATGGAAAAACTGCTGGGATGCTATACTACGATGCTATTACTATGATCTCGCAAATACAAATGATTCAACTAAGAATGTTTATCAATGATCGTATAATCTAAAAACTTCATAAGATCGGTCTGGGTTAGGTCTTTACACTCTTAAGGATGTTCTGGAGGTAATATAAAAACGCAATAAAATTTTTGAAAATTTGACAAGATATAATTCTTACTAGATTAATGCAATTACCAAAGTTTGGGTTCGATTCATTGCACCGTTTAAGAATTATAGCAACTTAAAGTTTTCGCATTTTAACACGTCTTCTTATGGAGAATTCATAAAATTCCACTTCAAACCCTATTTAAACCTTGAAAAAACGCTACTAGATACTCCAGTTTTTTTTTATATGTAGTAAAAATTATGTAATTAATTATGTTCAAAATTTATTAGGATTCACTAAACAGTTACAGAGCAAAAATATTATAAACTGTTACAAAACGTCAAATTTATCGTATTGTCTCTCACTAGCATGGAAGCGCGACAAGTGTAGACCACTGAATGTAGCTACAGAGGGTACAGTATTCGCAAAAATTTAATGCAAAATATACTTCATGAATGGCTTTCATTGCCAATATATTGATGGATTTCGAATTTCTTGTACTTTTGTCTCCCATTGTACCTCCAGAACATCCTTAAATCCGGCGATTGTGCTGGCCAATCTAGCACTTTGACCCTCGAAGCACGAAAGAAAGTAGCAGTTTTATGCGCGGTATGTTTAGGATCGTTATCTTGTTGGAAGATAAAGTCATCTTCCAGACACCAGACCAATCTTTAGCAGAGACTCCTCTGAATACTCGTTGAGGATGTCAATGTATTTGTCTGCTGTCATAATACCATCGATCTTGACGAGATTTCCCACACCCGACTACGCAAAACAGCCCCACACCATAATACTGCCTCCTCCATGCTTGACAGTTGTTTGGACATTTTTATCCAGAAGCTTTTTGCCGGGCTTCAACCAAACCCGTGTCCGTTGTTTATGGTGAAACGGGTCATACTTACTCTCATCACTCCAAATAACCGTTTTCCAGAAGTCCACTGGCTTATCGACGTATTTTTTTGCAAATTGGAGACGTTTCAATTTATTAACTTTTCGAATTAAAGGGCGACACTGTGCAAAACCGCTCCGCAGCCCAGCTTTCCGAAATCCGCTGCGCACGGTTCGTTCAGAAATGCTATGTTGCACATTTCCCCTGATTACACGACTAGTAACAGTCGGATTTTTCTTCGTTTGCCGGATAATTCTACGATCCTCGACTGAATTTGTCTTCCTCTTCCGTCCGCGATCGATGTTATCGGCTATTGTGCCAAGCTCTACAAATTTTTTATAGATCTTTCTGACCGCTGCTTCACTAACATTGTACTTTCCACCGATTTTCCTATCGGAGAGCCCCTTTTGCCGGTCGTTAACTATTAATTTTCTAATTTTTACGGAAATTTGTTTCGCTTCCATGTTATTCGCAATGGAATGATACAATCTTGCTTCTAAGAGCACTGATGGCTAACTCAAAACTTTATTAATACGTTTATTTGTAAACGTTCTTTTATCTCCAATCGCAAGGAAAGTATCCTACATGCCATTACTGCTGAAAGTAAATCAACACTCTAATATGTACTTTATTTTGTCCGAGGAAATTATGACAACAGACGTAACTAATGGACGATGTTTCATGTTTTTGGAATTATTTCTCATTGAGTTTAAAAGTAAATACTTCTTTTTCTGCAAATACATAATTATTATATCTGTAAAAACTACGAAGTTATAAACGTAATTGTAAAAATATTCGAGGTGCGTAATTTATTTTGTCCAGTACTGTACACGTGGCACGGGGGGCCCCGGAAGTTTGACCGCTTAGGGCCTCCAATTGTCTTGATCCGCCACTGGTGGCACGTGAACCATGTAGTACGAATTTAAGGACCCGTATTCACGTGTATTTTAGTAGACGTCCAAAACCGCGATCTCTAATACCTACTCGACGGAGACCGGGTGTCCGGGTTTGCGGGTCGCGGTGACCGGTGACGGCCTCGGGACCGGAAACAACGTCGATCGTCGCCGCGTCGCGTCGTCGCGCCGCGCCGTAACGTTCCTTCGTCGAATCGTTGGAGGAGGAGTAGGAGGAGGTGGAGGAGGAGGAAAGGAATGTGGAAAACGGCAACTGGACAGACGAGAAAACGATTTTTTTTTTCGGCGACGCGGACCCGGCCCGGAACGCCATGATTGTCGCCGATTTATTGCTCTAGAACTTAAGATGAAACTCACGGGCCGTGGCCGCGTCCCCCAGAAAGGCAATACTGTGTTTCTTTTCCTCCCTCGGGACTACTATATGCGCGATATACATACAACATACACACACTCTTGTCGCGCTATACGCTCTCTCCAGCTTTCGCTATATTCTCGCATTCGTCGCTCTATCGTGCGGAAATCTGACAGCTGCACTGTGTGACTGGTTCTTTTAAAAACACACTATCAATTTTCGTGGGAAATAACAAATTTCGCGAAACGGAAGATTAGAATTTATTTATTTATTTATTTATTTTGACAAGTTCTGACAACATTACGTAAAATGAACTTCGGATATAGCAATTTTGTAATAGATCATATCCGAGGATAGCATAGTGCGACGAATGCTAGCCCAAAGTTGCTCCCCGTTGTCGTCATTGAAAATCGTTATCGGCTCAATCTCACCTAATAGTAATAGTAACTTTACAATCGCTATTTTTACAAACATGTTACAGCCATCGCAGCGATCATGGGATACGTTGCGACCGAGGTTCAAATATTCACAGAAGAACACCTAGAAAATAATCTCTCGAGGCGAGAAACGCGATCGGAATACGTATATCTTAAGCTACGTCGACGCTGTAGCAACATCGAGCAACTTTTTTGTCGACGTTGCGTGTCGATCTCGATGAAATAGCTTTTACCGAATACATAAAACTCACTCGATGTTGGTTCGGCGTGGACATAGCTTTACGAGAGAAATCGATCTTGTTGGTTTAATGTTAGTTCGTTTTTCAAGTTACCGTACAGCTTTTCTTTATCATTTATATAATCCCCCTAACGATTAATGCTAAAAGCCGAGTGTTAGGCACACGGTTCTAATCGACGACGAAGAGGAAATTTTCTCTTTTTAATGAAAAGAAAAATACGCCTTCCGGAGGAGACCTTTGAGTCTCAACTTGTTCACCTGCAATCTCGTCGGAGAGCCATCAAAGTTTAAACTCGACAGCCGTCCAATATTAGTCTGTAGTCTGTAGTGTGCTTAACAATCGAATATCTACGAGACACTGTACCGCGAGCCGTGAGCCGCGTGGTAACAATAGAGCGATCGTTTACCGATCGATCGACCTAAAAACGGGAAAAAAAGAAACGAAGGAGGCAGAAGAGTCGGGCGCCATGAAAAAGGGAGAACAAGAAGGGTCGTGTCGTCGTGTCCATTATTCAATTTCGACGAAGGTTAAAGGCTAAGATTAACTCTAGGAAGTTAGTTCAGCTTGGTCGCGTCCCGTTCCTCTCGGAATTTCCGAAGAAAATTGCGAGCTGCTCCAGGATGCGAGGTTGAACAACAGAAAATAGATCCGAGATTCATTTTTCACAAGTTAGGTTCGCTCACGACGATCCCGACGAGCGACTGTCTTTTACATCCGATCAAAATTCTATACTTATTACTAGACCGCGGATGCTAACGCGCGAACGTTCGTTCGGCCAAACAACGAAGCTCCGTGGAGTCGAATTTTTGCGAAAGAAAGATCGACCACGCGTTCAGGTCTCCGACCTTTGTTCGATCGATGATCGCTATACTCCTTTTTTCTTTTTTTCTGTTTTCTTTTTTCTGGCCTCACGCTGAGAACTACATGTTGCGATTATCTTCGCCTCGGGTCTGTTTTTTTTTTTTCGAAAAGCGGAGTATAGCGAGTCTAATTACACCGAAGAGTGATGAAAATCGTGTGTAATCGCCAGCTCGAGGGTCTAGGAGTTTGAAAATTCTTGGAATCAGGATCGTTCGATGAAACTCGAGAGTAAGTTTGCTGATTTTCGAAGCTGAACCAAAGTTTAACGAGAAACCTATGCAAACGAGAGGCAGTTTGGCGCAGAGACAGTGGGACACTTGGAAAAGACGCGATATTCTTTATTTATACTCTTTAGACGAAGTTTAGAAGAAAAATTAATGGTTCCATACTTCTGCGATCACATTGAGATTGTTCCATGCTTGAATTTCTTTATCCTTATTAAGGGGAGCGTTTTGGACCCTCGAAAAATTGTAAATTCGTAGTGATAACAGTATTATTAGGATTATTATTGACTGATATCTTATAATGTATTTTTCCATAACGTATTAATCCGTTAGAAGGGAGAAAAATCTTTGTCGGAATTATACATATGTATATGGTAGACGTGAAATTACTACCGCATACCAATAATATTTTATTTTACTTTACTTTGGAGATGGAAATTTTAAATATATCAAATAAGAAATCTTTTGAATATTATAATAGTAATTCTCAAAAGCTTCGGTCATTTTACGTGTAATATACTAATATTTGACGGTTCCGAAATCCGTGCTGGAGGATGCGTCGATAAACGCTTTCGCGTTGCCAGCTGCTACGCTACAACTAAAATACCCGTTTCGAATTTCGATAGTACGATTTCTACAACAGTGTGCCAAATGTTCGACGATCAACAAAGACGAGTAGATAGGGCGATTAATTAATTGTAGACGTAATCGTAGATAGAAAGAAGAATTTCCAAGCGTCGCACGTTTCTGTCCTCACTCTGGTTTTGCTCGTGCTTTCCTATTCTTCTGTTTCTGTTTTTGCCCCAGTGTCCGCCGCTCTCAACCAGATAATTCTGATTTTGTAGAATTGCGTTAGGATTGCGATTAGGCAGTCAACGTGTCAGAAGTCAGCGGAATGTAGGGTAGTAGAATGTGGAGTAGTGCAATGGGTTCCGTAAGTTCCCGGAAGAATTACAAAGGCATTACGATTAATACTTCTACACGTGAAAAATAATCAGAACAATGTATCTTACACTCGAAGGCATCTCTAAGTCGTTTCTCTTCTTCATCGTCATAATCGTCGTCATAATCGTCGTCATTATCGTCATCATCTTCTTCTTCTCCATAGTTAGCTGATTACCGATACTCTACGGATATAGCTATTTTATACGTTATAATAATACATATATACGCATATGTATATTACTCCTCGCTAAACCTCTCTTCCGCATAACGATCCTTAATCGGTAATTACAATTACAGGGGATTAAGAGACACACGGGGAAGGTACACGCGCCATCATTAATACCATACTTTTGCTGGAACCACGTATCGATTCCCTCGATTCGATCGTTCCGGATTCTCTGTTTTACAATTCGACTTACTCTCTCGGCACTGTTACGATTCTTCTTCATAGACTATATTAATAATTCAGTATTAATTGGATAATTTAGCTTCGGAGATCAGCGAGTCAGCTTGATTTGATGGAGATTTTGAAAACGTATGGAAACGGAATCTTGTAGAGTTTTAATAGAAATGTAGTACATACGTAGTTTGCAGCGAACTGGTAAGCGAGTTCGTAAAATTAGGGGTGGAAACTACGTTTGGTCAGACGTCTTGAAAATTATGATAATTTTCCAATATTTTCAATTGTAACAAAAATATCTGACAAACAGTTCTGCGATAATATTTTACGGTTGATGTATGTAGATAGTTTCGGTACGTTCCCACGCGAGTGTACCAATTTGTACACTTTGGGAAAGACTAAACACGGAAACAGAGCGTTGATACAGTGGTGGTAGAAAGAAACTCTGGAGAATGGTGGTGTAAAGGGAAGCATACACGTCGCTTTAAAAGATCATTATTTCTACAGAAAAATAAACAACAAACTCGCTTGAGAGGTTTATTCAAGAAAAATAGGGTTAATAGCAACTTTCGAGGAATCGTAGTCTCTCTCCGCATCTCTTATACACTCTGCGCATTTATAGAAAAAGATAGCGACAACATTCTTATAAACAATATATCATTTATACAGATGGGAGTCGTACAGTGCCGAAGCTAGATCCCGCTTCCACCGTTAATTCACTCCGCTATCCACAAGAGAAAACATACACAAACCGATAAATAATCCGATACATTTCCTTTTCTTCGGTAGTACATACACATGTAGTATGTACCAGACGACGCACAGTGGGCCAGAAGCCGATCTTTTTGGACAAAAATCTGCCGACAACTCAGTTTTTCATCGATTCAATTGGAATTTTTTTAAAAAATGTTCGTGAAGGACTATACTTTGATGACGTGCTGCGCGAAGATCGTTAATTATCAAGTATCCTTATCTACAAAACAAAATAACTCCGATACTTCATCCGCCCATACCATGAATTTGCATGTCCCAGCTGAGTTGCCGACACTTCTTAACCCTAAACCGCTAAATTTTTAACTGTAAATCTGGCCCTGAGAATTACCACACAATTGAATAGAATTACATTCGACACTTATGAGACTTACCATTAATTTATTGATCCAACAGCAGCGTTTTCGCTTCTTCAGAAAGAACTTCCTTGTACTTGCCATCCTTTATTCTTAGAGATCTTATAAGTAGATCGGATGATAATAACATATGCCGTATAACATCTATATTCGTCTTTTCTCGGCAACACATTCGGGAGTTTTCAGCTGGTGATTTCCTGAAGACTTTGTTCTTTGCCTCTTGTGACAAGAAAGCTGATTCTGTGAAATTCAAAGAATATTGTTCGGAGACGGCTAAATTGTGCATTAAAATTTATCCATGGTATAAACTACCTCGATCAGTTCATAAGGTACCGCAACATGGAGGTGAAGTACTTGCTACATTTGAACTGCCAATTGGTTTGTATTCAGAAGAGCCACAAGAGGCAAATAATAAAGTCTTCAGGAAATCACGAGCTGAAAACTCCCGAATGTAATTCTATTCAACTGGTAATTCACAGGGCCAGATGTACAGTTTGAAATTTTGCGGTTTAGGGTTAAGAAATGTCGGCAACCTCAGCTGGGACATGCAAATTTATGGTATGGCCGGATGAAGTATCGGAGTTATTGGGCTTTGTAGATAAGGATTCTTGATAGTTAAAAGAAAATTCCGATTGAATCGATGAAAAACTGAGTTGTCGGCAGATTTTTGTCCAAGAAGATCGATTTTTGGCCCACTATGCGACGCGACGCGCAACGCCAGACTTCTGAGAACGACAAACGTTATATTTTATAGTTGGTGTTTCTTATTTTTCAAGTAATTAAATAATTTTCTGATTTTATTAAAACTAATTGTAAGCGGCAATTTTTCCGTTGCTGCTAATATTCGCTATTAAGTCTTTATAAAATTAGAGAAAGAAGGGTATTTGGATCCCATTTTATTAAGCAGCATTTGTACTAGAAACCACATGTTTCAAGTTTCATTTTCACCAACAGTTAAGCAGTCCAAGTTGAAAAAACTTGAAGCGACCGGTACTGCACGACCCTTTTCCGTATATCATTTTCTCTCTATATATGTATATATTATATGTATATAGTATAACAATTAACAATATCCTGCTGCTCGTAGGAGTCTTAAATACATTTGTTCCATTGCGCATCGACGTGAATCGTAAAGAAAACGGTTTTACGGAGTAGTATCGAATGAAAATACATCGCGCTTTCTTTTCACCACCAAACATTGTACTACATACCGATGATCCCCCGGGCAATTAGGATAGTCTCCCACTTCCAGTGATCGCAGAGAGGAGTTTCCTATGTAAAACGTTTTAAAAAAAAAAATCAAACGAAGAGACTCTGCTGATCAGCTGTTGAAATCCTGTTATTCGATTAATCTATACAACGGTGTGAATCGAATCGAATCGAATCGAGCAATCGATCGAATCGCCTCGGCGCGTGTCTACGAAGAAACTCACCTCGCTCTCGGGGTGTGTTCGCAGTTATGTTTGTCGAGTTCGCAGGACGAATATGCTCAGAAAGGTCTCACACTATACATACGGCATACAATATAGAATAATTCGAGAGTAAAATTAGAATAGTCTAGCGTGTTAACAGTATAATAATAGTAGACGATAGACCGTCGTTTAAGAGCTAATTGGTGTTCGTACGTTGATCCCCTTTTTTATTTTGGTACCGAGTAAGATATTCTCTCTCTCTCTCTCACTCTCATTTTCTCTTGTTTTTTTCTAGTTTCTTTTCAAGATCTTCGTTTCTCGTTTCTCTTTCACACGTTCTCCACTTTTTTCTTGTTTTTCTCACTTTCTCTCTGTCTCTTTCACACTGAACCCCGCACTCGTTTATCTCCCGCTCTCATCGATCTCAATTGATTAACGGCTAAATGAGCTGACGTGGCTACGAGATGAACATGGCTGCTTGGCTCTCTTGCCTCGGAAATCGAATGCGAACACGTAGGATCAGCCCGAAGCTCATGATTCGACGATTACGTTTAAAAATTTGCAAAAATTCTGTAATATACGCCTCGATGTGCCTGCAACGTGTTAAAATTTTTCGAAAGTGTTTACACAAAACTAACCAAGTAGCCCGCCCTCCGCAGGCAGAGTTGGGCGAAAAATTAATCAACGATTGACGACTAAATTTCTACTTCAATCGTTAATCGCAATTTACAATTAATCTCCTAGTTTAGTCGTTAATTGCGGTTAACGATTAAATGTTTATTAATCGTTTATTGCGATTAACGATTATTAATCGTCAATCGGATAATTGATCAATGATTTACTGCTGAAATCTCGAAATGAAATACGTAATCAAAGCTGTATGGATACTGAAAAAATATGTGAACTGAGTTTAGGTGTGTATTGTCATTTGGGTCTATAATACAAACTCTGTTTACGTGCTTTTATGTTTGAAGTTATTATTCCTGGAAAGCTACGACGATTGACGATTTTAAATCAATCGATTGAATCAATTCGCCGATTTCTTCATTTAATCAACGATTGACGATTAACTTCATCAATCGATTGAATCAATCGCCGATTTTTCGACGATTTCTTTTTTTAATCGTACGCATTAATCAATCAATCATGATTAAAATTTTAATCGATTAATGCCCAACTCTGTCCGCAGGTAGGCCCTCCGTATACGTACCTGAAAAGGTTGTTATACAGGGTGTCCCAAAATTCCTTCAACAGCCGGAAATGAGAGGATCCTGACGTCATTTGAAGCAACATTTTCCTTTGCAAAAATGTTATCCGCGGCTTCGTTTAGGAGTTATTAATGAAAAACGAGACCTAGACGCGAGTTGGCACAGTCGGTCCGGCGCGCCAGCTGTCTATTGGCCGACTGTGCCAACTCGCGTCTAGGTCGCGCTCTGATTGGTCCGTGTTTTTTATTAATAACTCCTAAACGAACCCGCGGATAACATTTTTGCAAAGGAAAATGTTGCTTCAAATGACGTCAGGATCCTCCCATTTCCGGCTGTTGAAGGAATTTTGGGACACCCTGTAGATAGCTTATAGCAGAGAAAAAACGAGCACGGATCAGTTCCGAACCGGCCGATTATTTACAATTTTCAAAACCACCGCGTTCCGACAACTATATATATATAGATATTGAAAACGCGAATAAATGTGGCCAGTTGAAAGCTAAATTAGAGACGGGCTTGAAGAATTTAACCAGCAAGATGGGATCTCTTATATATAGACCCCGACAAATGAATTTCACGAATAGCCTCGTTTTTAATAAATTTGGGATAAAGAATAACACAGGATAAAAAATAAACAAACAGATTGAATTTTATTTATATAAAAATTCCTTTGAAAAAAAAATCTGAGAATATTATCTTAAGAATATTCTGAATATCGATAAAGGTGCTTTTAAAAACAGATGCGTATTTGTATGCAACGTTTACACGATTTATCGTGTAAAACATAATCGTCGAACCCTGGGGACCTCGCGCGCTTTGGCACAATTCCGCTTGAGCCGATGCCGTCTCCCGCAAGCGACTCGCCGCGCCGATCGTTCTTCCTGGAACGAATGATCTATGAACGATCGCGAGGGTTGGCGTGATCGATCGTCGCTGCGAGCTGATCCTACCGTATATCCATCGGTTTAACCCCCTCGGAGAGTGAATAAAGCCCTATACATATACAATACAAACTTCTTTTAGAACATTTATCGAAGGTGTTTCTTTCAAACATCCCGTTTTTCATCATCATCGTATCAGTTTCCAGAAACTGAGATAATGATTTTTGGCTACACTGTGCCAAAACAAACATAATCACCACTGTCCCAAGGGTCAATGTTTCCTTAATTCGGCGGTTTCCCTCTGTCGACTAGCATACACAGGGTGTTCGAGAAGAATGTACGACCGAGATATAAATGTCAGTAGAATTCTCCCTAATTCTAAAAACATTGAGAAATAAAGATAGGGGAAAAATGTACAATACCTATCTATAGATCTCTCTATTGCCAGAACGTTTAATAGAATAGAATAGAGAATTAATTCTGAATATTTTTGGAGCATTTATAGGACATTCATTTATTTTTTTCATAGAATTCAGATAACTTGGTAGAATTGTCTGAATTCATTAAGAACATATACTATATCTAAAGTTATCGGTGGTTATTTTTTTTTTGTTACAACATTTTCGTTTAAAAATTCACCTGTTAACCGGGGAAGACGAGCAAACTAATCGGTAACATAATAGTTCAGTTTTTTTCCTTCGTTCAATTATAACATTAATTCTATAACACAAACAAGCGTTGTGTCGTGATCAACGTATCGATGAAAGAATCGTTCATCTAACAGCTAGCAAGTTAATTGAAAGATCTCTCTACGATCTCTAGGCTTCAAGTTATTGTCGGACTTGTGTTAAATTTTCCGATTCTCGGTGATACCTTTTTCGCGAAACACCCTGTACACACAAAAGGATTTTTGCGTAGAATGGTCCAAGCAGTGCGAAGGAGTTCCATGGATCCTCGCGGACAAGAAAAAACGGTATCGCGAACAAACGTCTGCGTCTCGCACGCGCGATAAATTTATCAGTATTAACGTACGTATTGTAGAAAATATATGTGTATATGTATATGTAACGCGACACTTATAGAAAAAGATATGTATCCGACGCGATGAGATTATACTCTAGAATCTAGAACAAGCGGGTACAATTCCAAAGGGTTGAGGGTCATAATAGAAATACATGCCAGCAGAGTCGGATAGAAGTTGAACGAATAATTATGAATAATTATTTAAATATCGGTTCTCGCCCTAGCACCGCGACGACGAGTCGTGCTTCGAATCGATCCGCTTCGAACAGCTCTTGGAGCTGCTAAAACTCTGCTGAGAACACGTCGGAATCGGCCTCTACAAACAACATAGTCGATCGGGAATCATTCTCTCTCTCCCATTCTCTCAGTCTACAACGCTAGGTCGCCTAGAAATGGAACGTAGAAAAATATAAAATAAAATTTACACGAACGAATACGTGAACGGTAGTCTCGAACGACTGAGTACCCCGATCTATCTGATCCCCTAATCCTAGTGTCTCACTAATTTGGTACAGGATCGCCGCGCGCCGCGCGACGCCGCCGTCCTCGGCCCGCGGGAATACACGGCGCGATCGAGATCGCGGATGAGCAACAGGATCCTCTTCTTCCATCGATCGTATTCTTCTTCTTCATCGTCGTCGTCGTCGTCGTCTTCATCTTCGTTTTCGTCGACTAAATGACATTGTTTCATTTACTCAATGAAAATGAATAAAATAAGGCTGTTGGTAATTTGTCATAGCGATCGATTCGACGACCTTCGACGAATTCTATCACACAAGAGAAGATCAGGAGGATCGTTGTCCTGCGAGCAGCTAGCATGATGACCATTGTCCTCCAGACGTCGATCGTTGACAGCAGAAGCGATCTCGACGGGTAGCACTGACAGTCGTTGTTCACACACGATCGATACATACGATCATTCTATCCCCAATCTCTCTCTCCCTCTCTCGTTTTCGATCACGCTGGTGGCTGCGATTCGGTGGACTGATCGCACAATGCAAGCTGATCGACAACGATCATCGGCGATCTAGGACTTCTCCCACGGATCCGGGCAGGGTTCAACCAGGGTTCGCTCAGGCCCTGCCAATTACGGCCGTAGGTCAGAGGGTGTTCTCCATTTCTTCCGTTGTCAGCTGGAACTGCTCTTGACCTATATCACCGAACAACGTCGATTTAACGATCCGACGGACGGGTAACAATAGCGGAAGCGGCGTATATTAAACGCGCGAGAGACGAACGCTTTTTAAATTTCGTTCGAGGCGGATTTCGGCTGTGACTTTCGAAGATGGTTTTTCGAGGTTTTAACGCCTACCTGTCCCGCCTGTCGATCGAACACGATTTTAATGGATCAACAGTGTGTCCTTTATATTGCTTTTGTTAGTTGCGAATAGTGCAAATAAGCTTGGTAAATTTAAAAGTAACAAAAAAAAATAAATAAACACACTCTACACACATAGGTACATTAAGCATACGCTAAAGCATATTGGGTCATTCCATGCCAAATCGATCACTTTTTGCAGGCACCATCGTCGATTTTGTTCTAAATGACATATGTCGTAATCCATGTGAAATTAGGGAGGGGTTTGAGTCATCATTTAGCCGGTTTCGAATTTTTTTAGATATGACAGGCCGTCGAAGTTTTCAGTTTTTGCCCATTTTGGCGATAATGGGCCTCACTTACGAATTTCTGTCTCGGGAACTATTTGTCCGATTGAGCTACATTTTTTTTTTATTCGGAAAGGATTCGGCTATTGAAAAATAATTTTTTCAACCTCGAAAATCAACTTTATAATGTCGAAAAATATAAACAAATTCTTTTCTTACGATGAGGGGCCAGACTGATATAAATTTTGAAAAAAATATGGTTATATTCCTTGAAGTTTCCTCCTTAAAATGAGCCCTCGAAAAAGATGGAGCCATCAAAATTGGCGTCACAATGAGCTGATAAAGGGCGCCTTGTACCTCCGTTTCAGGTACAGGCGAGTCGAGCGCACCGCTACTAAGGTCTGTTGTCTATACCGCTAGTCTTGAGAAAGTACCAGCAGACTCTATTCGACTAAATAACCCTATTTATATCTCGAGAACAATATTAGTAACCACTCTTGGTTAAAATAACAAACATGCTGATTGTTTACAAGCATGCTTTCCAACAGCATTACCAATTACAGGCAGCTAGATGCTATCATAGCTTTACCCCATTATCGAATAAAGAACTGCTATGCAAAAATTGCTCGTGCGATAATGATGGCTCTGTTTTTCGTGTAATGAAATAATTTTTCTTATACTTTTTTCCATAATCCTTAAGTCCACCCCACACTTCTATCCATCCATACTTTTTACCATAAACCCTCCTTATCCCTCCCCGATGGAAGAACACTACCTTCTCGAGGTTTCCAATTTCCATTGAGCATCGACACCTTTTTTGTAGAGCATATAAAATTCGTATAAAAACTAATATATCTATAAATAAAGTGTTAGAAAAAGAGAAAGGTGTTGTTGGTCAAGAGTGGTTACTAAATAATATTGTTCTCGAAGTATAAATAGGGTTATTTAGTGGAATACAGTCTGCTGGTATTTTCTCAAGACCAGCGGTCGGCTCGCCTGTATCTGAAACGGGGGTACACTTTTTCGAGGGCTCATTTTAAAGAGGAAACTTCAAGGAATATAACCATATTTTTTTCAAAATTTAAATCAGTCTGGCCCCTCATCGAAAAAAACGTAAAAAAAGAATTTGTTTATATTTTTCGACATTATAAAGTTGATTTTCGAGGTTGAAAAAATTATTTTTCAATAGCCGAATCCTTTCCGAATAAAACAAAAAAAATGTAGCTGAATCGGACAAACAGTTCCCGAGATAAAAATTCGTAAGTGGGGCCAATTTATCGCCAAAATGGGCAAAAACTGAAAACTTCGACGGCCTGTCATATCTAAAAAAATTCGGCTAAATGATGACTCTAATTTCACCTGGACTACAACATATTTCATTTAGAACAAAATCGACGATGGTGCCTGCAAAAAGTGATCGATTCGGCGTGGAATGACCCTATTCTATTCGGTTCTGCGATAAAACGATAAAAACTCGAAACCTCGTGATGATTTTTAGTCGCGAACAAGATCATTTCCTGGATTGAAAAATTTCTGAAAATTCTGAAAAATGCCCAATCAAAACCAGAATACCTCAACCCTGCAATGCCGATACCAGAAACGAATTGAGCATTTTTATTCTGCACGGAGGCCCGCCGTGTGTTTTAATTTACAAAGATTTCCAATATTTTCGTGTTGTGGAATGAAATTGTTGAGCTAGCAGCAATTGGAGTTGTGGATGACAGAATGTTTCGAGTGCGAAAGGGTTAATTTCCTGTGGACCATTTGTGCGCCATTTCGCATGGCGCATACTCTGTGCGAGCGATCCCCTGTTAAAATTGCAATGGTACGCGACGCGACTCGGGTGGCGCGCATAACTATTCGCTGTGGCGAACGACCGTCACTTTCTATTCAATATCGCCGTGACTGGCGGAAAAGAGAGTAAAAACCACTCACTGAATAAATACGCTGCAAGGTCACGGTCCTCTGCTTGCAGAGCAAGATCACGGGGCGTGTTGCCGAGTCGATCCTTGACGGTTAAAGTAGCGCCGCCCGCCACTAACATGCAGCAAATGGAACGGCGCTTATATTGAGCCGCTTTGTGCAGAGCGGTCTGACCTCTGGAATTAGAAAACACAAAAAAGGAGTCTCTTGTTATTCTTCGATTCTTGTTTACGCGACGCGACGGGAATAGGCTGTCCTTTGACCCACATTCTAGCAGCAGCGATCAAGAAAACTTTAACGACCAAACTGAGAGTACTGAGACCGCAACCAAATAAACTTATCCCCTCCCGCGTTTCGCTCAACTCGCAAATTCGTAACTGTTTCGACCGGAACGAGTGCTATGGGGCTCGTTCGGTTACGGTTACGGTTACAGTTAACGTTCTACGATTTGCCTACCAACCGTCGTGCCCCACCGCGTCGCACAGTGGTGCCGAGGCGGCCAAAAATCGATTTTATAAATTTTCGATTCTAAGAAAAATATTATTTTTGTATTATCAAATAGTGAATGTATAATGTGCCAAAGTCCGATTTAAAAAAAAAAAATTGTTTACGGAGATATAGGCATGGCAAGTATCATATTTTTCTCTCTTGGGAATTCACCAGTTTTCAGCGGCATAGTTATTTAATTATTGCGTCTAGAATTGAATACTTACAGCTCTGCAATTTATAGGGGCCATTACGCATGCTGTAAACTATTAACTGGCACAAATAATTTTTCAATAAAGTTGTTTAACATTAACTAATATGGATTAATCGAAAACCTCTTTGCGTTACGCTCATTGTTTATTTATGGAAGCAAATCTTAAAAGTGTTAAGGAGCTTCGGTATGGCATTACTTGTATTGGTAAAGCTTGTATTGAAGTAACTTTGTGTAAAAAATCTCGGGCAACTTCGGACAATCTTGGCCGCAATTGAAGTTTGAATATCAACTTATAGAATTTCCAAGAATGAATCGCGCGGAAATTACGATTATTTGGGGTTTAGGGTAAAAATTTTCAAGGATATATTAGTTAGTACAGTTAGTTAGAGTGAATTGTTTAAATTAATTGTTTTTAATAAACTGTTTAAATAAAAAAAGTTAATAATTTTTTATGCTAAATAAACAAAGTTTTCGTTCGTTAGATCTCTGTTTTGCCAAAAGGTGGCAAAAAATCCGTAAAGATGAAACTAAGTAACAAATTTGTTACCGTTTTATCGTACATTGGATTCTTGAATGTATATATCACTTTCAGGGAGTAAAAACTCATGTTTTAGGTGAAATTTTTAAGGGGGGCATATCTTAAATAATAAAGAAAATTGTGAAATTCATAATTAAAAAGATATTTATTCTTCCTTTTTTTTAGAAATTGTTATTACAATTTTTTGTTAAATAAACATAGTTTTCGTTAAATTAGCGACCACTGTCACAAAAATTCAGTAGGAATTTTTCTGACAATATACAATAGTGTCCTCTATAAAAATAATTTATGTAATATAAAAAATTGTTATTAAAATTTTTTATACAAAGAAAGGATTAATAAATCATATACATTTCACATTTTTCTTTATTATTTAAAAATATTCCTTAAAAATTTTCACATTAAACTCCAAATAATCGTAATTTCCGCGCGATTCATTCTTGGAAATTCTAAAAGTTGATATTTAAACTTAAATTTCGGCCGAGGTTGTTGAAAGTTGCCCGAGATTTTTTACACAAAGTTAGTTCAATATTATACTTTGCCAAAACGATTAGTGCCAGACCGAAGCTGCTTAATACTTTTAAAATTTGCTTGCATTAATAAAAAATGAGCCGAAAACAGAGATTTCCAATTAAGCCATATTACTTAATATTTAATAATTTTGTGCTAAATTTTTTTAGCCACATAAGCGTAATACTTGTGGCAACCTATCCACAAAGTTTTAAACAAATTCATTGGATAGTTTCGGTTTTACGGATTTTTGACAGCTTTTTGGCCATTTCGCACCACTGAGCACCGTCGCGTCGCCCGGTACATCTTCATTTATTAATTTCAGTTTTTACGAGAAGAAACTATGTCCTCTGTCCATCGGATAGCATGGTCTTAAAATGACCTTGTGATCATTTAGCGATAAGGTATATCTAATTGTAAGTCAGAATTAATTGGTTGATTACATATACATATAATTACAATAATATGGTGACCGAGCATGGCGCACAGTGGGCTGGATCGAGAAATTTAGTGACATCTTGTTATAACTCTTGAACCATAAGAGATATCGGGATGAAATTTGCACAAAAATTCATTAAAAAAATAGTGAATTTTAACTGTAAACAAATAAAATTTTTTCTATTTTGTTAAACAATAATTGTTAATTAATTCTCATTGAATTTTTGTATTAATATAAAATTGTTTAAGTATAATCTTCCAAACTATTTTTTACTTACTAAATATATATATGTATTTTATATTTACATTTCATACATGTAATGTTTTCTAGAATACGTAAAATATAAATTCGAGAAATCTTTTTATAATCAACGCATACAAAATGTACTGAGGAGGTACAAACGTCTCACAAGCGTGTCAAAAGATATTTTTTATATAATAATTTATAATAATTATAAATCATTTTTCAATTTAATTGTTTTAAAATCATGTCTATTATATATAACACGACCTTTGTTATTTCGTATTATTTCATGTATGTGTAATGTGTTTATAAAAGATAAAAATATCAACAAAAAGATAACAAATATAAAAGATAAGCCAATTATCTTACCAAAACGTTTTTAAATTGATGTTAACAGGTAAACTTTTGGTCAATTTGTTTAGTTTAATTAATTATTAAAGCTGCAGTTTCTGGATATCTGCAGGCATAAAAACTGAGATTAAAATCACTACATTCAACAAATATTGTCAGATATAAAATGTAATCTAATTAACATACTACTTTATCTGCATAGATGATTAAATTAACAATTGTACTGCTTCAGGATGTAAGGTTTTCACCTTTTTTTTAACTGACTCGATCCTTAACATTGAAAGCAACGGATCGGAAGTTAACAGTAGTCTGTAAAATATGTCTTTATTTGTATTTGTTCTTGAATTTTTCCTACTATTTCTGCTCCTAAATTTCTCAATTGTTAGCTATGATTCAATGACAGATATATACTTACCCAAAAACAGTGATACTCGCTAAGAAAAACTAAGAAACTCTTAGTCCAGTTATATTATTACCGTTCATTATATTTTTAACAATAAATATTTTTTTATTTAATTAATTGTTAAAAATTACATACTTGTTTTAGGTAGGTATGAACTGTTAATGCAATTGCAAAAACATTCATATTTTGATGGTATTTAAGTACTATAACTTTAAAGAATCATAATTTGTAAGGTCGGATCGGGTCGGACGAGATTTTTGTGGGGATATGTAGAGGAAGGTCTAATGAAAATGATCTGATTTATCAGATCCGGTCCAGTGAGGTCCTCTAAAAGATACACCTTGCAAATTCTAAGAAAGTATATAGATTTTATTCGTTTCATTAAATGTTAATTTTTAATAGATTGCGAGCAACCATCCTCAACTAACAGCGTTAATTGTTACCGCAAAGGACTGTTTTTCATTTACACAAAAGACCCAGAAGAAATATTAAATAGGGTAATCAGGACACCTCGATGAAAAGAAGCAATTTTTCGCTGAAAAATACTGCATCCCAAATGTCTATATTTGTGAATTTATATTAACTATAGTCTTTGTGGACGAACACTAATATTTCAGCTTCGACGTTAATGGACATTTAGGAAGCAATACAAATTTAGTAGAAATCAATATGAGAAGGTATGTTCTCTCGTGAAGTGTCACTAAATTTCTCGATCCAGCCCACTGTGTGGCGATTCGAGCGAGGCGAAAGTTCTAAAAAGGTTGAATATTCTGGAACATTGGCCAAACAGCGCAGCGCAACTTGGTGAAAATTCGTTAGAATTTGTTATTTATAGCGACGAGTTTCGGATTCGACTGGTTTAGATGGACTTACTTGTCGTTGTCAACCATGTCGAGGATGCTCGATGGCGCGCAAGCGATCAGATATCTGATGATATCCTTGTGGCCATGCCTCGAAGCTAAGTGAAGAGCAGTCTGCCCGGAGGCGTCGATGGACAACAGAGAGTACCCTTTCTCGTGGTGTTCCTTCAAAGCCGCAAGATCGCCGATTTTCGCGGCTTTCAGTATAGTGTCGCTGGTTTTCTCGAGCAATCCGGTGCTGAAGGTGTGGACCTCGGAACCTAGACCGAAAAGCCTATCGCGTGGACTGAAACATAGAAATCAGAAATTAGCATTGATTTGATTGGTCCTTTAATTAGGCCACGGCGCGGCGCGGCAGTCCCTCCTTACTTCCATCATAATTGATCGATCTTGGTTTGGTACAGGAGAATGTTTGAGGGACCGGTACCTAATGAAAGTGAGCGGTGCCTGGTGTTGCGACTGTGCTACAGCGGTCGCAGAGATCGATTTCGAGGAGCTGCTTTGCTTCATGGGATGGTCCCCAGGTAGTTTGTTCTCTTTCCTGGCGTTCTTCGGCTCGCTGGGGGCTGTTGTGCTCATCGATCCCTGAGGTTCTCTCGAAGAGGAGCGTTGGGCATCGGGCTGCGGCTTCGTTTCATCCGGCTTCTTAGGCGGCGGTTTTTCGTTCTCCGGAGTTGCCGAAGATGTCTGCTGCGGCTGCGGCTGGGGCTGCGGGGGCTGCGGGGGTTCCGGCTGATTCTCTTTCCGCGCCGTTGCGTTATCATTCGCCGTCTCTTCTGTCATGGCTGCGATTCTCTTTGGTCGTTCTTCGCTATATTACACGTTCTTTCTATTAATCTAATGATACGATTCCATTACCATTACATTATCATGGAGACACAGACGAATGTGTGAGATGGACGAGCCGAGGCGCTTGCCGCTACTGGGTGTCTTAGCTAAATCGGGACGCCTAAATACAGGTACATGTACAGGGGTGGATTAGGTACGGAACGATACGATTTCGAAGAACTTTCTCATGGTGGTGGTGTTCAATTTTGCTTTCAGGACCTATGCCGATTCAACTTTTTTACTATTGACAGTATTTACTATTTACCGTATCTTTATGCTTGGACCGTGTTATTTGAAAATCGTGTAAAAGACGAGTCGGCGGGTGTATTTGAAAAAGTCTGCGACTGACTTATTGACAGATCTGTTACACGATCAATTTCCTCTACATAGTGTTCTGGGTCAGCGTATACCGAGAGGAGACGATCACGATGAGACTACGTGTCGGTGAACGAAAAAAAAAAATAAAGAAACGAGGCTCGAAGGTGCGACGTGGCGACGTGGCGACGTGTAAAGTACCTGGGCGAGGAGCGAGCGGTTTCGGGCTCTTGGCTCGCGGAGACCTTCCCCGGTTCGGGCTCCCCCGATGATTGATTGGTTGCATTCTCCTCGAGGACGTACACCGCCTCCACAGCCACATCGGTGACGTAATGCAGCTGCTCTTGAGCCCGGTCGATCCTGAAGAATCGCTCCGCAGTGCACGCTGCGAACAGATTTTCGGCCAATTTTATATAATCCCACGGCAAAATTATCGATCAAAAAATTTTGTTTGATTTATGCATATGCAAATGCAACTTATATGCATAATATCTTATATAATATACTCGAGCATCTGGTACCTAATCTATCGAGCACACATTTGATAATGCAATAATATTTTGCATAATGGTAGAAAAATTTTTAGTGGCGCCTCACAGTCGCCATTCGAGTGCTATGGGCTAAATGCAGAAATACTAATCTTTTTATTTTGTATAAAGATTCGCTGTCTACCAACAGCCCTTCCGACTAATAAAGCGGACGGTCACGGTCGGGGCCCTACTCGAGGGCATTCGAACGCCGCACCAGTGTCGCCAGATTGAGCTCGGATCCGAGCTCCCGTACCCCCCTACTTTCCCCTTCCACTATTCCATTCCAGCACCGTGCGCGTGCGCACTCCACGGTGCCTTCCCCTGAAATGCCTCAAAGCCGTAGTAAACTGGTCGCGCGCGGAGCGCACGTGTCTCCCATTCGCCCCACTCAATCCCCGTCGCGCACGCGCAACGTGTCTCCCATTCGCTCCACTCATTCCCCGTCAGAGAGAGGGTACATCATTTCTTTACCCCCTCCCAAATCTGGCTACACGCGCCGCACCGCGCCGCGTCGCACAGTGCTCTGAGAGCGGCAAAAACACCATACCATCAAGTGTGTCTTAAAAAACTAAATTTTTTATATTTTTGACTAGTAGGAGAGTAAATCAAAACATTTCAAGGATGAATCAGTTCAAAATTCAAATTCACTTTGTTGTAGAACGTCTTAAAGTTATCCATGCTAAGCATACCTAGATTTCGGTATAAATTCAAGCGCATGTTTGAAGAAACCGTATGCGCCTGTGAAAATAGTAATGTAGAAAATGTTTTTTTTTCTGGCTTCCTTCAAGTACGAAGACCCGGATTAAGTCGCGAAAAATTATTATTTTTAAATTTTTCGAGCAATTTTACAGATAGTGCTATTAAACGTGGAAAAGAGCAACGTTAATGAAGTTTTAAAGACGACATCTCTCTTGCGCCAACGTGCCCATGGAAAAATAACGTTTGTTGATATCTAAGTAAACAATAACTGCAAGGTTCAACTGCGGTAACCTGCGGCTTTGGGTTTTATCTCATGAAATGTCGGTGTGAACGCGTCAAAGAACGCTCCGCTGTCTTTGCCGAACATTTGACGGTCCGTCGTGCGTTATAGTTATATTGAATTATATTTCATTTTAAATTTATTTTTCATATTCAATTTTTTTATAGGTGTAAAAAATTTATTATTTATTATTAATTTATTTATTATTTTTAGTGCCCAAACTGTAAATAAACGTTACCTGTATATTATAAATTTCCATTAAATCTTGTACATTAGCGTATACTTTTTATTTAATTTCATTTTATTATAAATTACATGAAATTTTGTTATTTTTTATATAAATTAAGTTAAGAAAGGAATTATTTTATATTGTCTTTAAGTTAAATTTAACTTCATTTTATAATATAAATTTATTTTTTATATACAATTTCTATAAGTGTAAAATTTATTATTTATTATTAATTTATTACTTAATTTTCAATGTATTTATTATTTTTCGTGCCCAAGATCGGTTACAAACACTTTTTATCAAGATTTTCTCCGAAATAGAGCTTTCCTAGGGTTTTTGCCGTTTTCTGCCGCTCTCAGACTACTGTGCGCCGTTCGACGATAACGGGCCTTCTCAGGAATGTGCATTTTCCTTTTTAAAGCTCGTTCGCACGCGCTATGAATTCATAAAGCCCGCGGTAACGCGACGGTTCCGAATAAAAGTGTTTTTTTCAGAGGTACTCACGGTCGAGGAAGCAACAAGTGTCCATGTTATGGTCCTTCGCCAGGATCTTCCTCAAAGACTCGAGGTCCGTGGTCGCGTCTAGATCCAGTGGATCCTCGATCCACATTGCCGCGGACTTCTTCAGCATGTCCTTATCGTGATGGTACCGCTCGTAGTCTGTCATCTTGATCTTCATCACTGGCAATTTTAATCTCTCGAGCTTGGCGTCCTGCTGAGGCCTGCCCGCGTTCCGTCGTTTCGCTAGCATGGTCGCTTTATTCAACAGCTTCATGCTTATGGTGGATGGCAGCAGGCGACAGGCTTCGCCATCGACCTGGAACGATCGTAGCTATGGGTTCGCGACAAATCACTGGTCCGATCAATTATCGTACGGTTCTCAGCTTCTAGTTTTAGAATTTTTCATTGCTACGCTACGATATTTCTCTCACGTGTCTTTTTATTATTACGTATCGCATCGAAAAAGATCCGCAGTCTATTAACTGTTTTGGTCTACATATGGTATACGTATACTGTTTTAGTTCAGACTGCGAGGACGTCGGCTATCAAAGAAGAGAGAGAGAGAGAAAGAGAGAGAGAGAGAGAGAGAGAGAGAGAGAGAGAGAGAGAGAGAGAGAGGAAAATTGACCTGCATTGGAATGGTTTTCGTGGTAACAAGCTTGGCCGTGCTGCACTGAGCTATGCAGGTGCCGTGCCCTCCGGCCTGAAGCAATGGAAGCTGGTACGTGGTCAAGCCAACCACCTCGATCAGGCCATCCTCCGTGGATGGCTCCTTGGTGCCACTGACAGCGCCCCAGGGATGCGTCCCGCCACCGTACGAGGCTATATTCAGAAACACAATGGCGTGCACACGGTGCTCCTTCAATTTCGGTGTCAGGTCCTGGCCGTCGCAGTCCAGCGTCACGTATTCCGAGAGGTCCTTCCATTTCCGTAACACGAGATCCTTCCCGCCCATTTGACCGTAAAACATCTTGTTCCGTATTCGCGAGTTGAACCTCTCTGGGTGCGCCTCTGTAATTATTCGAAAGTCCTCCTGAATTGCTGAGTAGGTCCGAAAACGTGTCCTAGCTATCTTTTACCGTTGTAAAAGCCTAGGAGACATATTAGATAGAAAAGGAAACCGGAGTCTGTCGGCGCGGCGTCTGCTCGCGAAGATTAAAGGATAAAGTTCTAATAATTGTTCAAACTTTCGAATATTCGACTAACTCTCGCGTTTAATAAATTCTCCGGGAAATGTTGGTCACCGCGCTGCGCTGGTCCGACGCGACGGCGCAAGGGGCTACACAAGAGCACCGAGGCGAGCGTATTTAATTTTGCACCGATCAATCCTCGAACACAATTTCACCCCCATAAATATTCCTCGAGCAAAGTTCCGCGAAGTGCCTGTCCCCGGCACAGTTAAACCAAGTTAGCCTTCCGACCATAGTCGCGCGGGTCTTTAAATTATTTACGATTAATTTGAAGGAGTTCACGGGAGACTGTATACATATATGTATAGTGTGGCCGCAACAGGAACCATCGAGGGAATAATACGGTGTATGGCAGGTTGGCTCTCGACGCGGTGTTTCGCGGGTGTACCAACCTCGGGCCTCGTGGAATTCGAGGGCGATGTGAGCATCCACGCCGAGAGAGAAGTAATTATTGACGACGTTCAGAGGCAGGTTCTCTTTGCCCTTGCCGTTGTCGTCGTCACCCTGGGCGTCCGTGTTCTTCTCGACGATCAGCTCCCACCTGTCCAGCAAGATCGCGTCGCTCTCGCCGATGTTGGACAGGATTTTGCCGATCGGCTCGTCCGTATAACCACCGCCCCACCCTAGGGCTCTCGCCAGATCGTTTCCGGTCCCAAGAGGAAGCACTCCGACCGCCGGCGGCGGAGAACAACCGATCTGATCGAGGACCGATAGCACCCAGCCGACGGTACCGTCGCCCCCGCATGCCAGCACTCGGAGATTCGGAACTTTCTTGAACAGCTCGAGCCTGAAACCCATTTCGAATGGACTAAATTTACGACGCCATCCGGAAGCACCTGGATGTGGGAATGTTACAAATGCGTTGATCGAAATTTCGTTGAAGGTACAGTTTGAAGATATATGTACATATGTACAGGGCGGTACAACATGCGCGATCGTTTGTCTACAGTCTACGCCCTACGCGGTCATAAACGCAGACCAAAATACGCCCGAACTTCCCAACAAACTTCTCACTCGAGAAAGTTTCGATAATGCCCACAGCGACAACCGTTCACCTTTATTCTCCTACTTCCTGGCTAAGAGCCAGTCCCGTGGAACTTTAATTAAACCTCTTGTTCATTTATCATATTTTCCAATATCCCGGCCCACCATTCGCCTAATCCATTCAGCCAATTCATTGTCGACTCAATTTCCATTCAATTAACCTAATTCTCCGGTGAAACTCGAACCGCTAAATTTAAAAGTCGCCCAACATTCCTCGACGCGACGCGTTGCGACGTTTTACGATAGCAACTCTAGAGAACGTTGACGCAGTGGCGCACCCAGGATTCAATCTTAGGGGCGGGGGGCCAAGTTGAACCCAGTCCTAGGTTTTGCGCGATGACCTTTTTCTAGCCAAAATATCTGTCAACGGTACCCAGGGCTATTCCGCGATTTTAATTTTGGAAACTGAACATTTTTTTCTTGGGGGAGGGACTTAGCCCCCTGGCTCCTCCCCTGGGTGCGCCACTGCGTTGACGAACAACCTAGCAAGAGCATGCCTATTTTCAGTGAAATATTTATGTATTACGAAATACAATCACAGAAAATTCAGAATACATTAGTTATCGGAAAATTCAGGTTGAAAGCGCGAAATAGAATCTGGTTCGACCAGGAAACTCCACGTTTCTCGTTACCGTAGCTGAGAAGCACCGCATCGACGCGACGCGACGGGTCTCGCTAACGTTCTAGCAAGTTTAACGCGAACTCACCCCATTCTGGGTCCACCCTGCGTCAGATCAAAGACCTGTCTGGGATTGAGAAGCCACTGGAACTTCTGCAACAACTTCGCGCCCTGATTGCCACCAGATTTCGGGTTGATGAAGACCAGCACCGGCTTCACCGTCGGCGTGGGAATAGGCTTCACCACCCAGAGCCTGCCCTGGTCCTTGTCCTGTTCTTTATCCTTTTCTTTTTCTTTTTCTTTAGATTTTCTTCGACTTTCACCGGACTTCTTCTTCCTCGGCGATTTCCTCAAACTGCTCTTGAAGCTGCCTTTCCGCGGCAACTTCACGATCCAAGACGGCGGTACTATGATGGACGCGTGACCACCTAACTCGCAATTTTCGCCCACTTTCTGCACGCTGAAGCAGTTCTCCTTGTTGTGGTAGGCGATTTTGCACCAGCTGCAGCTGACCGCGACGATCTCCTTCGAGGAGAAGCTCAGTTTCGATTGGAAAGACTTGCCGCAGTTCGAGCACTTCCCTTTCTGGGACCTACGGTGGACCCAGTGGTGCTGCGTGTTCGTTTGTTCGCGATACTGGCGAACCCCCACGTCGCGGAAGCTGGATTTGCAATCAAACTTCAAGGACACCGCGCAGACCGCGTGCGCCACTACTCGACACGCCGCGCACTTCATACGAGGCCCGTGTTTCTGGAATTAGAAAAATTAGTGGTTTGTTAGATTTTTTCAGGTTTCTTCCTTGTGGGAGATCATTGTCAAACACAATAAACACCGAATTGTTTGGGGTTTTTCATTTTTTACGAGCACAGTTTGCAACAGCAGAAAATCTGAAGAACTTCTCCAAAATATGTGAGATTTTTTCAAAATTTTCCAAACGGAAAATCTAATCTACCCTATAACTACCCTCGCGGGAAAGCTGGAGGGCTGAAATTTTACTAGGAGGGGTTTTTTCTTGGCGAACTCTCGAACGGTTTCATTTTCATTGTAAAACCTCTGAGGGTAGTTTGGACCATCTTACTCGGCGAGAGGCCGTTTCCTTAAAGTTGTGTACCATAGACACGGTAGATTTATGCGGGGATTGAACCTATTTTTTGAAAGAAGACTATACCATAAAAAGTTGGAAAAGTTCTTGCCACCGAGTTTATTTACGGATGCGTCGCGCGCGCGGTTTACACGTGTGTCGCCCATTTTATAGGCTAGTCGCAGCTGCCTCTATTTTCTCTTCTTTGTCTACCCTCGCCTCTTTCTCTCGCGTGCGCGTGTTGTTTTTTCTCTCTGTTATTTTCATTGTTCGGGGAACTCGCACTTGAAACGCGTGCGGCAGATACCTGTTATCGAGCTCCACCTCTCTCCCTCCTCTCTGTTTGTTTCTGTTGTATTTTCACGGGACAGCGCCCTGTGTCGAGTAAAAACAAGTTCCGCCTATACCGCTAGGTTTTGTACGCCGAAAGCCCCGACCTCGACAGTCCACGCGCCGCTATACAGTAATCGCTCCTTCGTTGTCCTGAATCGTGGGCACGATCGTTGTCCAGTGCCAGTGGGGTACGAAACCGTACCCAAATTCTCGGAAATACTCTCCCCCTTTCCCCTTCCACTATCCTATTCTACACGTCGCGCACGCGCAACGGTCTACTTCCTACTCGCTCCCATTCGCCCCACTCAATTCCCGTCGCGCTCTGGTCATCAGAGAGGGGGTACATCGTATATCGTTGATTTCCCCTCATCTGGTAACACTGTCCAGTCAGTGTTGCCAGACAAGCACCCGTTTCGGTGCCTATCTGGCGACTCTTTTCCTTTTCCCCTTCCACTAATCCATTCCACCACCGTGAGCATACTCCAACGTCCCCCACTAAAACCGTAGACTGGTCGCGCGTCGCGGCACACGCAACGTGGCCTGCATGGCGTGGCCATCCCTTTCGCCCCACTCCTATTCCCGTCGCGTCATCGCGCGACCAGTCTACGGTCTTAGTGGGGGACGTTGGAGTATGCGCATGATGGTAAAATGGGTTTGTGGAAGGGGAAAAGGAAAAGAGTTGCCAGAGAGGCAGTCGTTTCAGTGCCTGTCTGGCGACACTGTGTCTAGTGCCTACCCACTTCACTGCCTGTCAACGAGAGGATTAGGCCTGCGTGGATTTGGTCGCCAGACGTGTCCCAGGCCTGTCCAGACCAGGGTTGCCATATTCGCCGGCCGCCAGGCCCCTTACGTTTCCGTCCCTCGTCTAGATGCTCCGTAAAGTCTGCCTTCGCTCCCCCACTCTTACCACTACCACTGCCGCGTACCGCGTGGAGCTTGCTACCGACTCGGTACGCGGCAGCGGTATTGGTAAGAGTGGGAGAAGCGGAGATAGGCTTTACGGAGCATCTTGGCGAGGGACGAAAACGTAAGGGGCCTGGCGGCCGGCGAATATGGCAACGCTGGTCCAGACCCGCGCAATATGGCATGGAAGAAAGGAGTTTTCTAAAGCCAGACAGTTGACTGCTTTTGACTGCGAATGCTTTTCATTGTCACTTAACTAGCCGTTTCACTAAAGACGCAGTCATAAATCAAAAATAGTGTCCGGGCACGGTCGTTGTCCGCTCAAACCCCCGGCCTTTGGACAACGAAGGAGCTTTTACTGTACTACATTGTAAGTTGTAGACCGTCCGCCGTCCACCGTCCGCGAGCCTCTGCATCTTATTTTCCCGGCATCTTGCATTTTACTCACCGCATCGATCCCCCACCTCTTACAGTTTTACTAAGGGGGTGCAAGGGTCGAGCTCGTGACAACGCGTCACGAATTCGATAAGTAGCTCGACCGTCGCGTCGCGTCGGCCGTCGGAAAATGGTGTGCGGTGTTCTCCGGCTTTTTCACGTTTCCACGGAGATGCGCGAAACCCGATCGCTGATACGCAGCATTGTTCGCGAATTGAACCAATTACGAGGATATCTCTTCTGTTTCGCGGGTCATTCTGCATTTGTTTCCGCGGACGGTCTTCTATCGTCCTGTCGTGTCGGCAACGTGTACAGTGTAAATACAGCGTAAGTACGTGTCAAGTGTTTTATTTAAAATCTGCACAAAGTTGTACGCAAACTGCAGGTTAGTAAAATTTTCAGAAAATCGAGTAATCAGAGAGAAACAGAAAGAAATTCATTTGATCTTAAAACCGCAAAAATTGAGTAAGGAATTAGTGTTGTCGGCGTGTCCGTAAATCTGATACAAGATTAGTTTATATTTCGCAAATATCGAGGAAACGTTCTCGCCCGCCTCGCATAATTCGCGATGTGTACACAGATCGTGCTATCCGCCGCAAATGAAACGACGATGCCCACACCTGCCTCTTTTCGTGAAGCGGTTAATCCAATTTGAAGCGGGTCGCGAATTTTTCGTTGGCACACAGTAGAGTCGACGGGATCTCGACCGACCTCTATGCAGATTCGTTTCTACCCGTTTCTCCGAGACGTGGCGCGTGGCGTGGAGGGTGGAGTGTGTTTTGATATTGTTTTAATGAGTTTTTAACGGCGCTCGTCGTTTTATGATTCCTCCGCGTATTTTCCTTTCATCGCTGCTCGGTGAGACGCTTTAATCGCTACGGAGTAAAACATAGAGGAGAAAAATGTTGAAAAGAGCACGGCGTTGCGATTCCACGAAATCGTGATCGCGAGGGTGTACTTTAGCTTGCTTTGTCGAGCTCTTGACAAATTGCGCAGAAAATGCTTGCGAAACGCGTTTTCTGTTCTGTGAATTTCCTTCGTTCCGGTGAGCAGAGTTATTTCTAAAAAATTAGGCAATTTATTTGAAAGGCTTATTCTCATCGAGAGAGTCATCAGTTTTGGACAATTTATCGGATCAAAAATCGCGTTAGGTGATTTTCTAAATGAAACGTTTCAGAACGTTGTATACATACTTGTTCAAGACGAGTTATTGTTGTACGATCATTTGTTACGTAATTATATCACGGTTTAAATATACATATGCAATTTCTTTGAAATCGGCTGTTTAGTGTTGAAATATTTTTTCGATCCACCGTATAATTGAATGATTCTCCATCGGGAGAGAGTTCGATATTCGCTAGCTCTAAAATCGTGACGATTCCAGCGCGGAAACGCGGTCGAGTAGAGAGACCGAGGTACATATCTAGAGGGTCAAGGTTGGTCGGCAGACCCTCGTCTCGCCGCGCCCCGTGGCCTCTCTTCCACGTCGTCGTTTCTGTTCCACTCAAAGAAAGCTTTTCCCGTCCGATATTACTCGGCGGCTCGGCCCAGCCCGGCCCGGCCCGGTTTATATTGGCCTATACGTGCCTCAATCGCGTCTCCAACCAAAGCGAACCATTTGCCAGGGAACGAAATAACCACGACTCGGTGCTCCGGCGACAGCGTTTTTCATTAGGGTCGACGATTCTTAGCCTCCATTCACTCATTCTTTGCGGACTCGAGCCGCCATCGTTACGGAACCCGGAAATGTTTATGCAGTGGCTCCGGGACAATGGATTCTCTGAGAAATTCGACCGACGTACACTCCCATCGCAGCGCTAATTAAAAATTTAATACTTTCTGCAGAATTTTTCTCTGGATATACGTATTCCGCGGATATCTTCCGCGGTGAACGGATGAAAATCCGCAGTCCAGTTATCAGACTATGAAAGTTTACGTGAACGTGGGGTTTTATAGAGAAACTTAAAAAAAGCTGGAGTTCGAGAGAGAGAGAGAGAGAGAGAGAGAGAGAGAGAGAGAGAGAGAAGTTTACTGCCTGCCTACAGTATCCTTTCAGTGGGGTCCACCGAGCAGCATGGTCCCCAGAGAAACCCGAAGCACCGCCGAGGTCGTCAATCTTACCCTTCAAGGTATGTCTGAACCTTTTAGACGCTTCTTTAAGAAGTATCGGGAGGCTAGTTCGTTCCATCAAAAGATAGAAGCGGAAGAAGATTACCATTCTCGAAGATCGTGCCCCGAAGGCGACGAAAATTGGGTTCGAAGAACCTAGTACATATTTGTTAAAACGATGAATAGAGATGGAGCCTTATCGGAAATAGCTTGAGAAGACGAGGTGAGCGAAGCAGGAGACTGTAGTTCGTCAAAAGACGCGATTCGGATGATCGAAGATAACAGCAAGTGGACATCGGCACGTCCTTCGGAATTGCGATGCTTTCGCGACGATGCGATGGCGCTATTTCTAACATTCGCGTTGAAGCAAATGGCACCGTCCCTGCTCAACTATCGAATGACCCATTGGAATTGAAAAACTTATTTAGAACGACCTCGGGGACTAGCCGAATTCACGGAAGCGCGCAAGACTCGGTTGGTCCATCAGCTTCCGTGTTGAATACTATTATCAGTTTCGATCGAACATTTTCAGGGGCGGTAGGAAGCAAGCAGGCTTTCACTTTAAGCATGCTCCCCGGGCGCCCTAAACGGTCACACTGCGAACTCCGAACCCTACCTTCGGTTTCGGTCAAACTTTAATCAGAGTTTGGTCGAAAAGGGTACCGGCGAAGGGAGCGCATCCCTTTGTTCCGCAAATAGCTCGGAAACAAGAGCCTAGCCGCATTCCGGGGATTAAAAAGCCGCAACGACGCGGCGCGCGGCGCGGTGCGGTGCAGTGGGCCGTTGCGCATCGCGGAACGCTCCATTTCGCAGAAAATCGCGACTCTGTGTGCCAGAGAAGAGGGTGCCGGAGCCCATCCCGTCGCGGGACCAGTCGCGTCAATTCAACCCGCTAATCACTAAATCAATACTTTTAATTGCGTGCACGCGCGCCGCTCGTGAATCGAGCAATCTTTCAAATTTAATCGCGCGTCGCGTCGAGTTGCGACAATTCCGCGAATTAGCGGCCGCGTTAAAAGCCGACAGACACAGACGACTAAATGAGAATTACTTTGCAAATATATTCGTCCGCGGGCACGAAAGTGCGTGACACTGCGTCCGCACGATCAATCATCTTAATAGCGTCCTCGACCGAGCACATTCTCCGATCCCTCGAGCTTCTTTGCTATTCAGACGTCCGCCGCTCTTTCATCGTCCGAATGGCAGGTCTTTCGTTAAAGTTTTTTTTTTCTATTTTTGAAATGTTTGAGCAAATATTGCGAAACCTGTAATGTCAGACTGGCTGAATTGCCTACATAAACCCATCCCCAGAGGAAACATCGTGATCGGTGAGCATACGTGTCTCGTCCTTCCGATCAATCATCCCAACAGCAACATCCACCGGGTGGACATCCAGTTCCTTAAAACAACCAAGAACTAACCAAGACCAACAAGGTATGCAACAGCATCCACCGCCAAGGATGCGAAGGTGTGAGACGCGAACGGGCGCAATGAGCGGGAAACTCAAATGGAACATTCAACGGATGAACGACTGCCGACTGCCGATTCATCACCGTGTCTCGAGGCATCGCATCGCCGGAATCAATCTTCGTTACGTTACGGCGCGCACCACACCGTCGCATCGAGAGAAATAATCGGGCTTCCGCCGACGCCGACGGCCCGTGAGATTTATTTATCACGCGAAAATTGCTTCTCAACGTCGCGTCGCGTCGATCCGCCACCGCCGCCGACATGGGCAATGCGCGACAAGATCGTTGTGCCCGACGTGCGTCGGACTGACATTCCATAAAGCGACCGGGTACATGCTGCAATTCGGGGCTCCATTAATCCTCGGAATATCCCCTAGCTTGCCTTTAATCTCGCGCCGTTTGTTCGTGGCCCATCTTTGTCGCGTCGCTTTGAAATTACTTTCCTGAATATTGGGCTGGGAAGAAAGTTCTTAAGGTGTTTTCATTATTTTGATTTTATGATAAAATCCGCAGGAACCTTCTTTCCAACCCAATATTTTGATAATTAGTACGTACTGTGTACGTATCATCATTTCGTAATATGTTGCCGAGAGTGTGCTCCGTTTTGATCACAGTCTTTACCGAATAAAAAGTTGTACGGGGGTTTTTCGCCATCAAGCGATTCACGGTTCGCGAACCATATCCCGTAAAAAGGACGAGGAGGCAGTAAATTATTGCAAAGGAGTACGCGTTACCCGTACAGGCTAGGGCTAGGGATTTAAAAATAGCACCGCGACGCTCGTAATTCATGCGCGAACCGCTCGGCGCTCGACGTTAGTATGCTGGGGCACATGGTTACATTAATTACGAGGCGATATTAATACCGAGTAGCCTGCGAAACGAATACAAGCTCGTTACGGACGAATCCGCAATCTACAGGCAACCCTGCGGAATTTTCAGAGTCGAATTCGCTCGCGTAACTTTTATCATCTTCGTCAAGTGCACGAAGAATAAAAACGTATGCCGGAAGAGGAGCAAACGATTCTAGAATGACAACTGCTTGAACCGGTAGCGAGAGTTTTCCAAGAATTTTCAGTACTGGGTAAGAAACGTGGTTACATTTAAATTCGTAAAATTCGCGTAATCGTCGAATTTCTGCGAGCACGCTGGCCCATTCGCTACAGCAACGTGTTCCCGTTTCCCGTGGAATTTACCGGAGACTCGTTTACGGAGAAAGTTGGATTCGTCTGGCAAAGTTGCCGCGCCGCGCCAGTTTGTTCGGGATAAACGACATTTACGTTCGATTAGACTGCGCGCGAAAGTAATCGTTTGCAAATTGTCGGGAACCACGAGGGTAATGTAGCAGCGCAGGCACAGGGTCGCGAAAATCAACTTCCCAGCCGGTGACAATGGCTGGGAATTAATGAAACACCGTGATGACACTTGGAACTTTGTCACACCGCACCGCGCACCGGTAGAACTCGCGATGTTTCCGTCAGGATTACTACACATGTAGCGTTGCACTTTCGTATCCTACGGCTAGAAGATTCTTAATGGTGTTCGCGCTGAAAGGTTTCGCCACCGCAGCGTGCGGAGAAATCAATTTTGAGTGCCCGTTAAACCTCACAATTTCGCAATTTTAACTTTGGCTTCTATCGATCGGACAAATGTGCTACTCGCATTACATTCCGAACTGTTAGAGTTCCGACGAGGCATTTAGCAACTTAGTCCAGTCGGCAGGTCGAAAAAAAGGCGTCTACATTTGTAGGAAATTTAATGCTCTTTCCAAAAATGAAAAAGGGAAGTTCTTAGGACCCATAGTTTTTGAGTAATAGGCGAAAAACCAAAACAAGGTAATAAAAATCGTGGTTTTTACCCACTCCCCAAGTTAGCACAGGGTCCTCGAGGTCGAAAACTCAGATTCGACACCCCAGAGTAGCCCTAAATGATGTTATATAAAAGAAAATGTAGTTATGTACCGAAAAACATCGATGATCTTGACAACTCCGAAAAAAGTAACAAGTATTTTTTGCATCACAATAACCTGAAGAGATATTTAGGTGTTCTTACTTAAACGAACCTCCCTGTATATTTGCGCGAACCTTTATTTACCCCATTAACCGGAGAAGAGAAGTTCTCGCTTCTCGCGAACCGTTTTTATGCATACTTTCTTATACCATATAATGAGTAATCCTTACGGCAGGTATTCTGCCTGAAAAATTCTCTTAGATGTCTCATTTCTTTTTTGCATTACTATTCAAGAGCTCTCGTTCCCTTATGCCGCTTATGCCTTAGGCCTTATGTATTATTCCCCAAGATTTCGTATATGTATTCGTATGTATTATTCTCCAAGTTTTCCCGATGAATTTGCCATTACGGAATAAGCTCGTCGAAGCCTTTCAGTGAAGCGATCCTTCCAGTTTCTCGAAAAAATTCGAGTGGTCGGTCCATTTTTAAAGATGTTATTCCTTTTTAAAGATCGCCTGAATATTAATGGCAAGCGACACCTGCGACTATCGTGGTCGATCGGATTCGCGAATTTTTAGCTGGCCAAGATAATTATACGCAGGACCAATTCGGTTGATTGTCGTGAACAATATCCCTCCACCGCACCGCACCGCACCGTTCGCGGATCGATGCGAGTTTATTTTTCGCGAGACCGCGCTGGAATTACGCCCGGCCGGGTACTTATATTTTATGCAAACTCGAATATAAACGACGCTCTCGGGTCAAGAGTGCAAGGCTTGTTTCCTTCCACGTTCGTATGGCTTTAAAACGATTCTCTGCGTTTTTTGTCTCTCCGAGCCTCTATTTCTCTCCTTGGCCGCTTTTATTCTTAACGTTATCTCGTGCTGCACCGCGAGACAAAGAAGCTTCGTTCCGTTCCACTTCATCTTTCGCGACGCGTTTCCGTTTTCGAGAGGACGCTGGAGGAGAAGAAAGAGGGTCGGGATTGTGTAATAAGTATCGCGAGATTAAGTTGCAGGAGCTGTGGGAGCATTTAGGGCTTACGGCTTACGGGAAAGAAGTTAGTACTTTGTAGAAAAATGATCGAGGTCGGGAAATGGGGAGCAAAAAGAATTGTGATATGAACAATTTAGGGATAAATTTCTAGTGCTCAAGAAGAAATTATAGCGTTCACAGGTAAAAGAAATTGTGGGGCCTAGCTAGAAGCTATGGAATGTATATAGCTTAGGAGAAAATTGTGATGCTCGAATAAAATTGCAGTGCTTGGGAATAGATTGTAACGCCGCGCCGCGCCGCGCCGCGCCGAGGAAAAAGATTATAGGATGCGTGCAAAAGATTATGGGCTATACGAAAAATCTGTAGCAACTGTAAAACTGGCGAGGGAAGAGGTGAAAGGTGGTGAATCCAACACCGCGACCCGTGGTCGAAGTAGAGAAGCACTTTCCAGTTCCGGTCAACATTATGAAACTGAACTCTAAATTCCACGATATAGAACGCAACCTGTGTACACGAATGGAACAGACATTTAATTTCCTGATACGTGAAATAATACGAAGAGCACCACACCGCGCACCGAACCGGTCGATAACTCAATGATTCCTTTAACTTTGATGTGCATGCTCAGGAAATATGGAGGACGAACTTCTCTTGTCTACATATTTAGCATCTCGTCGTGCTAATAACCACTGTAAATGGTTACGCAACTACGAAATTGTTCGAATAAATTGAAAAGTGTTCGATTCGATTCTGTGGAGCTTCGTTTTTCCACACTTTGTCGGAGCCCGTGAAAATAATCACGCGATCAAGTAACTCGATCGCTTTCGCTATAATGTATACAATATACAGCATTTATCATCGCAGAATGCAGGTTGAGATAGCGACAGAAAACGATTTTAAAAATATCCAAGAAATTATCTGAAATCGATAAATAAAAGTACGACCATTTAGTAGTTCCTTGTAACTATTGTGCTAGAAATTCTGCTGCATGCTACGTACATACATACATATGTATAATATGATACTTGTTCAGTCACGTGCTTAGCTTTCTGTTGCGATTTCGATAGCCGTATTCCAGTAGAATTTTCTTTTGCCTTAAAATGGAAAAAAATTGCTTTCTACGTTAAACAGAAATTGCAAATGAAATTGTTCGATAGTGCGAACCAGCAGGAAATTTCCTTACGGCGGCAGTAAATGCCATAAAATAGACATCGAAAGTGAAGGATACCAGGCTAGGAAAATTGGATCACCGTGAAATGGACCCGTGTCCCGTTTCTTCGGGTAATGGCGGAAACGTTCGCGAGCAAAGGCGAAGTCACATGCGAAATTTGCGGTCGACGCGGCGCGACGGGTTCGGCGGGAAGGAACGTCTGATTTCGCATCATGCAAATTGCCTGTGAAAATATTTACCGCGGCCGCGCTGCGCGGAGGAAATTCGTTATTCCCGTTTCCCAGCGCAGCGGCACGCTTTACGAGTGTGACAATATTTCTACCACACGTATCCATAGATTGGCCCGCTTGGCTTCCATTATCACCGGAACCCGCTTCTGTCCGGATTCCGTTTAACACTTTCCCAATACCGTTTTTACATCGTGTGTTCATGCAGCCCTTTAGTTAAAATTACTCAAAATGAATAAAAATCAATCCTTACTCGATCGGTTACGAAACGAAGTTGGGTCATTCCATGCCAAATCGATCACTTTTTGCAGGCACCATCGTCGATTTTGTTCTAAACGAAATATGTTGTAGTCCATGTGAAATTAGGGAGGGTTTAAGTCATCATTTTGTCGATTTCGAATTTTTCTAGAAATGGCAGGCCGTCAAAGTTTTCAGTTTTTGCCCATTTTGGCGAAAACGGGGCTCACTTACGAATTTTTATCTCAGGAACTATTTGTCCGATTGAGCTACATTTTTTTTTTGTTTTATTCGGAAATGATTGGGCTATTACAAAATAATTTTTTCAACCTCGAAAATCAATTTCATAATGTCGAAAAATATAAACAGTGAATTAAATTTTGAAAGAAATATGGTTATATTCCTTGAAGTTTCTCCTTTAAAATGAGCCCTTGAAAAAGATGGAGCACCGCTCCATACAGGCACCGCTGTTAAGGTCCGTTGTCTATACCGCTAGTCTTCAGAAAATACCAGCAGACTGTATTTGACTAAGTAAGCCTAGTTATACCTCGAGAACAATATTAGTAACCACACTTGGCCAACAACACCTTTCTCTTTTTCTAACACTTCGTTTTTATACGAATTTTATTTGTACTCTCTACAAAAAAGGTTGAGTTGCTCAATGGGAATTGGAAACCACGAGAAGGTGGTGTTCTTCCATCGGGGAGGGATAAGGAGGGTTTATGGTAAAAAGTATGGATGGATAGAAGTGTGGGGTGGACTTAAGGATTATGGAAAAAAGTATAAGAAAAATTATTTCATTACACGAAAAACAAAGCCATCATTATCGCACGAGCAATTTTTGCATAGCAGTTCCTTATTCGATAATGGGGTAAAGCTATGATAGCATCTAGTGCCTGCAATTGGTAATGCTGTTGGAAAGCATGCTTGTAAACAATCAGCATGTTTGTTATTGTAACCAAGAGTGGTTACTAATATTGTTCTCGAGATATAAATAGGCTTATTTAGTCGAATAGAGTCTGCTGGTATTTTCTCAAGACTAGCGGTGTAGACAACGGACCTTAGTAGCGGTGCGCTCGACTCGCCTGTACCTGAAACGGGGTACACGGCGTCCTTTACCAGCTCATTGTGACGCCAATTTTTATGGCTCCATCTTTTTCAAGAGCTCATTTTAAAGAGGAAACTTCAAGGAATATAACCATATTTTTTCAAAATTTAAATCACTCTGGCCCCTCACCGAAAAAAAAACGTAAAAAAAGAATTTGTTTATATTTTCCGACATTATAGAGTTGATTTTCGAGGTTGAAAAAATGATTTTGTAATAGCCCAATCCTTTCCGAATAAAACAAAAAAAAAATGTAGCTCAATCGGACATATAGTTCCTGAGATTAAAATTCGTAAGTGAGCCCCGTTTTCGCCAAAATGGGCAAAAACTGAAAACTTTGACGGCCTGCCATTTCTAGGGAAATTCGAAACCGGCAAAATGGTGACCTAAACCCCCTGTGGGAGCATGGAAAGAGGCTCGACCAATGTGAAAGAGAGGAGGAAAAAAGAAGGAGCGTTTCATCCTAGGCCACGCTAGAGGACTCATCAGTAAGGCTATCTAGCGGGCCCTGCCTTAGACGTTCAATTCAATTCAATTCAGTGTTTACTTATAGAGCTTTAACAATTTTAACGTTCTTACAATAACTATAAAAATAAACAAAAAGTTCTTCTTAACAGAGGTACTGCTTTCTAAAGGTGCTGATGTATATAGGTACATCAGAGTCGTACAGTTATGGCTTTTTGGCCAGAGGGGTGGCGTGAGCCTCCCCCTCGTAGTTTTCGATCGTATTGCACGGAATACGTTTGTGCAGGTCACAGCCGCAAATATTTTTGGTTTTGTATTCTTGCTCCCGAAAACGCTCTTGACAAAACAGGAACTCGCATTGTTATTTTAAACCTTAATTCTAAGTCCTGCCTTAGACGTTGGATGTTTGGAAGACGGTTGAGGACGGTACATATACAAATCATTGAGGAGCCGAGTACTTGCGAGAAAGGTGGAAAGGTCTTCGACTACCTGTCCCTCTTGTGGCCCATCTAGGAAATTAAGCCGCCACACCCCCCTAATTTCACATGGACTACAACATATTTCATTTAGAACAAAATCGGCGATGGTGCCTGCAAAGAGTGATCGATTTGGCATGGAATCACCCAATATTGAAAATATTGTATTGCAACTGTATATAAATAGAAACTCGAGGCGACCTTTTTTTCATAATTATGCTGTATTCAAATCATTTTTGTATTTTCGTATTTTTGTATTGTCAGTTTGTCGAGTACAATTAGAAAATCCGGCTGTTTGCGTGGACTCGAAACAGTCGGAACCGATAGTGTTTGTATTGGGTTGAAATGCAATCGTTTCTGCGATATTATCACAATTATATTGTACGTTACTTCCAGATCTTTCTCGCTGATACGTCCTGTTCATATTTTACATCGGTATTGTTCAATATATTGTAGACTGTATTGTATTGAAATTCAATCACGCGCGTATTGTTCGGTGCTCCGTTTAATTAACTTACATTAAAGGGTCCCATTATCCGGTTACAATAAATGATGATAATAACGAGTACCTCGTAATCTGCGTCGATATCACGAGAGTCGATATCAAGCGAATTTTGAGTAATACCAGGGACTGCTGCGACATGTTACTTCGAGATCTGCACGATATCATACGATGCTGTTAGGGTACTAATGAATAGACTGCAGTTGCATTTATGCCAGCTTGTATAGTCTAATCTTGATCTGGTCGAAATTTGAATGCACTTCATGATTGTTACTTGATTGCAGTCTCAATCAAATTTAAAGCAGGAAAATTTCAATGAATTATTTTAAACGAGTAGAGAACACATTGAAATTATAGTTTAGAACAATTTTACTGTGTCATTCCCCACATCCGCGATATTACATAATAGAAAATTTAAAGTAACAATTTCAGAAGTGACAGTGTGTGCTGCTCTCTGCGTGAAACGTGAATGTGTAAACAGTTTATTTTTCGCTTAATGTATGAATAGCTTCTGTATTAAATGTACACTATTGTAGGGGTGAATTACGATCGTTCCGCTGTAATTAGTCGAAGTAGCCAGTCTGCGTTCGGAGCATAATGCACATTGGCATTTAATCGTTTCACGTAACCCTATGTTCACTCTACCGTGTTCCAATTAGGACTACTCGGCCGAAAGGTACACTAAACCACAGCCTCCTCTCGCTCGATCATGCGTGCAAGCCTTCAACTTGAATAAGGTACAGTCTACAATCTAGCGGTCAGTGGGACCACAACAAAATGTTGAGAAATTTCGGTGACCTATTATTAAACGATCGAAAGTAATAGCGATCGCGAATGGAGAAGCAGTATGTAATGGGTTAATAGTGACAGTCTCGAGAGACTATCTAACGAGGAAACGATCGCGTCGTTAGGTTTTGATCGTTTCTCCACGATTTAACGAGGCTCCGATCACGTGTCTTTCTAGCGATACAGCTGCACGTGATTATTCTATCGTTGAGTTTGCGTTGGTATAAACTGTTCCGGGCTATGATGGATCGTTCGATATTACGCGCCGTGTCGCGTCGCGTCGTATGTTTAATGTTTACCAAGTTGCTTGGCTTCGTTCCGCCTTCGCGTACGCCGATATTCCATTTTCAGTTTCTGCTTTGTCATGACGGAATATTTCTTGCCGAAAGTTCGACGAGCAACGAACACGGGACCAGAATGCAAATTTCGGGCGAGCGAGCGAGAGAGAGAGAGAGAGAGAGAGAGAGAGAGAGAGAGAGAGAGGGAACGGTGCTCCGGAAATTAAGAGTCATCTTTCATTCATGCTGTCTCCTGAAAATTAGTTTTAAAATATAAAATAGAAAAGTATGTGTCTATGTATGTATTGAAGTTGTCGGAGCGCGGTGGTTGTAAATTGTGAATAATCGGCCAGTCCGGAGCTGATCCGTGCGCGCTTTTTGTTTGCTACAAGCCATAAGCGCTATAACAACCTTTTCAACCCGTTCACCGTCCGTTAAAATGCTTCCTCGAAGGGGCTAAGGGGTTGAAAGTTTTTGAAGTGAAACTTCTTTTGGCAGGGTCTAAGCCTAATTCGCGTCACGGAATTCGCGACATGAAAAAGCGAACGGTCAAAGGTAAAAAAAGTGGGGGAATATCGCTGGGAGCTGTCCTATATATGTATATATCCGAGCGGTGGGTAAGGCCAGCGCGTTCGCGATTTCATGTCGCTGGCAGCAATCCCATCCAGTCAAGCCAGATTGGGGTGGGGGTAAAGAAATGCTGTACCCTCACTCTGATGACGGGGAATGAGTGGAGCGAATGGGAGACACGTTGCGCGTGCGCGACGGGGATTGAGTGGGGCGAATGGGAGACACGTGCGCTCCGCGCGCGACCAGTTTACTACGGCTTTGAGGCGTTTCAGGGGAAGGCACCATGGAGTGCGCGCGCACGGTGCTGGAATGGAATAGTGGAAGGGGAAAGTAGGGGAGTACGGGAGCTCGGATCCGAGCTCAATCTGGCGACACTGATCCCATCTCCCGGCGAGCAGAGAACTATGTAATCTCTATGTTTGGGTCGCAGCGACTCGTTTAAAAGTTCCATCTGGCGAGGGAGAGCGTATGGGAAATGCTATGAACTTTGTCTCTTTCTTTCCCATACGCTCACCTTCTTTGCGTCGCAAATTTTGATCGTTCATTATTTTTTAAATGAAAATTTTTCTATTCTATGATTTTTTTGTATTAGTTGTTCCTGATCTTGTTGTCGCTTCATTATTTTTTTTTTGTATTAGTTGTTCCTGATCTTGTCGCTTCATTAAGATTACTTACCATTTCAAATCTTAATTTACTTTTTGTATTAGTTGTTCCTGATCTTGTCGCTTCATTAGGATTACTTACCATTTCCAATCTTAATTTACTTTTTGTATCAGTTGTTCCTGATCTTGTCGCTTCATTAGGATGACTTACCATTTCCAATCATAATTTACTTTTTGTATTAGTTTTTCTATGATTTTCTGTGATTCTACTATGGACTGTGTTTTTCACACGGGTATGGAAATACCGATTGCGTATACGTTCTTAGAAATCAATTAATACGGTATAATTGGCTCGTCGCGTCGGGACGGCGTGGAATCAATGAACCGCCGCGTTACGTTAATGAGGAGCGGCGAGACGCGATGGTGTTTGAATTATACGGGGAAAGTCAACGAATTCGGATTAGAGTTCGGTAACGTTTAACGTAACATCTAACAGTGGAATATATGTATAGCATGAATATGTGACCGAAAGTCCACGGAACATAATTAAAAAAAGAAAAAGATGAAACCTTAACCTCTTGCGGTCCATGTTCCCTCTCTTCTGTGTTTTGGAGAAAATTTCGGTAATTATGCATAAAAGGTCCCACCTCACAGATTTCGATGATTTTTTAATATGTTGTCAGGATGAAGATTCTGAACAACTTTTTCCTATACATGTAACCCATAAACCCATAAACACTATGTGGGTGTGTGTGGTGTCGTTGTAATATAATATGTACTCATTCTTCATGATCATATGATTTAAAAAGTTCACGCGGTATATAGATCGTTCGACGATCGTAGTGATATATCTGTAGAAACGGTTGACGAGCGGTGGCATCATTCTGACGCATACGCAGGGCACGGGCGTGCACGTATAGGCAAAATTCTATGTAGTAGTAGCTGCAGTTTTTCGCAAATATCTCAAAAACTAAGGCTGAGCGGCGGTTACATGTATAGGAAATAGTTGTTCAGAATGTTGAGTTTTATAACATATTTAAATTTTATCAAAATCGGTGAGGTGGGACCTTTTATCCATAATTACCAAAATTTCTTATAAAATAATATAATTCAATTACACTGTCCAACAAATTTCAACTTTTTTAATGATTTCAACATGTTTAAACATGTTTAAACAATCGTAATGTATTAATATTATATATCACTGGATTCGGGAAAGTCTACAGAATCTTTTCCTGTACAGAACAATTCGATATCTTTTATAACAACATCACAATATTTGTTTAAACTCGAAAAAAAATTTTTTTTTTTTCAAAGCCATGTTTTTCAAAAACTCTGCGTATAGGAAAATTATTAAGGACATATTCGGAATCAGCGCAAAAAATTCTATAAGAAGGACCCAACAGTATATTGAAATCGAATTTGGTGTTGGACAGTGTTATCTGTATGTCGCGATGAAAACGTATGTATGGTATGTGCGTATATTGGAGAAATACAATAGCGTGATGGATGTCCGAAAAAACATTGTCCAGGAAGTGACAGAGAGTCGGTCAAGTAGAACGTAGAACGGACCTCTGTAAACACTACCCTAAAATCCGCGTCGTTTATTTCGCGAACGTGACGTTCGTACGAGTACTCGCTGGCTTTTTCCGTTTTCCTATTACTTTTTACAATTCCGGCCGAATTTCCGCGCCATCCCTCATATTATACATATGTACATATAACCGAGGCTCGCGTTTAACGAGGCAGTTCCGAGTTCGGGTAAAAAATTTCGCACGGAAGTGTACGGCTCGAGGCTATACCGTATACTGTATACCACGCCACGCCGCGTCGCGCCGTGTCGTAAACTACGCATCGTACCGCAATATGGCCAGAGGAACACCGGCAATTGTGATCCTCTCCCGCGGATGAGAGGTTGTAGCATTAATTTTTCTTCAAAACTTTCGGAATGAATGGCCGGTCGACGCGACGGGGAACTTGTTAAAAGTTCAAATAACCAGGCCACTCTGCGACCTACCGATAGCAATAACGTCGATCCCGATAACCCGTTTGCTCTACGATTTATTTCACGATCACGTTGATTAGAACTTCCCTGCCATTCGTAATTTCCTTATAAAAAGACGCGCGCGATAGTCATTTGGATGCCGTTGGAAGAATCCAACAAGTTCAAACTATATTTCTCTAGATACAATATACAGGGTGGTCCTTTTATCTTGAGACAGTCAATTATTACGGAAATCAGCAGGAATATGAAAAACTGTTTTGTATAAAATATTCTTCACATGAAGGGGCACATTTAATGGCGCTATGCACATTTTTCCATGATGGCCCTTTAAGAGTCAGATGAAGGGCAACGTCATTTTTTCAGATGGAAACCCATATTTTTTGTTTCATATTCTTACTCTACATAGAAAAATAATAATATATATTTCGTGTAAAACATTTTTTCCTAGCGTGCACGGTTAATGACAAAAAATACTGAGAGTTTGATCTGAAGTCATGAAAATCTAGTAAGCCAGGCCTGGGCACGGGTGGGGCTCCTCAAACGCTTGCTTCCCCCACCAAGCTTCCTTTCAGTGGCGCTCCTCGCGCCTTCGATGCACGAGGCATGCGCATTGCTCGCGACGGACGAAGTGCGTCCTTCCTTCATAGTAACGGCGGATGCTGGTGGGGGACACTGGGCGCTACGGTGGGGACGGTCTTGTCTCAATTGAGACAAAAATGCCCAGGCCTGTAGTAAGCGGTGACGGGGGAATACGTGTGTAGTACAGGGTGTATAAAAAGCAATGATCATCCGTCCTAGAGGTGAATCTACACTTCTGGATCGGTGGACATTTGTAAGAAAATTGTTGTTAAAGGTTTCTTGTGTAGATTCACCCCTAGGACGGATGACCATTACTTTTTATACACCCTGTACATTAAGCATCGTAGGTGGCGTTACAATTTTCTGTATTTTTCGTTACGACTAATAAATGATCTGATAAAGTGCGTACGTCTTATTGCCGCCTACTAGATGAAGATTTACAATACATGTTGTATACCATTATGCAAGCTTTGCAACATTTATCATGGTATCGTTAAAAAATGGTAAGTTCAGGAAAAAAATGTTTTATACGAAATATTATCATTTTTCGATGTAGAATAAGAATATGAAATAAAAAGTGTGGATTTCCATTTGGAAAAATGAAGTTGCCCTTGATCTGACCCTTAAAGGGCCATTATGGAAAAATGTGCATAGCACCATTAAATGTGCCCCTTCATATGAAGAATATTTTATATAAAACAGTTTTTCATATCCCTGCTGGTTTCCGTAATAATTGACTGTCTCAAGATAAAAGGACCACCCTGTATGTATGTAAGTAGGTGCATCGGCATCGGCACTCTTCAATTCTCTGAATCCTTCTATCGTTGTAAATCGCGCCAGCTCATTTGTCTCATAAATGCGTAAAAACCTCGCCAGTCTACTTACACAATATTCTGCAAATACAACTCTATTATTTCCGTCCAAATTGAAAATGTCATATCTCACCTGACATAAAAGAGATGTTAATCCAGAGCGAGGGGTTAAAATTGGTAAATTATGATTCAGTCGAGATAGAGTTTCAATCGCGTACTTTAATCGAATGTTATAATTGATTGGCTCGTTCGGCGGAATTGATTGTCCCCACCTAAAATAGCGGGCATCGCGGACGTTTAATTAGGAAAACTTCACGGTATCGTTTCCGAGGGATTACACGGACACCATGCTCCTCTTTTCAAGATGGAAGCTGCCAATTACGAGGAGCACGTTCTCTAGAAGCGGACGTCTCGGCTGACACAAGATATTCTTCCTTGTTATGGATAATTGTGCCCACGGCGCGGCGCGGCGCACGATTATTTTACGGGCGATCGTTTCTCACCTACCCCGCAGAGGCGGATCTAACGGTACGCGGGCTAAGCGGTCGCGGGGGGGCCCGGATACCAAGGGGCCCCGAGCTCTTAAAATATCTTAACTTAAAGATTTTGGAAATGACCGAAAAGATTCAAAAAACCCTCCATAAAATATAATCGAAAAAATCAAATTATGGTGAATATCCTAATATTTGTAATGACAAAGAATACTGAGTTTGATCTGAAGTCATAAAGATCTAGTAAGCGGTAACAGGAATCTTTGGGGATACATAAAAAACAAAGTTTATCAAGATGTCCCCACAACCCGCGAAAATATGCGAGAACGCATACGTGATGTGCGCGATTCAATTCCAATTGAAATGCTTGTGCGCGCGCACATGACTCCTTTAGAAAAAGGATCGAAAAATGTGTTGATATGGAAGGACATAATTTTGAACATTTGTTACATTCATTGCTCACAATTTTCTGTATTTTTGTTACGATTATTTTATTTTTATTTACGATTATTATTAAATTATCTGATAAAGTACGTACTTCTTATTGCCGCCTACTAGATCAAGATTCACAATGCATGTTGTTTGCCAACATTTATCATGGTATCGTTAAAAAATGGTAAGTTCAGGAAAAAAATGTTTTATACGAAATATTACCATTTTTCGATGTAGAATAAGAATATGAAATAAAATATGTGGGTTTCCATCTGAAAAAATGAAGTTGTCCTTCATCTGACCCTTAAAGAGCCATTATGGAAAAATGTGCATAGCACCATTAAATGTGCCCCTTCATATGAAGAATATTTTATATAAAACAGTTTTTCATATCCCTGCTGGTTTCCGTAATAATTGACTGTCTCAAGATAAATGGGCCACTCTGTATGTTTAGAAATTAAGAAAATTTTCTTTCGAGCAACGCACACGCAGGCAGACATCCTTGAAACTTGCGGCAATAAACCTATATTCTGCACCATTTCACTTAATATTCTGTTCAGCCGTAGTCCTTTTCAATGGTTGTTTTAGCGTCTACTCTCGGAGCTTTTAGTTTTAGTGTCCGGTTTATAAGCGCTCTCGAAGCTCGGTAGTATAACAGCATATTGCCACACGTTGCCTTTTACGTGTCTTCTTTATTATCCTATTGCCGTTAAATCTAACTGTAACAAGGATATACATTCGCGAATAATTAAGATGAACGATAGCAGTGATTACTAAATTAATATGACGTTCGAAACGATTCTTGTGAATATCAGGCTTTCAATTGCACGGTCTTCCAAGTTTTCTTATTAGCGATTCTACAAAGAATTACTTTTCGAAATTGACTGAACTTTAACCGCGGCCTTTGAGATGTATTTGGAGTTGAAATTCTTCTTATATGTTAGGAACAGAAGAGCAAGAGATTGAGAAAGTAGATGCCAATTCCTTTGGCAGTAATGGAAAGGTACGTAGATTATAACGTCGCGATATTAGTATGGCGCAAGCAGATAGAGGATGCGGGGAGAAAATGAGACGAGAAAACAGGAAGCATAATTAGCAACCCGGGGGGCCCGGCTGTCTCGCATACCTGAATTAAACAGTAATTAAAAGTTGAATGTGGTAAATATGAAGGGGGATCGTTGAAGGGAAAGTTTTGCATCAAGTGTCCGGCAGTTCCCCCACGCGACGGAAACGGGGTGCCGGGAAAGTAATTAAAAATCGTTTGAACATCTTCGCGTTCCTTTTTCGCGGTTGAACTGGGAACCGTCGACGAAATACGGTAAAAGCTCCTTCGTTGTCCAAAGGCCGGGGGTTTGAGCGGACAACGACCGTGCACGGACACTATTTTTGATTTATGACTGCGTCTTTAGTGAAACGGCTAGTTAAATGAGAAAGGAAAGCATTCGCAGTCAAAAGCAGTCAACTGTCTGGCTTTAGAAAACTCCTTTTTTCCTTGCCATATTCCTTTACTATTGTTCTCCGTTCTGCGCGGTCTAGACAGGCCTGGGACACATCTGGCGACCAAATCACGCAGCAGTGTAGCCAGATTTGGGAGGGGGTAAAGAAATTATGTACCCTCTCTCTGATGACGGGGAATGAGTGGAGCGAATGGGAGACACGTTGCGCGTGCGCGACGGGGATTGAGTGGGGCGAATGGGAGACACGTGCGCTCCGCGCGCGACCAGTTTACTACGGCTTTGAGGCGTTTCAGGGGAAGGCACCGTGAAGTGCGCGCGCGCACGGTGCTGAAGTGGAATAGTGGAAGGGGAAAGTAGGGGAGTACGGGAGCTCGGATCCGAGCTCAATCTGGCGACACTGCCACGCAGGCCTAATCCTCTCGTTGACAGGCAGTGGAGTGGGTAGGCGCTGGACAACGATCGTGCCCACGATTCAGGACAACGAAGGAGCGATTACTGTAATCGGAACCGCTTCCTGTTCAGTTTTATTTTGTTTCAAATACAGGCAACGAACGTGTTAATATGGTACAAAGCAATAATACATTCATTAAGTTTAATACCCGATAATAATTCGATGTAGCATTAAACGCGAAGGAGAAAGTCGGCAAATGCGTGTTGGGCGACTAATTGTATACCGTGAATTGTCAGATTGGTGAAAAAATAATTGCGGTTCTGTAGCGTCGATTTAATACGTGTCGGGGGGGATCAGTGACGCAACTGTTGCGTCATTTATTACAGTATCGATATCGGGTAGGCGGAGACCCGTAATTAGTTAGTTCTTGGATTGTGGCTAGAAATTTCAAATTTACGAATGAAGCGTCGTCGTATTTATTATTCGTACCGTGTTTTCATAATACATACAGCGTTACAGGAGAATCGGCTATAGTTGAAACATTTTATTTTTATCCACGTGTCCGGCATTCGCACGCAATATCCTGGCCAGGTAGAGGGTCTCCTGGGACAGGGTAGCAATAACCTGGGCTCTGGCGGGATCCGATAATGAAAATCTTAGACTCGTTACGCCGCGCCGCGTCGTGGCGCGTCGTGACAACGTCCTCCGTAGAATACAAGTTCTGAATCTACGGGATCCGGGAGTTGTTAATCTAAACACAATTTCCGGGTCTGGGTTAGCAGAAACTTCGCATCTACAGTCAGTCTCATAGTTAATGGCACATTACTGAACGTTGTGTGCTGAAAATTTCATCGAAATTGATTCGCGAGTTAAAAGGAAGTCGAATGTTCCTCTTATTTTGCGGAGCTGTGCACGTGCACGTGCCGATTCCTCGAATCCAAGGATTTCAAGAATTTGCTCTCCGGATCCAAAACTTTGCTAATTTAAGCGAGCACTATAATCATTTCGAAGCCGAAATTGGACAGATGCGAACGGTAAACCATTTCCGGATTAATACGAGATGATGCGAGAGCTTCGGATTCGTGAAAGGAAATGCAGGTCATCCGTGATCGCGCTGTACAGAATACACACACGATTCCGGCATTCTGAAACGCAATATGTACCGGAGACCGGGGGCCTCTCTCTCTCTCTCTCTCTCTCTCTCTCTCTCTCTCTCTCTCTCTCTCTCTCTCTCTCTCTCTCTCTCTCTCTCGAAACACAATACGGACCGCGGTCCTTCGATTGGTTCGACGTGTTCTACCGATTCCCTGTTTGCCAGGTATTGTACAGGTAATACAGGTTAGACGGAACGCGCGCGCGGATGTATGACGGACGTCTGGAACTCGATAACTATCGAGCAGAATGAGCGCAGTTTGATCTTAGAAATTTGACACTATTGGGCATCAATTTCAAACAGGTTATTCGAGAGGTGTCTACCGATACCGCATTACACGGGATATTTTGTTTGTTGGAGTATCTTAAGAAATTAAATTTTGTAGAAAAACTTTTGGGTTGCAAAAAAGTGTGTGTGAATTCGAGTACTTACAATAAAGGACTAATTTTGTCTAAAAAAGGGTGAATTTGGTTTGCAAAAAGGAGAATGCGAGTATAATCTGCAAAATGACGAATTTCGGGTGTGCAAAACGTATAGGGGAAGAGGTTGGGTTGTGAGACAGTCGTTTTTATCCGTCGCGATAATTCCAATCTGTCTGCTGTCAAATTTTTGTTTTGACGTCTGCTAGTTTTTGTGCTAGCACCGAGGTGTATAGACGTGTTGCTTATATTAGATACGGACATCGTGTGTAAACACATCGTGTAAAACTTTTACTTATTTTTTTAAAAACATTATTTTGTTGAGTGAATCAATTGAAAAAGGTGAGTATGACGCATTTTCATTTAGTGTTTTCCTTACATTTTTCGATGCAATATTGAGCTCTGCGTATATACGAGAAAAACATTGTTTTTTCTGTCACATTCGGAATGGCATCATGGTTGGGTTACGAGACACCATAGTGGTTGGGTTGTGAGACACAAGTTTTTTTTACTAGAAACGAACTCGAACTGTCAAATATTGTTGTTTGTGTTAGAATTAAGTGTTTATTTGTCATTTAACGTTTGTTTTGGTTTATTTTTTGAATTTATCATAGTCATTGTAGGGACCAGTCGAGGAAACTCGAAGTTCTCGAAATTACCTAAGCGTAAAAAAACAGCTGAACACGACTTATGGTGTGCGTGACTAGACAAAGCTATTTTTGAGAGAACTATGTAGACTTTTGCATCATTTGTTTAAGGTTTCTGCCGAAAAAATTGACCGCTGCCAACTCTATCAAATGCACACAACACATGCCAGCGCCCTGTTCATTTGAAGTGTGCCGATATGGGCAGACGTTCGTTTTTCACATGCAAACATTTTGACAGCGACTTGGATGACAAAGAGGAAGATCATTATTGAATCCTTCCATTCATTATATTTTTTTTTACTTTTCTTCGCCATTCTTTAACTCCTTTGGTCATTTAATGTCATTAAAATAAATAAAAATTCATTTTTGCATAAAGTTACACGGGTTTTACTTTATATTTTACCACTTTTAGTTGATTTTTCCGAGTGTCTCACAACCCAACCACTTTTTTCAGGAAGCCAAAAAACATGTCCTCGGAAAATTGGCCATAAAATTTTACTTGTTGATCAAATCACGAAACTTTTTGCATATAAAAGTTGCGTATTACCTCCACCTTTCCAACGGTATAAAAAACTCTTTGATATCTTCATCAAGCAAAAAGTTACAGACCAAAAGCAAAACCCGTCTCATAACCCAACCTCTTCCCCTACGTATTGGGGAAATATTGGGGACGCGACGGCCGCGACGGACGCGACGTAAACATTGTCGAGGAAATCCCTGGGAAACGCGCGGCAGAAAAGATTGAATCAGAGATGTCGAAGACCTTACGGTGGAACTTACCGAGCAGTCGTTGACGTAACAGAAATCACCGGAAGCGGAGGTTGGCACCCAAAGATGTTCCCCATTGACTGCACCTGGCCCCCAATCGGGCGTCGATCGAGGTTCACGGTGGCCGCCGCTCGATCCGCCCTCCTCTCTCCCTCTAAAACCGCAAGACACTCGATTACGGTGTGACACTTCGACATCGACGTCGGGTTTCTATGGGGTTGACGGTTGACAACGGGATGCGGAGACACTTGCGGGTTGACGTTAATTCCTCCGCAGATATTCCGTTGGTCCGTTATACAACTAGTAAGCAACGCGTGCCGTCGAACGTAGAGTAGAGCGGCTTGGTTCCCTCGAACCAGAGTCGCTCGAATTCAGGGGAAAACAGTTTTTAGGGCAAACAGCTCGCTACAAAACGGAGATCCGCTCTCTCGGTGCAGCTTTTGGAAAATCGCGTTGTTACTGCAACGAGACGACCGAATTCGAGCGGGAACGGGCAAACGGCACGTTGCGCGTCCAATGCTGAAGCGTCGGAATTAGGATTGGCCACACCCCACACCACAACATTGACACACACCCGTGCTTACCGAGCGATCGTGAGCGACTCGCGTTAGTGGACAATGCAAACTGCCAGACAGCAATAAATATTAGGCCGAGTGGGGAAATTGTTCGCCCTGATTCGCGTCGGAAAATAATGGTATCGGTAGATAGTCCCTATCTGTAAGTACCTACCGTAGCTCTGCATCCATCAAAATAATATTGCCTAAAGTTAGATTATTAAAACTTGTCAAGGGTTTGGAGCAAGAAGAAGAAAAAGAATAAATTTTCTGATAATGGGTTAATTCCTTACGAACTCGTTAAACTTTGCAAAAGTTGAAGTACCGCGGCAATTTATAACGTAGATGTTACAGGGTGTCCCCAAGATGGTCTACTTTCGCGAAAGATGATTTGAAATAACCTATTTCCTTTGCGAAAACGTTCTCCGCGTCTTTGTTAACGAGTTGTAGTAAGAAAAAAAGCGGACCAATCGGAGCGCGACTACCGGCAGCTCGCGGCTAGCCTAGCGTTCGCATTGGCCGAGCTGGAATCTGGTCCGCGGTTTTCGCCGAGACCCTCGGTCCCAATACTACAGTTCATTAAATTACATACAGTAATCGCTCCTTCGTTGTCCTGACTCGTGGGCACGATCGTTGTTCAGTGCTTACCCACTCCACTGCCTGTCAAAGAGAGGATTAGACCTGCGTGGATTTGGTCGCCAGATGTGTCCCAGGACTGTCCAGACCCGCGTAGAACGGAGAGCAATAGTAAAGGAATATGGCAAGGAAGAAAAGAATTTTCTAAAGCCAGACAGTTGACTGCTTCTGACTGCGAATGCTTTTCTTTGTCATTTAACTAGCCGTTTCACTAAAGACGCAGTCATAAATCAAAAATAGTGTCCGGGCACGGTCGTTGTCCGCTCAAACCTCCGGCCTTTGGACAACGAAGGAGCTTTTACTGTATTAGGTCACATTGCGTTCGACCAAAAAGTACGTTCTACACGTAGATGCTAATTGTAAGTACATAGAACGTTCAGTCCACAATCGAGCGTCTGACGAAACTAAAATATTTGACTTAGGTAGAAGGCGTTGAGCGTAATGTAACGTAAATAACGGGTTAATGGCGCGCCATATTTTCGTAAAGTTCTGGATAGTGACTATGCGAAATTTGCGCAGCTCGAAACGTTGTAGGAGTTCCCGGAGAAAACACAAACAGAAACTCTGTTCTGCATAAACGGATATTACTCGACGATATCGCAGAGATCTCTGTGTATTACACCGCGAGTCGACATCCCTCGCTCGCATCGGAAGCCAATTAATTCTGTAACCGACGGTGGTTATACGATTTTGCAAACAACTTAATACGTCGCGCCGCGCCGCGCCGTTTCGATACGCGGATTTCCGTGACGAGAAACGAATTCGTGGGGCAAAATGATGAAATTCGAACAACGTTCTCCCGGTTATCGAAATTTAACGAGTTGGTTAAGTTTCAACAATTACATACACTGTAAAGCACTGCTGATTAACCAGAAAGTTGTGTGCCGAAATTCGAGTTGGCCAGTTGAGCTGCGCAGTTCGATCCCACGTTTACAGATTCTAGATGTTAGATCAATCGCAGAGGACGAATCGCGTGGCGAGATGAAAATGTTGCAAGGATTCCGTAACCGGTGCATCTTACGTGAAATGCAACAGATGGAGAACGCAGCGTCCTATTGTGCCGTTTCCGGTTTCTTCGTGAAAAGTTTCGAGGAAAGTTCAGCATGATCCAGAGCGGAAGACTGATCCCACGTCCGCGGGGCGTGGCGTGGGGGTTCGCGAACGTCACATCCCCGGGACTCGTGTTTGACCCAGATATCCGGTAATTTCCGACGGTGCTAATTATGCAGAAAGCAGCTACAAAGCTTTGCCGAAGCAGCCTACAATTTTTATGTGATCGTCCAAAGGGGCTCGGACCGGGCCGGGCCGAGCCGAGGCGAGTAGAGTCGGGCCGGGCCGGCCCAGGCCGAGGGATCACTTTTGTCATTAAAGTTGCACGCCGCGGCGCGCATTATGTTCCCGGGGCCGCGTCTCTGAAATTTTAAGTGTCCTTGAATCTTTCACGAGAGAGACCGGAGTCTCGCGAGGTTCCGTGATACGATGCTCCATCGAGTCCCTTTTCCGGCGTTTGTCTCAAACACCGAGCGACCTCTGCAACATCCGGGATATCCCGGATGTTTCTGATACTTTTCTTGTCAGGATGGAAGTGTTCAAGCGTCGAATCTCGACCATTATTACTGTATCTATATTCTCTTGCTTCGTCGAGCTGCGCGCAAGCCAATTTCCGGAGGAAAAATGCCACGCGCAGTATATCGCCTCCGAACCCGAAACCTACGCGGACTTAAGGGAGCATTGCTGTATTCCTGTGACCTGTCAGGAAACTAGCTCGGCGCAATTTCCGTCGCGACCGCAATTCCGGACGAACAAAAAGAATTTGAAAGCTGCAATTAAGCGACACCCCCGCACAATTGCACGCAATTCCGCGAGAATGCCCACTTTCACCCACGGCCGACGCGGTATCGCGTTCACCGCTCATTCCCGGCGCTCGTAATTCGATTGCGAGTCTTCGTTATCCGAGGAGTAACCCGAAAATAGCTCCGATCGAAGTCGTGTGGCAGCGAGTGCGAAACGTTTCCCCTCGATTGCCGTGCCTTCGCGCGCGAACCGACCTCCATCGTGCGTTTACGCGCATAGCTCTCGCGTCGCGTGTCGCGTGTCGCGTGCACAGTACCTGCTCGAAACTATTGTACAATTCGCGCAACCCCGTATTACATTTTACCCGTCGCGCGTCGGTTTCCGCAGAACCCAACAAAACTTCTCTTTTCGGTATAAAAATTCAAGCTTTTGCGATTTGGTTCTCGTTCGTTTTCGAGCAGCGAGCTTAGCAGCGTTCCATCGCCGGGTGGGCGCATGCGAACGTGCGCGATATTTTTCCGATTTTTCGCCGAGCATGCCACAGGACGCGGCGCGGCACGACGCCCGTTATGGGAGAACGTTGACAAAATGATCATTGAAACGAACACACAAAGGCCGGCGTTTATCACGCACGCGAGCGAATAATTTCCGCTTTGTCGGGCCTGGCCGCGGCCGTGCGTCGCGTCGCGTCGAGTCGTTCGTTAACGGGGGGGAGAACCTGGGTTTCTCTTTCAACCCGGCCAACCCAGCCAAACGGGTTGACATACCCGCTCGTTAAGAATTCGTTTTGCAGTCGACCCGATCGACCAAGTGTTTGACGAACGAGCCCAGAGGATTCCGGATACACCGGTTGCACGGCCCGGTCGACTTTTGAATATTGAGAGATCTCGGATCGCGACCATGGGATACGGGCCGAGCGACCATAGTCGCGTAGACTACGTATATCGGCCAATAAAATTTTCAGGTCCGGCATTACGGGCCACGGGATGGCTCTCTGCTCGTGAATCGTTAACGACCGCGGACCGTTCATTATTAACCGGCTAATTCTACGCGACGCGAGATGCGCACCGTAATTGTAAGTTCGGTTTCATCTCGGATCGTCTCCCGGCTCGGGAATGCGAGGCTTACACCGGAGATCTAACGAGTATGTTCGCTCTGTTTACTCCGAGTAACTAATAGACTGCGGATCTTCATACGAAATAAAAATTCTAACGAATAACCGAACTTTCGACGAAGACGCACCAGGACGCGGCCGCCGCTCGGGAACATTCGCCAATTTTCCGGCTCGCTCTACTTTCGTATTCTACTTGATATTGTGTGTTACAAACTGTCGCTACTCGTATCCATTTATCGCGTTTTGAAAAGCCCAGGAGAGAGGAAGCTCGCGAAACAGGCCGGCTCGAACACGTTTCACCGATAAAGAGAAATCTTCGAGGCGTTCCCCCGCGCAATTTTCTCCTCTTCTCGATATCAACGATTTCTCTTTTTCCATTTTGGAAAATCATCCCGACGAATAGGTCGCTAGGGACTGACGAACGAATGCCGGAAGTAGCATTCGCTGGAAAACAAATTGCAATATATGGTACATGCGATAAGAAAGAGATCACATTTGCGACCCAATTCGATGTTCAATTCTAGTAACAATGGGAGAAATATTGAAATACATCAACTAAAATTCATTTTTCTATCCAGACAGAGTACATGCTCTTGAAACGCTCGCAACCGAATTGCTCTCGGCGCGTCGCCCCGTTTCAAACAAATCGTTTTGCACGCATGTTCGAGGGCGCGTGTACTTAACGAAAATAAAGAAAAATTGATTTTTTCAAGATTCGAAACCGACTTTTACACCAGAGAGAAAAATTCCGCGTGGCCAATTTGCGAAATGAAAAATTGATTTCCGCTTTCGTGCAACGTCATGCGGCGTGGCAGACATTATTCTTGCCTTCTCGCGTAGCCGAAGAAAGGCTTTTCGTCTCCTGAAGTTAATTACCAGCCTGGATCAATGCGTTACGCAACCCTTCGCCGGATTTATTTTCCATTCCGCGTAGTTTAATTAACCGGAGACTCTATGCAGATTAATTAGCCGGGGATAATAATTCATTACCCTGCTCCGCGCCGCGGCCGATCCGCCGCATGAATATGCAAGCCGTCTTCGGTGCTGATTACAATAATAACGATGAAAGTAATTGCTTTCATCGTTTCTTTACCGTGTACGCCTTGTACTTGTAGTTGTATTTATGGTAGACCGCGGGCGAGCGTCTCGCATTCGCGGAATTATGCGAATTATGCGAATTTTCCTCGATGCGAAATTCATAGCTTCTATTCGTTCCGCGATAGCCCGTTATTTTACATGCTGAACTTCACATTTTCCGTAGACCATCTATTTTTTAATTAGCGTTAGCGTTGATCAACGTCAAAGATTATTAATAAGATTTTATGCATTTATAGAAAAATTATCGTATAATAAGTATAGTTCTTATTACTCGTTAGCATGCCAAATGAGGTTATGAATTATAATGCTGCTTTGTAAAAATGGTATGAACTTTCCGTTCGATGCCATAAGTAAACCGCGCCCGCGCGGTTACTGTACGCAATCTTTTAGAATTTCAGGTAATCCACTTTCCTCTCCATTCTTCATAAATTCAGTGGAGGATAAATTGCTCGATCTCTTTAGACGGTGTGCTACTTCATTGTTCATTGATAATGAAGTGGTTTCTGCGACAGGTTTATTAGTTCCCCGCTATAGTCATCTACTATATTGCGGAAAGGTATCCGAGCGATAATAATCAGCAATACTCTTTAGCAATTTTTCTTCATAAATGTTCGCTTTTCTGCAAATCGCGGACGATTTGATTGATTTGACGTTTATTTAAATACGAATTATTCTGGAATTTTCGAACATTTCAGTGCACATTCGAAACATCCGCTCGAAACTTTCGCTGCAACAAATCCACAAATCCAACAAGCGTCGCCGTTGACACCGACGCGCGACGCGACGCAACGCGACGTAACCCGAGAGCTCTCGAAATCGCAATCGCATAAGCGCGACATGATACGTTCTCCATAGAAGCACTGTCACTTCTGCCGAGCGATCGTCGCCCATTACACTACTCATCGATCAGCATAGCGAACACAGCATTCCTTCCAATTAAATATAACGTCCGATCGAACCGAATCACTTCCTGTTACAGTTACGGGGTATGGCCACAATAACAAGCCTAAAAATCGAATCGAATCGAATTCCTTCAAATTAAGTAAAGGGTTTTTCAATAGGGACATAACAATTTTGTTTTATAATACGGAACATAACCTAAAACTTTTTCATGTTTTGTCAATATCAAAACGTCAGTCAAGGCTTACATTTTTATCATGGTGAAGTTCACGAACGAGCAACGTTTGGAAGAAAAGTTCTGAGTCGGTAGTCGTAACTTTAAGAGCGCTTATTCCAATTTTTGGTCGCAATCTCGAGGAACGGTCCAGTCGAATGGCCACCTCGCTCATGCGATTTGACGCCGTTGGATTTTTTCTCGTGGGGTTACCTTAAGTCGAAGGTTTATGCCAACAATCCAACGACGTTAGAGGAGCCCAGGAACAATATCGAACGCGAAATTTCCAACATTCCGGCTGATATGTGTGAAAGAGTGATCGAAAATTGTATCCAAAGAATCGATCGCTGCCGTCGTGCTCGTGGTGGTCATATGAACGACATCGAATTCCATACATAAATGTAACATGTGTATTTACTACACCTGTAATAAATTTCAGCCCGATATCACAATTATTCTGTGTTTTGTTTAAATACAAAATTGTTATGTCCTTATTGAAAAACCCTTTATAAAACATGTAACCGAAATTCCAACGTCGATTTCGCGCACTTTTAATCAATCTAGGATGTACATACATAATCGTTTCGAAATCAGTTGACAGGAGGGAGGGTGGAGGCTACGCGGAAGATGAAATTTCACTCTGGCCATGTCCAGCGAAACTTTCCCGTTTGGCGATTCTTATTCCATCGAGAACCGAACGCGCGACGAAACTCCCACGAACTTTCGGAACTCGTTCCCAACCGGAAGTCGCCGCGGGAAAAGTACATCCACGTTACATGGAGTTTTCCTTCTGAAATTCTCGTCGTTCCGAGCCAATTGCAATTTATTCAATTCTTTTCTCGCGTCATGCAGTACGAACTGATCGTTCCACCTCGTGAAAAAAATCCAAGTACATACATACGCAGTACGGTCCAATATTAAAAAAGTTATCCAAGTCTTTTTAAGAGCGTCCGAATATGTACTAGTGGGAGCCTCTGTCTCTGTACATCGGAATAAATAATATAAAGTGCAGTTACCTCATCTAATATATTCAAGAACCCTCGTCCGCGGAGGATTAAAAGTTTTACGTAGTGTAAAATGTTACGAAAGAATAATATACATAAATGTTGAACGACGACGCGACGGTGTAGCTCGCTAGTGTGGAGGTAAAAGCGTTCGCAGTCAGCGGCAAGTTGGTACACATCATCGGAGGGTAGATAAAAGTTGCGAAACACGGGGTTTGATAAGACCCAGATGACAATAATGAAGTCACTTTATCTTCGTACCGTGTCCGGAGGAGAAAAATCGTTAAATGAACGTCTCCCCGAGCAGAACGATGCTGCAGGATGCTTCGCGACGGACGCGGACGTGAGCGTTCGTTTAGATATACCATACATAGATAGCCATGGCCACCGTCTTATGAAACCGCCGCGCTGCGCCGAGTTACGGCTCGGTGACGTTCACCGCGATAAACTGATGTTTGAGGAAACGTTCATACGATATTCAACATTCAAAAATGGATTCGGCATTTTTCGAAATAGTCCTTCATTTGTGGACTGTTGGTGCGCGAGATTCTCGGGAAAATATGAGGATTTTTCGAGACACAAACTTGTTTTCCTATCGTGAGGTTCTAAAATTTGAAAGCTTGAAGACGGAAAGATTGCAAGATTGAGAAATAGACTGAGATCGTATGAGTTAAATCTCTTTGATTCCCTTGACTTGAATTTCCAATCGAGCTCACCATTCCGGAAACCTTCTCGGTTGCTTTGTATTTAGAAGTTCGGATTTCAGTCTCTCGGCTATTGGTTGTACCAATATCCGATCTTCGATTCCGACTTGATTTGATTCTTGTCCCGTGAACCTGACTCCATCCAATTCTGGATTCTCGTATTGCTTCTGTCCATATCGAATTTTCGGGCGTTGAATTAACAGGATCTCTATTCTAACTTCCTCTGATTCGGCTTTCCTTCGTACACCCTCTCATTTTTCCATCTTGGTTGTAGATAATCAAACTGTACAAATCCGTTTCAAGCTGTAGCATTTCAAAGCTATATGTCAATTTTTAGTTTGAAATTGTGGGTCAATGAATGAGACTCTCTGCGACCCTAAAGAATTCTTTTAATCTTTCTCATGTTTCAAACAACACCCACCTATTTTGGGTCATAAAACCGGCAAAAAATCCTAGTCTGGTAATTAATAATATATCGTATAATTAACGGAGACACGAATTTTCTTCAGCTTTTTGTGATTCCGGCCCAGCGCGCAGCGTCGCCACACTGTTCCAAAACGCCGAAAAGCTGGCCAAAGGATTATTTTTCGAAGTAAAGAATTTTAATGATGTGAGTGGTGATATCGTTAGGTAATAGTTCAAACTACAAGGAACTATAAAAATTAGCTTCAAAAATTAATGTTAACAGTGCTAAATTATATCTTTAGTTCAGTTTCTCTTCATTCAAATACTGCGAACTTTTATTCTTATTTCTTCACATTCTGTTACATCTGTACACTTTAGAGAATAATTTTGTAATTGAAAATTGTTCCTTAATGACAAAATAATGAAATTGTGATAGTAGTAATACTTTCGTAATCATGGATGAGCAGGTACAGAGTTTAAAATATACGGTTTCATGGAGAAAAATCATGTTGTCCGACTTTGATCTCAAATAAAACAAAAGAGGCACCGAAAGTCATGCAAGTTTTGCATGGACAGTATACGTGGATGTGTGTACAACAATATCTCCAAAGCCGAATTTCCGCAAAATTCCGCCATAAAAATATATTCAGGTTCTAAATTTTCTATGCACGACAGCAGAATACCAATACGATTGTGTGCTTCCAGTCGGATCTAACTCATGAGCATATTGTATAAACAATACTACTCCTGGAGTCTAAGTTCTATATATTTAACAAGATATAATAATAATAATTTAGTGAATTAATTTTTTAATAAAAATTGAAAAATCGGTGTCGATACATGAATATTTATAAATTGAGGATTCTGTGATGCTATCGAAATTGTATTAATTTTTAATGTTTTAAATAAAACCGCTATATTATTTATTGCATCTTATATGGAGATTCTTACAGTCGCTGACCGCGAGTTTTAAATGAATCTTTGTTACTGGAGATTGATCGATTGATACAGATGCACAGGATGAGAATTAATATAAATAAACAGATTAAGAAAAGTATTTATCATTTGTGTCACTATTCCCTCTTATATTTTTGTACACCTTACTATTATAAGAATATAAACTTCTTGTGTGATGTATGAACAGTTGTTTAAACATTGATGTTTCACTTTGATGTTTAAACAAATGTTCATAGATCGATAAACGTTTATTTTCATATATAAATATAAAATATTAGTTTTTTAATAAAACGGTTAATTAAAATGCGAATTTAACATTAAATTCGAGATCAGCGACCCCAAAAACCTTAATACACAGTATTTTTAGAAAGGTTTTTAGTGTTCTTGTAGTGTTCTTAATGCTTGGCCAGCTTTTCGGCGTTTTGGAACAGTGTAGCGTCGCGCGTCGAAGAGACAGTTCAACGAAGAACAGAACAACATCGCGAGGCAAATTCTAACCATCGGATTAGCATCGTAAGTTATCTTCGGCCCGGTGAAAGGCTCGATGTGATAAAAAACGTGACGCGAAAAACCAATGAAGACGCGAACAGCGCGGTCTGGCAAATTGCGTTTAATCCGACGCGACGCGACGGAACGCGCGACGGTATCGCGGTTCGATGGAACAGCAGTAATAAAAATCTCGTTATCCGACTTTGCCGTGGCTTTCATCGGCATGGGAATGGAACTTTCGTTTCAGATGCTCGGAACGTTTAACTAACTTCGGTCACAATGGACTTGTTCTTGCGCTCCGCCGCGCCGCGCCGCGCCGGTGCGCTTCAATTAGACGCGTCCGAGCTCTAATCAACTTGTCTCTTGAATCATTGACGTCTTAATCTTCCCGAAATAGAAAAGCTCCGCCGAGCTGCGAATTCCACCCGGTAACAAAAGACCAGACCGACATCGAAGCCTGCGAATTGCGCACACGGTCAAATCAAATTGCCTTCGATTAAGCTCTGTGTATGAACTTTCCCGAGGAACCTCGTGAAATGCGAACGGTATACGTATATAGTACATATATGGAACTCGCTGCTTGTCTTTCTCCCCGAGGTCCGTTAACCCAATCAAAATTGTGGAAATAGTAATAAGTATCGTTGTGTGCAGAAGCTTCAATAATTCCATAAAATCAATCGTAATTAACCCTAAAGAAAATAACATTGCTTACAACATTTTCTGAAACATGTTTCGTTCGTGAGATATGAAAACAATTTGATAAAGAGCTGTCACGTGTTTCACGCGTAACCATGCAATTTGAAGTAACATGCAAGAAATTTGACATTCTTTGCCTGTTAGCGTGAGACCGTTGCGTTCTGTGCAATTTGCGAGTGTTAAATTTGATGGAAATTGTAAGGGGTATTTTCCTGCAGGGACGAGAACAATCGATCCACTTCGATTATATTATCTTCGGATGCAATACCTCGAAATCGCGACTTTGTTCCACTTTATGCATGATAGCTCGAAGAAAATTCGCAAAGGGATGTGTCCGTCTCGAGACACACCGCACCGTACCCGTGCGATGCGGTGCGGTGCGGTGCGGTGCGGTGTAGAAAACTTCGAAAGTGTCTTACTCTCGATACATATGTATATCCTGCGTTTGAAACTGGCTACACCCGGGCGCGGTCCACGGAACGAATAGAACGATCGATTTCCAATTTTCTGAGCGTATACAAAACAGACATTCTAAAGGGACATAAAACGAAATCATAAAAAGGAACTGCCCGTTCCTTTTGTATAGAATCCTATAGAACGAATTATCTTTCGCTAACTTGGATTCCTCGAGCTCAAACGATCAAAGGACGAAGATTATTCGACTTCCGCATCAGTGAAAACGACCTTCCAGAAAAACGTCAAGATACAAAATACTTTATCTTCGAAACTTCGTTTCAAAATATTCTATTGCATCATTGTGAAAGTTGTCGAAGAAAGATAAGGACAATTGGCTAGATAATACTGGAAAGTCCAAGACAGCGAAGTAATACCGTACTTTAACGACACGAATGAAAGTTCAACGTTCACTTTTCTCAATATTTCAAGATTCCCTTGAAATGTCACTGGTAGAGAGAGAGACAGAGATTTGCGAGATTGCTAGAATTACCATGGAAAGTTCGAGACAATTAGCGAAGTAATACTGTACTTTAAGGACTCGAATAGTTCGGTATTTACTTTCAAGATTCCAATAAAACGTCGCCAAGTACCTTGCGATATACGTATGGTTACGGGAATTAACCCTAGGAGGCAATTAGCGAGGCAGTACAGTGCTTTAGACACGCAGACAGAATAGTGCCCATATTTTCAAGTATTTCAAGAGACCAGTCAAATATTCCTGGTATGTATGGTATATTAAATTACGATGTACCATCGTACAATTTATCGAAGCGAGATCAAGAACATGAACTGGCCAGTACATACTGTCGTTCGATCGATCATATTTGAAAAGAGTGACACAAATGCTTTCAAAGATAATTTGATATCAGTTCGGTAGTTAGTTAACAAATTGTAACAATTTTAGGATAGACTGATATCAAATACAGAGCAAAATCAGATTACCAATTTTCATTTTATTTCCCCTGGTATTTTCACACGGAAGTCCCGAGAATATACATATCTGACACACGGCAATCATCGATACACATGTTACAGAATTACTCCGAATCATTTTTATTAAAAATTCTAACAGTAAAAAGTTAATCTCGATATTGTGCATATTGCTCAGAGTTGATCATCTGTGGAAATTTAACCTCTCAGCTTCTGGCGATCAATTTTAATCGTAATCTACCTTTGTTCAAGTTTAATAACGCGAGGGACTTTTTCATGAAGAACTATCGTCAAAAATATGATATATCTACGGAACGTTTAAACTAGAAATGAAATGGATCCTGGCTTCGTAATAAGGCTTTTAAATGCGAGAATTCTCTTCCACATTCTGATTCTATCTTTTTCGTGTTAGATCGTACTTTCTAATAGTTGCAACACGATTTTCGTACTATCGTTTCACACCGTTACGCAGTCCTCGAGATATCAAGACATCAGCAAAACGACATAAACAGCAAACCAAAATGCAAGAGGAAAAAACAATAGAAAAAGGCAACATACACGTGGAAGAAGCACAACAATGGAAAACGTACGGTCAGACGGTCAGTGAAAAAAGCGTTTACGCATCCTTTAAAACGGAGTTACTTTTTTCAAAGTCGACCAAAGTACTTGAGATTTTTCGTGAACAGCATGAATACCGAATAGAGACGCACACACACATCGACGCAATCGAGCAACAACAATGGGAGGAACAGTTCCCCGCGAACACCAAAACACTCTGCAAGTATTCGGAAGAAGGGACATGTCCCATTCACCAGACGTACCCACCCTCTTGTCGGTCTAGCCTCGGTGCCAGGCAGCAGAGCGGTGTACCTGGTCTGCGCATCGGTAGGCAGAACAATATCAACGCTCTTCGAGCGGATGCTCTGTTGAGGAACGGCCAAGGTGTCGGCGTTCTCTCCTTTCCCATTTTTATTATTAAAACAGGAATCCACTGACGCGGCACGGTCCCTCTTCAATTCTGGTACAGTCAAGAAAATATCCCTAACCACGAACTTGCTCTTGCCGACGCTGACGTTATCGTCTTCGTCGTCGTCGTCTTCGTCGTCGTCGTCGTCGTCGTTGTCGTCGTCACGGTCGATCTTCTCCTCGTCCTCCGTCGAGCTGACAACGGTAGGTAGGTCGCCGGGGTACGAGGTGAGAGCCTCTTGCCTGGATAGCTTAGGGGATGCAATGGACCTTCTGCGTTCCCTTCCTGGGAACAACCCGCCCCTGATTTCGCTCGAATCAGGTTCCCGGGTGTCCCGGAACTCTTGGACCACAGGTTCGGATTGAACGACCGTCGACGCATCGTAGCTAGCCTCGTCGAACACCAGTTTCTCGGTGAAGGTGGTCAGGGTGACTCTGATCTCCGGGCTACCTTCGCTCTTTTGCTCCAGCTCGGAATCCTCGTCGTCCGAGGTATCGTCAACCTCGTCGGGAGCATCCTCCTCTCTGGACGAAGGATCCTCGTCGTCCCTACTGGAGTACAGGCTTTTGTGCTCCTCCACGCAAGCACAATGATAGCAACCGGAGACCTGGATCGTCGGCGTCTCCGGCCGTCGGATCCCGCCCAAACTAGTCTGCCCTGGTAATCCATAGATCCTCTCGCAGACGTCGAAGCTCTTCGACCTTTGTCCACTCTGTAGTTGGGGTACTCGCAACGTAGCGGATCTACGTCCTCGAGAAGAGTCCTGCGATCTAGCCGGCGAACAGGACGACGAAGAGGACGAAGTGGTCCTCGCGGATCTAGAGTCTCGTGCGTCGTCGTGACGCTTAGCTTCCAGCTGGATCTCGTCGAACGAAGCCGAGCGCACCTGTTTAGGCACCTCCAGGCTAGACTGCGACTTCATCTCGGCTCCCGTCGGGGTCCTCGACCGCTTGAACGTCGAGCGCAGCCTTTGCATCCTCACGCGACAGCTATCTGCTCAGAACCAACGCTCTGATACTTTCGGATAATGGCCTGATCAGAAATACGCCCTTTTCTTCTTTTTCCTCCGAGGATACCTGATCCTCTTCTTCTTTTTCCTCCGAGGACACCTGATCCTCGTCTTCTTTTACAGAGGACAGATAATCTTCCTTTCCGGAAGACACCCGAGCCTCTTCTTCTTCTTCTTCTTCTTCAGAGAACGCCTGATCCTCTAATTTTTCGCTTACAGAGGATACTTGATATTCTTCTGCGACTTTTTCAGAGGACGGCTGGTCCCCTCCCAATTCACCTTCTGTTTCGGAGGATACTTGATCGTCTTCGTCCTCTTCTTCGTCTTCCGTGTCCTCCAGGCGGATCGAGCCCCGATCTAACGCGAGCCAATTTCGATCGATCCACACCTCGATCAAATCGATGCACCTCGGCGACGGGGAAGCCGACTCCAGCTGCCCGAGACCGCACCCTTCCGCCACCTTCGATCTAGCGGCCGGTCTGCAGCCCATCATAAGTGACCTCGGCTTCTCACCCCGGCTTCCGCGCTTTCGATCCTCTAATTTCGCTTCTTCGATCCCGCCGGAGGAACTAGACCTTTAACCGAGGTAGTGTCTTCTTTGGATCTTCGGAGGATGCAGGATCGATATCTCTTCACCTTGCAATGTTCTCGAGGGGTCTGTATTTCGAGTTTCGACGGAAACTGTTCCGCGTTGTCTTTTCTGTACAGTACCTCTATGGGTACCTACGATTAAACTGTAGATCGTATTTAGTTAGTCAAATATTTTTTCGAGTATCTATACTCGAGCTGCATGTTGTACTTTAGACACCTTCATCGAAACTTGATCGAAAACAGTTCTACTCCGAACACCTCTCCATGGTATGTTCGCTTGCTGTACAAACTGATACCAGGTCGTGTATATTCAAACGAGGCTGCACCGAGAACGGATGTACATCAAACACCTCTTCGAGTCGGTCTACTTGTCGTACAGATTGCGTTTACTCAACCGAAGCTGCACCAAGCAAAAACATTTATCTTCCCGGGAACATTGTTGATTGTCTATCGCCTGTTCTTACTCTCGATATAATCCTCGCTGTTCTCGTTATTAAACAAAACTGTCTCTCCTCGCCAATTCGATCTAGAACCATTATTCTTCACCGTCGCGCTGCAAGGTCTCTCGTTCATCGATTCTTAACCGGGGTAACACGTTAGTCCGAGTCGCAGAGCCACGCCGATCGCGCGGATTAATTAACGCCTCCAGATCCTCTCTAGACACCGGATCCGAATAGCTGGTCGTCGGAGAGACCCGGGGGCTCCCCGGTTTTGCTAAAATTACATTCCGATCTGGAACACATCCGACGCCACGTGGAGCAGGCGACGTGTCCCCGAGAGCCGCGCAGAATTTGCAATTTAAGCCGCCTTACCCGGCCGACGGAATTTCCTCATCACCGCGCCCCGATGATCGCACTCTCGCAAATTAAACGCGCCGTGCCGCGCCGCACCGCCCCGACCAACGATGAAATTTATTCGGCGGCGTCCTCTACTCGATCGTTACGAACCCTTGCAATTTTATCCGAGCAAGGCGAGCAACACGTGGGGTCGCGTAACGAAATCGCGTGCACGCTCCTCGGCGCGGCGACTAGCACCTTTATCCTCCTCGAAAATGACTCGAAGCGCTCACCGAACCGAGGCTCCGACGACGCGAGTTCTCTGGAGATGGTTGTTCACTGTTCATGGAAATTCTCTAAAGTCGCAAGCTCTCCGATCATAGAGGCGCGGCGCGGCGCGGCCTCTGCTCTCTGCAGAATGAATCCCCTCCGAAGATTGAATCCTCCAGAATCCGAATCCACCAAAAATTTCCACTTGCACCAGAGCTCCCTGTTCAGCAATTAAACTCGCAAGATTTCCACGAACCTCAAGAATCGAGTCCCGAGGAGCAGCGAAGCCGATAATCGGCCGCTCCGAACAGCTGATCCGGCGATATCGAACGCTTCCCCAGTCGAAAGGAGCCAATTAGACGGGATCGGGTTAATTGGCCGATCCCTCGGTTGATCTCCGTATTCTCGGAGCCAGGATCTCTGTCCGAATGATCGCAACAACGTTCGATCCTCTGGAACCAATGGATGAACAGCGTGTTGTTTCCTGGAGGGTTGAGCCTGTGTCGGACTGGGCGGACTGGTCGGGCTGATTGGCCAGCGACGCGTGAACCATAGCAGAAGGTCACGCGTCACCGTCCGACAGGAAGAACCGTCGACGACCTCGGCGAACCTCGACGCACGTGAGGAGCCAACCCTTGCCTCGTTGCTTTCGCCTCGCTTTCTCTCCGCTCGGCTACCAGCATCGATCGGCAGAGTCAGCCTCTTCTACAAGCCCGTTACTTAATTTCTCTCGGCGCGACAAGCGGCAATTTCCCCGGATTGGAATCGCAACGATTTCATCGAACTTGCGCGATCTAGCTCAGGTGATCTCCATCTCGATGCTAGAGGATCGTGCGAAACACGCTCTGGGACGAGCACCTTTACCGCGTGCTACCGTGGGACGTTCAAATCAGTTGACGGTTTCCGATGTTTCCTCGATTGGACTGCGAATTTCGGTAAACAACTGTTCGCCGTTCGCTCACTGGTTTGTAATGTTCTTTCTTGGAGACCTCAGCGAGCACCGAGACGTCGATTATCTTCGAGTTGATGTGCAATAGTACTCCTCAGACTTGAACCGAATCTTCTAGCTGAAGACAGTTTTAAAAGTTAGACTCCAAGCCCATTCTTCTAAAAAATTAAACACAAGCTTTCCATTTCTTTCATCCCACTTAACAGATGTCCAAAGATCAAAGTCACGTAGTTCCAACAGCACTGTTCAAAGTCAAACCATAAGTCCACGCTAAGACCTCCGTAAGAACCTCGGTCTACTTGCAACCACCTACACTGAACTTGGAATCATCCCGCGTTCACTTCACAAATCGCAAGAGAATCACCGAACCTGAAGACCTCCGGATCCTCCGAGATCCTCCGAGGATGATCGAACAGACTCCGGGGGGTCTTCTCGAAGATGCAGGATCTACGCTCTCGGCCAGATCCCTCGTTCAACGTTTTATCAATCAGACTTCTCGCTTCTCTTCCTCCACACTTCCCGGATTCCGAAAGATCAAAGATCCTCGGGCAAAGGTTCACCGCCGCTCCGTTCTAACAACTAGAAATCAAAGAACCTTTACACCTCCGCGTTGGCGGCTGCCCAAAGATCAAAGATCCTCGGGCGAAGGTTCAACAGCCACCGGTCTCCCGCAGCACCTTCGTTTAGACTCCCTTGCTATCGAAGTTCCCTCAAACTTGTTCCGAATCCGAACCGGATTCTAAACGTGTCTGAATCGTGGTCGATCGATCATCGGACACAGGGACACTGGTCCAGTCCTCGTGACGCGTGCACGCGGACCGTTTTTCACGGTCTTTCACTTTGATTGTGTGTTTTCCGATTTTTCTCGCGTGTGTGTCGCGCGTTGCTCTCCGTCTACGTTTCTTTTTTCGATCGACCACGAGTTGGGGAGTCAGGGTGAGGGCGGGCGAGAGAGCGAGAGAGAGTGAGAGGGAGAGAGAGAGCGAGAGCGAGAGAGAGGAGACCGCGGAACAAACGAGTACGCGTGACGTGCCGTGACAGGGTAGACTGGTCGGACTAGTGACCAGGGCTCGGCAGTGCCGGATGCCAAGCGATTCCAGGTGGGGGTTCAACACTGGCCTCTCGTTTTCCCTCTAGGAGAGCTTCCACCCTCTCCTGCTCTCTCTCCGAGCAGTCTTCGGTCAGACATGCGCCCTCCGACACCACCCTCCCTTTCTCCGTGTCTCTCGCTCTGGTCGCGTGTCTGTGTGATAGTGTACACAGACAAGGGAACGAGGAACACCGATGCCGATGACGACGACGAATTGGAGATTGCGCTACGTGGTCGAGTATCGGGGAAAACGTGTGACGCAGGAAGGGCAGACACGTGTGGAGCCTACCCCTCTTTATGGTTCTTCTTTCTCCCTATTTCTCTCCCCCCCTTTCTCTCTCTCTCTCTCTCTCTCTCTCTCTCTCTCTCTCTCTCTCTCTCTCTCTCTCGGGAGTGTTCTCTTTTTTTACTTTTGGTCTGTTTCTTGGTCCAGAATATGGTCGGATACAGCGAACGAAATTTCTATATATGTTTTTTGGTCTAGATGTATTGTCAAATCACACTTATCACATTTTTTATTAAAAATAATAGCGTTCCCTTTCGTCTTCTGTATTCGTCTTCTTTCACTCGCCTCATTTTTCCTTTCTTTTTCTTTTGCCTAAGCAACCCCTCGAGCACATTCAGTCTACCGTGTTTTTATTTGATACAGGCCACAGGGAATTTCGAGGCAGATACCGCTTCCTTCCGGAAACCTCGTGTCCTCGGGATCGAGGGTTGTCGCGAAGGGTTTGCGGTTTTTTGGTTTACGACAACGGGAATAGCCAGATCGGTTCGCATGGTCTGCCTTTTTTTGCTCGTTCGTAGAACTTTCGGAGAAATTGAGTGGGCGATCGGGCTGGAAATGGCGTTTCTGAACGGTTGATTTATTCAGAGTTGGAAGTGGGAAAGATTGTTACAACTGTTTAATGCGATTGACGTCGAGAGCTTGTACGAGATGCGAGCACAAGTTCCCGGAGATAATTTGCAGAATTAATTTATTTTTGTATTAATTTAACAAATAAAATAAATCCGAAAATAGTATCTCTGCACATTTTATTTCAAAAATATCCAAAAACTATACATATTTTCGAATATTCTTCCGTGTAAAACGAAAGAATGAACAAAATCTTGAAATTCTTATTTAAACAGGAGTACATATTTTGGTTGCTATTCCAAGAGACATTCTACTTTAGAATACTTTAGATGTACCCATCTCGAAACGCTTCGTCTTGCTGCTTATGCTCCTGGTCAGTAGAAACACAAAGTAATGATCAGACGTAAAAGTAAAAAGTTAAATGATTAAACTATTTTATTGTAGTTATACATACTCGTATAATAATGTTTTAATTATTATTTCGAAAAGATTTTATTTGGAATGTACGTATATCGCTGAACGCATCTTGATGATACTTATGATGTTACCGTCTTACCGGTAAGGGTAAGTAGAAACAGCATGGTAATGGTCAGACGCGTTAGCCAAGTCGCGCGCAATCGTCGCGTAGTGTTCGCAAAGTACTCGAGCCCGGGCCCCGATTGCCCCGTGATTTCCGGTTAATTTCGCGCGAGCGTGAAAATTCATACGATCCTTGTTCCGGCTGAAACCGGAAGCGACTGTTTTATCGGCACAACTAATGTTTTCGAAAAGTAAATATCGTTACGATAAAAACCCGTTCTTGGAAAATAAAAACAATTGTTTGTCGTCGTTCCTGGAACGAGGAGAGCGCACGCGAAAGTTCTCGTTTCGATACATCGATTGGCAAAACCGAGAATTACACAAACATTTTTCCCATTACGTGTATCGTTGCGCTGGAAGCAATGCAAATATTTCTCTGCGTAAATAAGGGCGTGCGCTCAATTGACTGCAATAAAAAACATGAATTTTCAAATAATTCCGATTAAAATTCAGGGAAATTCCGGAAGAAAAATATAAAAATAGGTGCTTTCGATCGATTTACACGATGCGTTAATAAACAGTCGCTGTGTACCATACATACTTTCACCCAACGAAAGAAGCGGCGACGAAATGGCCTGTAGATTCCGTGGGCGTTGTGGAAAAAAAGTAGACGTTACTTAATTAAATATCAGATAAGAGACACGAAGAAAGAAAAACGAAAAGAACAGGCAGCTCTACACGAAACAGAAACAGAAACAGAAACACTCGACACGAAGATTTCGTAATGGCCGTCGTTACGTTGATGTCGGAACAGATTGGCTACGTCACCGGCTCTCTTTTCTTCGTGAATTCGCGCAGCCACCGTTTTTCTTTCTTTATCTCTGCTAATATCGATTCGTTTCTTAAACGAATAAACCATTGAGGGTGCACGCCAACCATTTTTCCTTTAAAAGAGATATTTTTTAGCGAAACTAGTGATCATTTGTACTTTTACAGTGGAATTTACATGCATTTTGCTCAATTATGTACTCGGAATGACTTCAAACATAAAAGTTGTCTGGATCGATTGCAGAACACCGAGACTTGAACTAATCATTTGAATAATTTGCAGGTGTTGTACCGACATTCTTCGATCCCCTTAACCTTTTTACCGTTTGAAATTTCTCGTTAACATCTTCTGCCGAAATAAAATATAACAAATACTAAAATAAACTCACTCTGTAATAATGTACCATTACTAAAGAAAGATTTGACTTTTCCGAGGTTGAACTGGGTCAGCTATTTCGCAGGTAATTAACATCGATTCGAGTCAATAAAGGCTAACAATAAATTGCCAGGAGAGTCTTCCATCTTGATAAAACCGCAACGTGACAGTCGCGAAACGCGTCCCCGCCCCGCGCCCGTCCCCGTTCCCACGAGTAATTGCAAGTAATTATTGCCGAACAAAGCAGCGTATTTCGCAAAAATTCTTTTATTTTCGACAATGGCAATCGATTATCGCGCAAAGAAGGAACGAGCTCCGGTGATCTATAGAAACGAAACTACTAAATAATAATTGATATCGATTAAAATACATGGTTTCTCGGTGGTTTCTGTTTCTGTCCGGTTCGCTGACTGCTTCGCTCGGACCGGATTGCAGTAGCCTCATTTCTATGCAGAATAATCGATACGACCGATTAGCATCGCGGAGCATTTTCAGAAGTCGTCGATTTATAATAATCAACAAATGGAAAAAACCGTACGATAGTAAATCTTTTCGTTCTAATAATGGAGCGTTTTTAATCGCATCCGAACTTGATCGCATAAAGAATTGATACACCTCCTTCGCTTTCTCTATGATTGTGCGTGATTACGGAACGTTATATCTCGCATCTGATATCCATTTCCCAAAGTATTAATATTTGATCGCGGTACGGTAATGTTCGTGCCATTGATTGTTCCTGCACCCGACGAGTTTTTATCATTTTCGCCATTATACCCTTTATACTTTATACTGCACGAACGAAAAAACGGAAAAACGAAGAAGAGTAAGACGAACGCTCTTCTGGTGGGAGGTGAATCGTTAAAAGTTCTTCCAGCATCATCGTTCGAAAGTTTCACGCGTTTACAAAAATAAACTCGCCGTTTAAGTGTTATCGGTTTCTAAAAGGTGCTGAACCTCCGGAGTTGGAACTGCACCAAGAACAAGCAGGAGGAAAAGCAATCAATAAACCTTGGGTGAACGCGCGCTAATTCCGTTCTAAAATGCGAGCGAAGTAGTCTATCGGTACGTAAAATATGAAAGTACACACGTACTGGTTTCCTTTCGGTCGTCGCTCGACTTTAACCGTGCTTCTCGCACTCCGCGAAACTCGAGTGCCGAGACCTGTGCTGGCCACTCGATAACAACAACTGTTCTGTGAATCATTGAAAGTCGCACGGTCGTCGCATCGCGTCGCCTCATATCGAATCTACTAATCGCTCGACAACCTGGCGAACCGCGCATTGCGAATGCTCGTGTCATTTTTCCTTAGCGATCGTTCCGCGATACGATTCGATTCGATCTTAACGGATATTTACCACCTTTTCACTAGATCAACGTTAATTCCTATCAGACTCTTTCGAATTCTTTACCCATCCACCGTCCCCATAAATGAATGATAATTGTCGAATTCCGAACAAGTAAATTGATGGCGGTTTCAAGGACGAAAAGACAAAAAGAGAGTTCGTTTTCGATCGGTTAGGCGTGCCGTCGCGTCGCGTCTCCTCGGTCGTATAAGGCAGCATAGGGGAATGAGTCAACAACGATCGCGTCATGCATCGAACGATCCACAAATCACGGGACACGCGAGAGCTTTCCCAAGAAGTCACGGATTTGTATTTGCAAAAATGTCGAGGCTGGTCGGCGGTAAGTTATGCGCATACGTAATGCCGATGTTATACATACGTATGTACATCTACACGATTCTTTATTCCCGCTCGGTTCACCTGTTTTACATACCGCCTCGCCCCCTCCCCCTCCCCGTTTAATCCTCACGCACGTGAATATATCACGCTGACGCCACCCGCGCCCTCTGTTTATGCACTGTCAACACGCATAAATATGTGCGCAGTCAAGAAACCTACGTGGCGAAGCGAAATTACTGTCGGAAGACTTGCCCCGTGTGCTTCAACCGTCGAAGGAGCTCGATACTAAACGCGGTAAGATCAACCGACACGTGTGTTCCGTCAGGGAAAATTCCACGATCAAATTTGGAATATTTGCAACTTCGTGCAGGGTGTCGCTGGGGGGGGGGGAGGTCGTTGTAGAAACCACTTGAAAGATCTTTGTGCAAAATAAAAATTGTATATAATATGCATAGAAAAGAACGCGTGGAAGCTCAACAACGAAACGAAAAATATCGCCTCTTTAGCGGAACAGCATTTTCACGGGAGCAATTAACGGAAGACGTTTATTTATCTCGACGAGACGGAGCGGTCACCGTCCGAAAGAAAATCAGATCGTTTCCGTGCGAATAGATAAAAATTTTCGAGGCGAGCTCGTAAGCTTCCGGGGTCAGCCGCGCCGCTTGAATCGCGAAGTCCAGCGGCATTCCATCATGAATCCATCATGAAAAGCGACTAACAAACATTATACGCGAAACGTGTGATTATAATACGTTCGCGGCATGCTGATCGTAATACTTACTGTTAGTTTACGCCGAATTCGTAACGGTGTTGAACGCGGCGGCGCACAGTGGGGTATTTGCCCGATTTCAGCGGCCACGGCTAGTTCAAAATTCGCTCAATATTGCAATTGCTGTAACTTTGCTAAAATTTATCCAAATTTGATGAAAAAACAACCATTTTAAAGCTTGAGATTTCTACTTTTTTTACTGTATACCGTTTTTACTGAAACGGATGTTTTGAGTGCAAAATTTGTCCATAAAGTGGAGCGTGTCAGATTGTGAAGTTTCTAGCTATTTTTCAATCAAGTACTGCGGATTATAATCAATATTTTAACGTTATTCGTCCATTTTATGTACACCATCGAAAAGTGTAATCATTTACAATTAAAATATCTTTTCAAAATAGTTATTACAAAGAATAAGCAATATGATTACGTTATTCGTCTGTTTTATGTAGACTATCGAAAAGTATAATCATTTACATTCAAAATGTCTTTTTAAAATACTTATTACAAAGGTTGCTGTTTTTTAAATATATAGCCATGGCGAGAAGTATGCATTTTCCAACCGCTTGTTCTTTGGTGATGCTGAGGCTCTGTAGTACATTGTACTACGAGACCCATCGAAGGAACTGTTTAGTTTACGAACTCGCGAGATGTTTATGTTACAGAAGAGATAAAATTTTAAATATAGTATTAATTATTAATGTACAAACGCAATTCTTAAAAATTTTCTTGAGAATGATCTAAAAAATAAGATCGAAACGTTGAGATAAAGATATTGTGAAAATTTGCAAATAGTGGTTATATATAACAATTGATCGAACCAGTGCGCTGAAAACATTAAAAAAATCTTGTTAGAAGAGATAAGCATTCGGCTAAAAGTTTCTGATTGAATTCAGTTGGAACCATTCTGTCAAAGAGTAACGCGTGCAGTGAGAGCTTGCCAAATCTTTTTTAAAAAATATCTATTTTGCATCACCGAAATTAAATATCTTCATTAAGTGATATACATACAAATGTAATTTTTTCGATTTTTCAGTGTAAACTGACTGATTCAACTAAATACAATAAAAATAGAGACAAAGATCTATCTACGGTATTCTACAGCATACAATGAGCGTTTATGAGTTAAACAGTTCCTTCAAATAATTCCTTAGTAAGTACTTACTTTACGATAGCGAATGCGAACATACACGATGTGAAAATGCTGCGATTTTCGCGCGCGCACGATAGCCATTTTTTCGTAAATCAACTATAAAACACGGAGTCAGTCGTAGTCAGATACAATTTTTCTTGTATCTTAATCACAGAAAACTTCAAAGAATACAATGGCACAGAAATGAACACCGGGACTCACCCGGAAGTATAACAAAACCATTACCAAAGTCTTAGAATCATCAAGAAAGTGACTCACCGCGTTGGTTATCTTTAAATGTTAATAACTAAAAAAATGTATATAGTACAAAACTGAATTTCTCTTAAAAGTATACCTTATACTTAGCTAAAAAAACTTCTATAAAACAAAAATCTGTTAGTGTATGTAAATAAGGTAACAATTAATAATTGGTGAATTCGTTGAGAAATGAAAGCGGGTTAGCGGAACTTCAAACTCCCGACAAATTTCAGTGCTTAATGGATACATGAATGGGAAAACGAATGATGGCAGATTGCTCCTCAGACATTAAACTAACTCAAGCCACAACAATTTTTCGATTTATGTAAAATTTAAAAAATTGAATTTTGACCGCTGAAATCGGGCAGATACGCTACTGTGCGGCGTTCTGTTGTCAAGAAAATCGGTGCTAAATTATTATTATTCTATAGGATTCTCAAACTACAGGAATCATCATCGGTGAGTTCAAAAAGTATTCCGACATCACAATAAACTGTGATCATTTCGTAGAAAATGATCGCACGACAACAGCTTTTGACTCATTTCAAAGCTGGACGCTTTCGGTTTCTCGATTATGCTGTTTAGAATATTAAAAAAATTCGAACAGCATTTTTGATAGGTGGTGTACAGTTGAAAAATAGAATTTTTGGTGAAACGTAGCCCGGAAAGTGAGCCGACGCGACGCGCGGCGCGGCGCGGCGGTGGCTGCCGCGAAATTATCAAAATCGCTTCGCATCCGATTAAAATTCACGCAGGAGTGTGTCCATTCAGCCCGGCCCCGTCCATTTAAACGTGCCGACCTGCATTACGTTCATCCTATTAGCGAATCTCGATTTGCGACCGAGCATCCAGGGAGAATGCCCTGCTCCGCGTTCTGCAATAAAAGCGCAGTCGAACGATTAAATTTGAAATGTCAGCGCGGGCGGTTCCGTTTCAGGCAAATCCCTTGAAATAATTTAACGAGAACCTGACAGCCGTGTTCGGGAACATCCGATGCGACGCGCGACGGGACACGAACCGTTCGTTTCACTTAACTCGAACAATTCGGGTCCGGCGGCAGCGTCTGCTACTTACTGTCGCCTCGCCTCGTCTCATCTTGTCTCGTCGCTTCTCTTCCCTTTTATTTTTCTTCTTTCGCTTTCGTAAGTTATCGAGTAATTAAATATGCTTTCGAATCAAAATGTAAACGTAAAAACATTTAATGAAACATCGCGAACTCGTTTTAAATTGCATACGCAAGAATGAGCTTTTGGTCTGTGCGTTTTATAAATCACGAATAACCTTTTATGTACTATTTCGAAAGCTCCGTAAAAATCGTAAACGATCTCCCGACGAAACCGGCGAGGTTATTGGTCAACCCAGCGGGGCGGTATCAATCATAATTAAAAAACCTGACAATCTTGACCCCATCGCGTCGGTGCGCGGCGCGGTGCGGCGCGTAGGCGATAAGAAACAGTTGATCAATTATACCGTGCACAATCGAGCGGAAAAGAAGGGAATAATAATAAAAGGTCTCGTCGCAGCTCCGAGTTATTACGATTACTCGACGGACCTGATGCATCTATTTATTCAGCAGTGTTTACCGATGATTTCGTTTTATTTCCGACGAATCGGGAATGCTTAAACGTTGAAATGCATTTGCATGCGACCCCTGTTGACCTGGATCTGTCTAAACAAATGCGCGCTTGTATAAAAGTCCGCAGCCTCGCATTTTGAATAACGCGTTATCAGTGAGAGTATGACCGACACAATTTGTTCCTGCAATTAAACATAACATTTTGCACGATGGTTCGAGCGAATAAAATTTTATTAGAACGGAATATACAGGAATTCAATGGACCAATTAAACCAAATCAATAGAACCCTTTCGACAAACTAAAAATACAATGAATTAATGAAATTGCGTGAAATTTTACTAGATCTCGCGTTTGATCGTCCCAGGAAGAATTTCCTGCAGCAATTGCTTGGTCTTTCAGTCGTCGTTCCTCTAAACTCTAAATAAATTACTCGAATTCGACTTCGTCAGCGTTGATTATGCAGTCGACGCTACGCGTTAATTACGATTGCGGCACTCCGTGTCTTCCGCGAATTCCACAAAATGTCAAAAATCCATTAACCCCTCCCCTCTCCCGTTTCCGTTTCCGTTTCATTGAAACGGTTCGTCGAGCACGCGATGGAATATTTTTCCGTGGAAATTGCCGAGGGAATGAAATAAACAAACAGGGAACTTGAAAGGGCAATTCAATCTCCATGACGAACGCAAAAAACTGGCATAAAATAATATTTCATTTCCCGGTGCTAATAGTTTCATCGACTCGACAACGACGGCAAAAGCAATGGATTTCCAGAAATTTCTTTACCCTATGTAAACTATGACATTCTAAGAAAAAATACGTCGCCAAAGGGAAATCCCCGAATTTCTGTTAGATTTTTCGCGTCGTTTACAAAACCGCGCTTCTCCTTTACCTCTTTACCGTTACAACCGTTTCAACCGGCGAAAACTATGGAAATTAAGGTGGGGAAACGAATAGCGCGAATAGGACATTGTTCCACGGGTTGCCAAAACCGAAAAAAGCAAACAGCAAAAAAATATATTCTATCCACGGCCAGGTCGCGCGTCGCGTCGCACAGTGGTTCGAAATCGTGAAAACGCGAACTAAAGTCGAATTTTCAATTTCATCGAAATTTTTACTATAAATTCTAATATATCTAAAGTAAGTTTCGACATGCATGCGAGTGGTTTTAAGTCACTCAGAATTTTTTTCCAGAGCGTTGAAAAGAGCGAAAAAGGAAGGATATATCGAGCTGAAATTTACGTACTTGGCCTTATTATATTTTGTGATTGATTGGAAACAGTTTAAATCTACCGATGTAGTGTGAAAGAGCAGCCTTTTGGTTACACGTACGCAAAAGATGAAAGTAATAACAATAATTTTAACCCTGTAAACAATATCCTTTCCTGGATCCCTTCTACTTCCTGCTTTTCAAGATTCAACTGGACCTAAGAAACGGAATTAAAGCCGGGTAACGATAAATCTTGCACGGATGTATTCGTCAGAACCTATCGAAGGTGACTGTACAAGAATTTTGTGCAGCTACTGGCATCCGCGAAAGTTATAACAATATATGTGCAGYCACTATGCCGAAATTTGCGGCGCGCGCGTAATGTGAAAAACTTGTGGATCATTGCGTGCCAAATCAATCGATTCTGCAGTTTTCCGTACCCAAATTTGATCAGAAGATAAACTACATATTCCATTCTTAATATTAATGCAAAAATGAACACGACTACAGGCGAATACCATAAGTATTTCAGACAACAAACTTAAAAAATGAATCTGTTGGAACCTGCTCGTCCTACATACACCTCATCGAGACCTCGTACTCGAGAACTATATGAAAAACTAACCGGTAAGGATATTATTTACAGATTTAGTTCATATCCATYTACAATAGGTATYCTTAGTATTGTTAGTATACKATTAAGACTCGCGTCTCATTCATATACAAATGAATGTAATAAGTGATAAAGATATTGAATACATACAAGAGCTACGAACTGCACACTTCGAGTCCGTTGCTTGTTTAAATTACAGATACAATGTCGTCTTCACGGTTCGCTCTCGAGTCTCGTTCGTTCTCCTGATGCGTTGAGCTACTTAGATTCCTATGCTACAATAGTTATATGGACATCCGTTCTCAGAACGCTATTAAATAACTTTTTTATAATGTATACAAATGAGCATGAGAATAAACTTTCTCCTTTAAAGTTCCGCCAACATAGAGGCCAAGTGGCGTAAGATTCTCTAGTTTTGTTAATAACTTTTTAATAAAGCGTTAAACAACCTATGTTTATATGACATTTTTATTCTTATTTAGGCCCACAGAATATACTGACGAAGTTTGGCACTTAAAAACTTTGTTTACCCTGTATAAAGGTAGTTTATAATTGTTGTTATTTATCGTAGTAAAAAAATTACTCGAAAATCAGATTCTACGACCCAGGAAACACCTAAATATGTCCTGCTAAAAAAAAAATAACGTAAACATAACAACGCAATGAATTTAGTTCGCGTTTTCACGGTTTCGAACCACTGTGCGTCGGAGCTGTTCTTTTTTCACCGAGGTGTCATGTCGCATGGGGAATGGAAAAATACTGCAGGAGCAACGACCGTTGAATAACTTTCGCAAAAATCGGTGGAAATTGTTTGCAATCGTCGGTCCATGTAAATACTTTCTCTGGTGCCGCGTTTGTTGCGTGCGACTTACCATTTCCGCGGAGGAAACCGCAAAGATATTTGTCGCGCGTGAAACATTTAAGCCTGGCCACACACGGGTCGATCGGCGATTTGGTCAACGCGATTCCAGTCGCATGCGACTCTCCCCTCCACTTCACTTCCAATGCAAACGAATGGAGAGCCGATTCGTGGTCGACTGAAATCGGCGCGACTGAAATCGCCTCGATTCTAATCGCGTGCGATCGGAAGCGAAGTTGAAAAATCGTGTGGATCGTACGATTCGTGCGACTCATGGAGTACAGTTTGTGCAGTTGATGTCATTTATACCTTGATTTGACCATTATTTTTTGTAGTTTCAGTGCATTGCACTCTTCCATGTGGTCTATGTATTTTGGTTGCATAGGTTACTATTTATTTATTATCTTTATTATCTTTTTTTATCGAGAAAAGCGCTTATCGGGAAGTATCGAGACGCGACGTATCTCGTCCGTAGTAGCGAATGGGTTAAAAATCAAAATGTTCTTAAACGAGAGGGGTATAGTCAATATGATAAGTTAAATAAAAATAATGGGATAAATATTGCTAATCAATTTAAACATAGGAAATTATTATTAGAATGGTCAAAAAATTGAGAATGAAAATATCATTTAGATTTTAAGTAATTCTTTAATTTATTTGATTAATTCAATGGATAAAATTTTTATAATTAGTTCTTTCAATTACAATTGGTATAAAACTATGCCAGAGTACCGGCGGTACCACAGAAACATAACGAAGTCCTCATCACTAGAACTTCTCATTTTTAACCGACTTCGAGAAAGGAGGAGGTTACTCAATTCGATTTGTATGTGCCTTTTTTCCCGTTTTTTTTTCTATGTATATTCACCGATTACGCCGAGATGGATGGATCAATCGGAACGAAACCTTTTGCATCTTGTAGAGTATGTCTCCGGGGTGGTCCCTTGAAAACAAATTTTGCATTTTTTCATTCTATGCGGTTTTTATTGCAAATAACCAATAAGACCGAAAAACCATCCCACGGTGTTCTACAAATTCTGTTCGTTCCACTAAAAAGTGTGAAATAAAAAGATTTTATAAATAAAAATTAAATCGACTTCGGAAAAACGCGCTAAAAAGTACGAAATAATTATGTGAATACACACGAACTTAAATACAATAGAATCTTTTCGGAGGCGGCGCAAAACTGAAAATTTTCCAAATGACTGATGTTGCTGATTATGATTTCATTAGAATATGGCGAACTTTCGGAAATCAGTAGGTGGGAAGAGAATATTCATTATGTAATATGTGAAAGCATGTAGAAGAATTTGAGGAATTTCAGTAAAATTTTATAGTCGATCGTCGATTTGGTCGACGCGATTCCAGAAACAATCGACCCGTGTGCAGATGGCAATCGCGCCCGTCGCATGAATCGTACATGACGATCAAGACTTACGAACTTCACGACGCGATTACAATCGACCCGCGTGTGGACGGCCTAAGAGATTGTAAAACGAGAAACTTTCGACAGCTGAACGCAATTTGGTGTTGTTCACGGTACTCGTATAGTTTTTATACTAGTTATATTTTATACTGTAGTTTGAGAATAACACGATGTATTTCACGGTTGTACTGGGAAAGAACGAATTAAATCCAAAGGGGGAAGAAAAGGTATAGACACAAATCTACCCCAACTTTTTTCACAATTCAATTTGCCCGCCTCTCTTTGTGTATCAAAAGAACATCAGACACGATATTCCGTAATCTGGCGCAGAAGCACAAGAGGCAAAAGCAATTGAATGAATAGAAACGCGGAATTAGATGGTGGCACGAAAGCACGAATACATCGTGTTAAATGATCCCATCGCATCGTCCGTAACGCGCTTCCGAGAATGCCCGTCGCGAAGAAAACTAATCGGAAATTCGTTCGGGAACATGTTCCCGAAAGATTCTATGTGTATGTAGGTATGTGTGTACATAGTAATATCCGAGTCATCAAAAGTCAGTTTCGTTTCGTGTTCCAGAAACCACTTTGTACAAGTTTGGGGAGCAAAATTGGGGTTAGTGGGAGGAGCTAGGGCCAGAGGGTGGGGGGAGAGAGGCGTGGCCGAGACGCTATCCGGGGAATCGCGTAGCTTCCGCGCAGCGGTGCTGGGGAGCTGCTCCCCCGAATCCCGATCACTCGGAGGGTACTTGGAGGGTACTCTAAACGCTTCTGCGGCTCCGCTGGTCCAGTGTATTCTCTCACACACCGTTCGCTCGTATTGCCAACCTGTCTCCGACTTAACTGACTTTTTTGGTTTGTCTTCGCGGCACGGAAATTGCGTGCCCTCCACGAAATGCACCCGTTGTCCTAGCTCCGGCGTGAATCCGAGCAACCTACAATGCACACGAGAAACACCGAGATGGTGGTATACGATCAGTCAAAGGGCGGGCTGCCCTCGGGGGACGGGGCACACACACCCTTTTCCACGATCCACGAATGCCTGGCTCTTTCGTTCGGCCGAACCTTTTCGAGAGCGAGAGAGAGAGAGAGAGAGAGAAATATTGATGAACTGTTATGGAGACGGAGAGGGTTGATACAGCAGAGGCTTTCGGACCTGCGGCCAGACAGGTTGCCCTCGATCGAAAGAGAATGTTCTGTTTTACTCTTTGCTCGGTCGAACTTGACGAAAGCGAGGTTGTAAGCCGTAAATTGTGAGACCTTTCGCCGAGGCGTTACACAATTATACATCGTCCAATGCGTAGAGCGGTAACGGGGGCAGGTGTACGACGGGGGGAGAGGGAGATAAAAATGATTGTATCACGGGGAAGAATACATTTTCCATCTAATTTCTGTGGCTCTATAAAAATTGTTAGCAGAGCATACCGAGACATTCGCGGGTCGATGAAATTTGACAAACTGATGCACAAAGGTACAGCGAAGCGATCAGCAAACTGACAGAGTTTCTTTCTTGTCACACCTCGCGTGAAACAGCTACGAATAGCTTTTTATCATTACTGACAAGATTCGATCGATCGGTCCATCGCTAGGTTAGTCTTTAATGCAGCTCGTTGAAAAGCGGACGGATCAGCTAGACAAGCATCTGCGGGCCGGGAAGTCAAATAGGGAGCGATGATTCGACAGTGTCTGCGGGTGGAGGAAAAATCGAAAAATCAGGGAGAATGGAAACCCCAGAAAAACGGAACAACGTACGGGAAATCTATTGCGCGGATCGGGTCCACGGTCACAGGCGCAATGAAAATTTCAACGGGTTCGAACGGAATCTCGGGTAAAACCGGACGAAATCAAGTCCGGCGTCAATCCGATTAGATGCAAGATGTGTCCGGTTCGGTGTTGTTTTTATTTCAGCCGCGCCGCGCCGCTTGTTTCGAATCGAACCGTCGCGCGTCGCGATCCTCGATAAATGTACCTATATGCGAAACCCCGGACGATCGCGCGGCACACGAAACGAATTTTCCTGAAAACAGGGGACACATCGAGAAATTGTAGGGCAAATTTTTCTATGTCCAAATATGAAACATTAAGTCTATTACGTGGATATAATACTCCAAGTATTGTACAATAATAATAAATACAATATACTGGGTGTCCCAAAATTCCTTCAACAGCCGGAAATTGGAGGTTCCTGCAACCTCCAATTTCCGGCTGTTGAAGGAATTTTGGGACACTCTGTATACAGGTAACCGTCGAACATGTATAAAACTGTAGTTAAACACGAGAACTAATTCTTCAATTTAATTGTAATAGCGTAATTCAAGTAACACGTTATTCAAGCATTGAGTAGTATCGTATCTCAAAACTCTGTCTATTTTTTTTTTTAATGGTCAGATATTTCTTGCAGTTCGTTATTATTATCGATTCTGATTGGTATTACGGTTTGCAAAAGACATGTTGAAATTTTCACTGTAAATATTGACAAACTAGAATTCAGAAATATCTGAAAAGTCCTCCGGATGGCCAGTTTTGAAACTGTACTACGGTCAACAGTCTCTATACGTGTACGTAGATTGAAAAGATGAATACAAAACAGTATAACAGTATTCTGATATCTTCTCTACACAAAAGAACTCGAGCAAAAACACGCGTAAACATCGTCACTCTAAATAGAGAGACCAGAATACTCTCTCTCTCTCTCAATGGTTCGAAATCACTGGACTATATGGCAGCTTAAATGAAAATACAGGATAGCGATGCAGGTTTTAGTTTCAAGTACATGCACGATATGTATGGTATATCGACGGGACGATACAGAAAACAATAAGTCGGTGGAGGATGTTAATGAGAGAAGCCTCCGGTTATGAGAGCCGATTGATCCGTTGATGAATCGCGATGTCGACTAACGAATGTGTGCCCCCTCCCTCGAAGTGCTTGAAACAGTGGAAAAAGTAGCGTAAATGGCTTGGGAGATTGACACAGAACAAAAATAAATACAAGATACGCGTTACTGTACAAGGATACGCGCACCTAAAAAAAGCAAAAAGCTCTAGTTACAGTACAGAAAAGTCATGATCAACCGTTCGTTTCTATTCCGAGCTGGATTTCAAAAATACGCGGGCAACAAAAATTGTTTCGCATCGTTGTCTGCCACTGAAATTTTTCACGCATCCTCTGCGAAACGTTTGTTTTACTCGTAATCGAGATAACGGTACTGCACATTTTGCATTTGTAGTGGAGAGGGAATTTATTCTTTCGATATTGTTTCGTTCATTTTTCAAAATGAAATGAAATTCTGCGTAGGAGTGTGTACCGAAAAAACTATATACATACATGTACAGGGAGGTCCGTTTAAATAAGAACACCTAAATATCATTGAGGTTATTGTGCTGCAAAAAATATTTGTTACTTAATGTGCATAGCGTCAATGGACCAAATATCTGGCACGAATTTTTTTTTCCGTGTGTCATTTTTTTCGGAGTGGTCAAGGCCATCGATGTTTTTTGATAGATAACCACAATTTTTTTTATTGCATTCAGATATTGCATTCAGATATTTATAAAAACATGACCTTAAAATGACCTTGATCTTCGAAAATTGGCGTTCCTTTGCGTGGTCCATCTCTTCAGGTTATTCTGCTGCAAAAAATATTTGTTACCTAATGTAAATAGTGTCAATGGACCAAATATCTGGCACGAATATTTTTTTCCAAAGGTCATTGTTTTCGGAGTTATCATGGTCATCGATGTTTTTTGATACATAACTACATTTTTTTTATTGCATCGGGTAAGTGATTGAAAAATACATTCGGATATGTATAATAACACGACATTGACCTTGATCTGAAGGTAAAACTTTAATTTTCGAAGATCAAGGTCATTTCAAGGTCATGTTATTATACATATCTTAATGTATTTTTCGATCAGTTACCCGCTGCAATAAAAAAGAATGTAGTTGTGTATCGAAAAACATCGATGAAAATGATAACTCCGAAAACAATGACCTTTGGAAAAAAATATTCGTGCCAGATATTTGGTCCATTGACACCGTGCACATTACGTAACAAATATTTTTCGCAGCACAATAACCTGAAGAGATATTTAGGTGTTCTTATTTAAACGGACCTCCCTGTATATTGTTACTCAGGTCGCTAATATGTTATTAGGAAACCACGTGAATTTACATTTAAATAGATTCCGCGATAAAAGTAAAATCTGCCGGCAGAATCGAATCTAAATTGATCGGAAACGATTCGTTGGCGGCAATTACCGATGGCCACCGCAGCAGTCAACATGTTAAATCGACAACCCTCGCGCACCTTTGTCACAGAAGGAAATGAATTTCCATACAATATGTGGGAATTAATCTACATGCAACACGTATAAATGCCCGTGCAGGATAAACGAGTTATGAACAAACTCCTTCCATTAATTGAACGTCAACTCTGTTTCAGTTTAAAGAGCAGAATGCTAGAAATTAGCTAACCGGTGCACAGAGGACAGTCTGCATATAATCGTTGGACCGTAAAATGTTCAAAGGAGCGATGGGGGAAAATAAATATTGGAGAGAAATAAATTCAAGAGTGAAATTTCGCTACGGACATAGACGATCCAGGTTAGCCACGCTGGGTTCAAATTCGAGAACGAAATCCGCAATTACTTTCGCACCAACCTAAAATATTTCAGCAACTCGGCTGCATTTCGACGGTAGAACAGTGAACAGCCATCGAACGTTCGGAAACGAAGAGTTGGTCATTAAAGCGAGCATCGTCGAGTTGGCAAGCGTGCGTAGACGCCATTAATTAAACGCTACGAGGGCCCGAATAAGTCAAAATGTGTCGACGATACGTCGCTGCTGGAATATTGCTCGTTCCCAGCTTTAAAAATAGAAAGAGAGGTAGGGGCAAAACGTGGAAAAGAAAGAGGGCAATGGGAAATGGGAAAAAGGAAAGAGGTAAAAGGAAAAAGGACGAAAAAAAATGGCTGCAGCACGATGAATTGAACATGAGGACGGGCACAAACCGGGTGAAATAAAATTCGCGGGTGCGTTGCTCGTGTAGATTGTGGAGGCGCGTTAATACAATTCTGTTGCCGTATTTACATCCTGAGGAATCAGGTCGTGTCGCAGCCCGTACTATTATTCCAGAAATTGACTGGGGCTCGTGCAATCAAATCCTGTTTGCGTTCGAAAAACCGGCCGGGAAAAGAATTTCATTAGTCGATAAAGACCGACACGGATTTTGGTTTTTGAATATTCAGCGACGCATGCGCGCGCCCGCGAGCGAAATACGAGCGAAACAAAAACCATCGAATTAATTATTCGAAAGAAACGATACAATTTTTACCAGTTCTATGTACGTATAGGTAACCAACCAGTTGTTAAGTCCCAACTATTTTGTATAGAAACTTTAGTTATTCCCACGTAGACCAGCCTCTTCTCTGGTTTCTAAAATTCATTCAACTCGCGAGGGGCCCAATTGTTGAAACTCGACCGAACCTAGGGGGTTCGAAAGGATTCGTACAAGATTTTGGCTTTAGCCTTTTGACAATTACCTCGTGGACCGTAGCAATGATAATATTAGCGAGGGGAACGGCTCGCGAGCACACAGTAGCTTCGACCTCCGACCTTTCCCGAGAGCGTGTCCATCGAAAGAGTCGCATTAATTCCATTATGAATCGGGGTCAAGGAAGACTCGTTTCGGCTGGGGGAAAAAGTAGGGGGAAACGAAAAGAGGAACGTTGCTCGCGCACGTGGGGGGTACAGTTCTAATGGAATTTAATCCCGACAGAAAGTGAAACGAAGGCGTCGCGTCGCGTCGAGCGGCAAAAGTCAAACACGAAGACACACCGACCATCGGTCGCCAAGTTACAAGGAAAACCTCTTTCCTCTTCGTTTCTGCGTGAGGAGCGTCGACTGAGTCGAGTGTCGAGTGGCCTCTTTCAGAGGGAGGAATCTTTTAACGAGTGTGCCGTTCGCGAATGAATCGCTTTGCACCAATCAATTCCCGTTTAAGCGAAACGAATCTCCCCTTCGAGCTCCTTCTCTATTATTTTCAGTTGGACGACGAGTCGCGTATCCGATTAGCATTTGCGATTGCCGCTGCTAATTTTAGTACACCGTCTCCATCGGCGAAAGACCATTTGCCGTCCATTTTCCCTGATCCCGAAGCAAACGGGCCTTCCCCTCCTCCGTAGCGTCGCGTCGCGTCGCGTCTCATCGGGTCGAAGCGTCCATTTAAGGAAGACAGAGTGGAGCCATTGTTTTCTGCCGCAAACGGTGACTTTGCCTAAAGGTGGGATCTCCTTTGCGCGTTTTGCTACTCCAACGCCATTTATACTCCATTCGTCATACTTCGTATCAGAACTTCGTATCTAGACGCGTGCGTCTACGCCAAGAAACAATATCGTATCATCCTTTCGAGAAATATGCGTATCCGCGTTCAAGCAAGCGTGTACCGGGTGACGCAAATCCCTTATATGTAATGGGTCATTCCACGCGAAAACAGACACTTTTTGAAGTAAAATTTTGGGTTTTGTTCCAATTTAAATATGTCGTAGTCTTTAGTAACCTATGAACGTATCTCGAATGATTTTTCAAAATCTTAAAAATTGTTGGTTTCACATACGTGTAATAAAGTAAAGCGTCAACATTTTTTCATTAAATTATAATAGCTGAATTAGTAATCCGAGGAAAATAAGTTTTTAGGAGCTTATAATGAAAACATAAGAGTATCCACTCAAAACCTTGTTATTTGAATAGAAAAATGATTTTTCACCATTTATTTTGCAATTGTTTTAAACAAATCCCGTGTTTTCACAGCGAGCTACTTCTTAAAAAATTAAAAAATTGGAGATATGGCCCCAAGCGTCCCCTTTACGGACCTGTTTTTAAAAAAATGGACGTTTGAAAATCGACGAAATTAAAATTATTTGAAGTGAACGCTGCACCACGATATGCAGTCTCGGACGGCCGAAGAACACAGTGGGCTGGATCGTGACATTTTACTATAAGTCTTGAAATCGGCGTGAAATTTCCACTAAAATTCATTACAAAATGATTCTTATCCACTGATAATTATCGTAATAAATATATATTTCTTGTAATCATTTTTTTAATAATTATTTTTAGTAATTATATGTTTCAATTTTGTTGTCTTAAAATGAAAATTTAAATTGTTCATTTGTTACTTACTCAGTAGTTTTCTAGATAATTTAAATCACCGATGTCTTTGGTTATAAATTTCTCTGTATATCAAGAAATATTCATAATATGAAGAATAAAAGTCACAAGAAATACAGAGAATAATAGCTACACAGACATCGGTGATTCAAATTATGTGTATCTGGAAAACTATTAAATAAGTAACAAATGAACAATCTAAAATTTTATTGTAATACAACAAAATTGAAACAATTAATTAAAAAACGTTTACAAATAATATATATTTATTATGATAATTATCAGGACATGAAAAACAGTTTTTAATTAATTATAGTGTAAATGGAATCTCGATTTCAAGAGTTATAATAGTGACGATCCAGACCACTGTGTTCTTCGGCCGTCCGAGATTGTAGTGTATCGCAGTGCAGCGTTCACTTGAAATAATTTTAATTTCGTCAATTTTCAAATGTCTAGTTCTTTAAAAACAGGTCCGTAAAGGGGACACTTGGGGCTATATCCCCATGTTTTCCAATTTTTTAAAAAGTGGCTAGCTGCGAAAACTCGGCATTTGTAAAAACATTTTTTTTTCAAATAACAACATTTAGAGTGGATATTCTTATGTTTTCACTACAAACTCCCAAAAACTCATTTTTTCTCGGTTTGCTAGTTCTGCTATTATAATAGTATTCTGAATTCTGAAGCTGTGGGTCGACAAAACGCATGGCCGAGCGTCTGGACTGCCTCGGAGGCAGTGGGTCAAAAATCGCGTGCGTTTGGTTCTCGGTGCAACATTCAGAGATCTCGAAGCGAAAAAACAAATGCAAACGTGTGCTCCGAACACATATCGTAAATCGATGGACGCGCGTGTCGAGGTTTGGGCGATGCTCTTTCGTTTTTCTTCGCAAGTGAAAAACAAGGAAAGACATACCAAAACGCATCATAGCAACGCAAACTTGTGCCCCAAGCGGTAAAAATTTTGGGGCCCTCATAATCCAGTTAGAAATAGAAGTTGCAAGAAAACTCTCGTGAACTTATTATAACAAAAAAGAAAAGTAATGAAAAATTTCATACATTTCATAAAAATTCATAAATTTATTTAAAATTCGGGGCCCTATGGTATCCCGGGGCCCCACACGGCCGCTTAGTCCGCTTACCGTTAGATCCGCCACTGGTCCAGAGGCACAAAAAAGAGCTACGACGAATGGAGTATGGATAACAAAACGCGCAAAGGAGATCCCACCTTTAATAAGGAAGACAGTGGAGCCATTGTTTTCTGTCGCAAACGGTGACTTTGCCTAACGAAGAGGGCGTCGCGTCGCGTTGGATCGAGTCCGGCAAATGCGCGGAAATATCAAGGAGAAGGCACGAGTACACAAAAGCCTCGAATCCCTAAATGGGTCGCAGCTTTTTGATCGAGCTTTCACAGTCCTCGATGCGCGTTCGCTTCTCTAGCTCTTCTAGCTTCTTCTTTCACACTCTCTCGCTTTCTCTTCTCATTGTGATCCCACCGGGTGAAACTGATATTCCTTAGCCGAGCCTCCACAATCAGAGTGAAACGGAAGTTTCTGTTCTCCCCTTTCCTTTATCCCGAACCAGCCTCCCTCGTACCGAGTTTCACTTTATCGGGATTCCACCATTCACCGATTGATGGTCTGGCCCACGGTTTATTCGGATTTTTTCACGAACCGTTTATCCCCCTAATTGGCCAGATTACTGTGTTTTCTTTTCCGATGTTCTCCCTTTGGACACTCTATCGGCAACACGCAGATGAAAGCACAACAATTTCTCTATTCGATTAACGCCAGGTTTACAGACCGCTAAAACTGTTACCATTACTTCATTTTGTTGAATAAAAATATTATAAAACTTATTATTATAATATTATAAATGGCTACTGAAGGTGATAACATCGAGTAGTTTCTATGCAATTGTCTTTATTAGTTTGACGGCTACAGGCCCAATACTTGGTTTGAACCGTTTTAATCTATGGTTTCCGGCACGGGATCTTTCATACAATCTGGAGGAATCGGGCTCGGGCTCGGACTCGTTAACTAAGAAACTTTCCTCCGCACGATACCAAGAATTTCCGGTATTCGTTTAGTAAAAGTTCCATCGGACGATAATGTAGAAATTAGCGGCGCGGAGGAGTTCCTGCGCACCCCACAACTAATTAACCTAATAATAAAGTTGCGCCGCGCCGGGAGCTGAACGAAATCTGGAAACCTGAGAAGTTTCCCTGAAATTCGCGCGATTAGTCCCGGCCGATAACTTTCCCTAGGCCCTTCATTAATATAATAATTACTCGAATAAATGCATGCGCCCGAACGCAGTGTTTGTTTCGCGGGGAATCGCTTCGGTGCGGTGCGGTGCGGTGCGGTGGAAACAACGAAGACCGACATAATAATGACCGCTACAGTCAAGTCAAAAATCATAGACTGATGATAGCTTTGATTGGTAACTGTTTAGAGCCATAAACTTTTTAGAATTATAATTATGATTGTTTGTGACAAAAGCAAATTCCTCAGGTGAAAATGCAATTGATGACTGTTAATGTAAATACACAGTTCGAAGATCCGCAATGCACTAATAGCTAGTTACGTACACTGTCCCCTTTCGACAGAGCGCGGCAGCAGCAACCACGCGATTTCAATTAGCCGGCAGAGTTTGGTTTGGATTGTTTGGTCGATCGTGTTTTGTCAATCAAAAGGTAAAAACTTTGGCAAATCATCGCGGAACGTCCGTCCACACGGCGGAGAAACGCGTTGAAATTGTTAAATCACTCTGCCAAAATGATGTCAGTATGTATCAGAGTTGGACAGTAATTAATTACATCTTCAATTACATGTGCAAAAGTGGACTATAATTACAATAAGAAAACGATTAAATGGTCCAAAACTTAAAAATTAGTGATTTAAAAGAACAATTACACTGAAGTAATTGTTAGACTCAATTACAATTACTGTAATCGTGTTAAGTAATTGGAATTACTCCTTTCACAATTACTGTAATTGTAATTGTGGTCCGCAATTTTTTGCAATATTCGGCTGCATTTTGCCCGTCAGATGACGCTGCAGTCACGCCGGCGTAGTAGCCAATCCGACGGGCAATATGCAGCCGAGTATTGCAAAACCATTGCTCGGAAACGTAAAAGAAGTACTTTTGAGGCAAACACCGCCCTAGATTGATGTTTCATCTAGCGATTTTGACTACTAAAAAAACCCTGTCTTTGCATTATCGAGAAATCAGAAGTGGAATCCCGGACCCTTGCAATCCTCGCGTACGTATACATGGTCTAGCGGTGTGCGAGTGTTCACGCGCGTACCAGTTACAATTACTTGTAATTGCAACTACCCATTACAATTACTTGTAATTGTATTAGAATTCCTTGGGAATTGCAGAAATAAAATTACAATTACATGTAATTGTCATTGGTAATTGCAATTACTTTGGCTCAACCAGTAATTGTAATTGCGGACCACAATTACAATTACAGTGATTCGTCAAGTAATTGCAATTACCAATTATTGGGTTGTCGGAAAAGTCATGACGTATTTTTGGGTAATTTTCAAGACTCATTTGTTAATATCATGACAAAGTTCAAGGTTCAGTTCAAAGTTGAGAGTTCAGTGTCTCCGCGATGTCACGAGTGATCGAATGTGGATTTGCTTCGATCAGTGCCTTTATTTTATCGTCATCAGCTTCAACGGGCCTTCTGCTGCGAGGAGTATCGTTGAGGTCAAACTCACCAGCACGAAATTTAGCGAACCATCTCTGACACTGACGCTTTTGTAGGGCATTGTCCTCGTAAACTTTACGCAATTTTTCACAAGCCTGTCTTGCGTTCTTTCCTGCGTGAAAATAAAAAAGCAAAATATGCCGAAAGTGCACAGTCTGATCTTCCATCTTCAACTTAATATAACAATTATAGGATGTGACCAAATCAGATACTCGTTTCTTTGACATGAAGTTTCAACTGTCATCTGCCAATTACATAATAACACTTGTGCCGATTGCGATGACGATTCTAACCTAAAAATACGTGTAACGCCATCTATTGCAAAAATGCGTCATGACTTTCCCGACAACCCAATACAATTACATGTAATTGTAATTGTATTTCTGCAATTTCAAATTACAGTAATTCGGAAGTAATTGTAATTGTAATTGAAATTACATTTTGCCCAACTCTGGTATGTATACTACGGCAATATTGACTGGCCAGTGAGATCGCCAGATTTCATGGGTCCACATATGTTTTTCTAGAAGAGCTAATTTATACAAGCAATCGACAAACGTGCATGCAATCGAAAGAAAGTATAGTATGTATTTATCAAATAGCAGCAGACTTCCGCAGTCTCGTGATTCGCTAAATAAGATATCAGATTACGAGATTAAAAAGAACGCTATGGTTTTCACGATAGCAATGTAAATTTACTACGCGTTTCATTCTTTACATTCCAAGTTAACTGTGCAGCGTTTCGCTAGTAAAAAGATACGTCTAACAAAAAATTCGCAACAGTGCCCACGACGGTATCCATTCGTCTCTGAAGCGCTAAGAAAACATGCAGCTCGGTGAATTTTATAGTGCAAAGACTCTTTGAACATTTGTTTGTCACTCGGTAGTTGCACAGTAGCAGAATGTTACGCAACAGTGGACAGACTTCATTTCCATCTTGCCAACTATCCGGGAAAGAAAGAAGAACGATGGAGAATGTACATTTTTATTTCATATTTTATATCGGTCAACTGAAATTGACGAGGCGAATTTTTCTCTGCGAATAATGGAAGTCCATGTGCCCAGTCTTGGCGATCGTTATTCTGCATTATATCCTCGATCCTCTATTGTCGATGCTTTTATCGATGTTCCTTCGAAATGCAATTGCGTTAACAATAATGCAACACGGAGAACGCTAATCAAATGAAACCCTTCGCTTTGCCTCGACGTTCAGCAAGATCGATGTAACTTGGTTGATTCTAATAGAAATTATTATCAGCAGTGGCAGACATCCAAAAACCGCGAATCACTCCGCCATTTTGTAATATATGTATATCGCGTTCTGGAACAACGGAGAATAGAGGAAAATGTGAAACCCCGGAATTTTTCACCGATAAATAATCCTTAAAAAGGAAAATTCCTGCAAAGACAGTTTCAGATAGTGAAGCAGGTTTACCCCATTAATGCAAACGGTTTCTCATTAAAGAAGAAAGTAGAATGCATTTCTACCTTCGCTCTCGTCGGTGGTGCAATCGATTATTGCAGTTCTTACACAAGTGCAGTCTCACGGACGTAACTCCTGGTTCATCTCAACTCGCTTGATCATTCGAGATCTGATTTCCGGATTTTTCGAGGCCCGGCGCGCCGCGGCGTTCGCTTCGTTAGCGGAAAGCGACGTTCGATGCATTAAAGTAGAAAAGAGATGAAAATCGGAAGAGCGAGGTAGCCGAGGCTCGCTCTATTTTCCTTGCTGGCGGAATGGCAAAATGGCGGAATGGCGAGCGGCGACGACGGAATTTAATGTACTCGAATTTACAAGCTGACGGAATTATGTAAAGCGTATGATAATTCTGATGGAGTCTCGCGGTTGCTGAAACTTTCACGTGCTGAAATTAGAGCGGACGCTGCTGCTCGAAATTTGATGAGTTGATGCAATGGATTCTATTCTGCGACGCGACGCAACGCGGTCGTCACAGAAAACAATACATTAGCGCAGACTCGTGGAAATTTGATCGATAAACACCGGATCTTTTATGCAAAATAAACATTTTCTACCTGGATTAAACGAAACTCGAGGGTAATAGAAGTTTATTTTCTTTCTTAATATGTTTAACGTCTCTCCCTGAATCTGGCGACTCTGCATCCAAAATGGAGAAGTGTAAATTCACATTCAAGAGTTGAACGCCTACTCGATCAACGCGAAGTTGGTTCGAACGGAGCTCCGAAGATTTTCATGATTCGCGAAGGATCCATGACGGGCGTCGCGCCGCGCCGCGCCGCGGTGAAATTCAAATTGTCAACGGCGCGCTTTGTAAATTGACTCCTGACAATTCATGGAAATTTATTCGGTCTTGTTCGTACCCGCTCCACATTCGTACCCGGTATGTTCAGCGAGTTTGAAGAAAGGGACGTCGTCAACGGGCGCCCGCGACCGTACCCATCAAATTCCGCTGAGAAAAACCAGTTCAATGCCAGCAGTAAATTCTCCTCGTCTAGTTATCGTTATTATTGTTGCAAAACGCGTTGACTCGGGAATATGGCACTCTCTTGGAATTCCATGCAGAGTGCCAACTACTTTTCTAAAGTGAACTTCCCGGAGAGAACCTCGAAACCCTACACTTGGGGTCGCGTTTTCCTAACGGTGGCACGAGATTGAAAATTCCAAACCTTCTGCGGTACCTTCTTTACAATCGATCTAAAAAGTCTCTATACGCTCTAATGAAATCACTTTTTTAAAAGTGGTCGAAATGACTTGAAGCTTTTTGAAAATTGATTATTATTTCCGCGAAACTATGAAGCAAGAAAACACCAGGCACCGTGAAATCAGACACTTCGCATGTGCTAACCTAACATTGTACGAAAGGAAATGAAATGTGAGATGCGTGACAAGTGTCATTTAACGCGGAGAAGTCAGAAACAAGAAGGTGTAGCAAATTGAAACTGCAGTGACATCATTTCCGCCTTCATCCTGGATCTCTGTCTCGGAAGTTACACAAAAGTTCGAATTTAACGGCGACGATTTTCACGGAAATTAGAGTCTCAAGAATTCTCTTCCAGTTTCTCCAATCTTCGCATTCATTATACCCCTTACTACAATATTATGCAATAAATTACAGAATAACTTCATAATTTGCATTATCACCTTATAATCGGGTTATGCAAGACACGTGTCACGCGTCGAGATTATCTTAAAAAATCTTTTTCTTCGTGTTAGATGTTGAAACGATGCGCGATGATGTTGAAAAAACTGGTTTCCTTCGGATGTGGCAGGTCTTGTTATGCAAAGATTATAGTTGTGAGAGTGTTGAGACAGAGACTTTTGATACTTTTTTGAAATTTTTTGAAAATGTTCCTCTGAAGAAATTCGTAGAAGTAGAAACTCGTGCAAAGACAGCTTTCAAAACGAAAATGAAACGAAAGGAGAAACGATTGTAAGACTATTGAAACAAGAATGGAAGGTGATTATAAGATAAATGGAAACAAAACTCACTTGAAGCTCAACCCATAGACCTTGCCAGGTTCCGGGGATGCCTCGCAGGAAAGACAACTCAACCAACGAAGACACTCGATAAACATTGTCGCGGACAAGATTCACACGATACCGAGACAGCAACAAACTTTTCAGATGCACTGTACACTTTCCTTCTCGTTCAGTTTTCGAGCCGCAGTTTTACCGGCAACGGCAACACAGTTTTACCGACGACGCGACGCGACGTTGCGTTGTTCACGATCCTGCCGATGGTTATGTCTTCGGGGCATGCCTAGGCATCGGCATGCTTCGCTTTTGCAGATTACGAAACTTTTTTTCTTTGCGAAACTGTAAGAATCGCGAGCAAGTGCGCGCAGTTCGGTGAAATCGCGACAAAACAGTGCTTCGAACACCGAGTTCACCATTTCAAACTTTAAACAACGTAAAGAGAATTTTTCAAGAGACTGTCCCGAAGAAACAATGCTGAACTAAATAATAAATAAATAATGTCGAATCTTTTTTTGAGAAATGGTCTTCGTGTTTGATGGAATTTTTTAGTGTTTCTACCGATTCGAAGATAAAGTATGTATTATACATACGGTATACGGTATACAATATTAAGTTGAAGTATTTCTGTTTTCGTTTTTCTGAGTATCAATTAGGAAACACGAGAGTGATTTTTTCATAGAAGATTTACACTTATTTTTTGTTAGCTTGACAGGTTTAACGCGCGAAGAGCGCCATACGTAGGCTTGCTCGACCATTTAATGGCAACTGAAGCATGAACAGTGGGAAGGTTACATTTTCCATACGTTCACGTTCCGTCGGCCAGACACAGACGCGAAGGACACCCGAAGGAAGCCATGCTTTTTTTCGCAATATGGTACATACTCGAGTTTACCGTCGTATTTACCTATGTTTGGACACTGCGACCAAACAAAAACTTCACAAATGAGCTGCTTCAATGTTTTCACGGTCGCAAACGTGCTACAAAACACTCGGGTTGCTGCGCTATTTTTCAAACAAGTTTTATTCATAAACTGCGGACCTTTGTGCATTTGAAAAATTAGTGGACTTCTTTACCAAACAAGTTCTTCGTTCAAACGTACGTATATTCTACAACTTATTACAATTTTCGGTAATCTATTGATAACACTGTCCAACAAATTTCAACTTTTTTGATGATTTCAATATACTGTGTTGTTGCTGTCCTTAATTTTTCTCCTATACGCACAGTTTTTGAAAAAAACATGTTTAAACGTATCACTGTATTCGGGAAAGTCTACAGGATCTTTTGCTGTAAAGAACAATTCAATATCTTTTATAATACCATCACAATATATTTGTTTAAAGTTGAAAAATATGTTTTTTTTCAGAGCCATGTTTTTTAAAAACTGTGCGTATAGGAGAACAATTAAGGACAGATTCGGAATCAGCGCAAAAAACTCTATTAGAAGGACCCAACAGTATATTGAAATCAAATTTGGTGTTGGACAGTGTAATATTATGGTTTTATCTTTATCTTGCGGATGAACGAAAGACTTTTCTTCGATACACGACCTAGGTTGTATTATTTGTGCAAGATCCGCGACGCGACGCGACGCGATCCTTGCGATTTCACAATGGCGCTCAGCCTCCGTGTTTTAGTTTCGCGAATTCGTGGAATTACGCGGCGAACGTATAATTGTATGGCGATTGACGATACATAAAAGAAAGCGGCGCGGCGGAAGCCACCGTCGCCGCGCCGATGCACGCTGAATGAAGCATTCATAAACTGCTGTTTGTCACGCGTGAATTAATACGCCGCGGCGCGGCGCGGCGCGACGTGTATGGTACAACAACGGGAGAATTCTGTAGACTAAACCGTGCACGGCAATTACGCGTTGCGACACGATTTAATGCATCGGTTTCTTAACTAGCGATCGTTACGCGTGATAAAGTCACAATTTTTCTTGACTCCCACTCTTTCGAAGACACGACAATCGTGTAAAGAACGAAAAGACCGAAACCACCTTTGTATCAATCCAATGATCCAAACTTTTTCGTGTCGTAAGAGATGAATTGTATTCGTACATATTACACACAGTTTTTATTTAACATTTTTATGGTACCGGCAACGACACACGCGAAATAGGAAAATTGCAACCATAAGGAAAACTTGATGTTCATGGCGGAAGATGCTCTGCGTGTTTACCATCCGCTTCAAAACATTCTCTGTAACTTTTCCCCGACCAGAAAGCAGAAAGTCGAAGTTTGTGAAAATCCCACGGATTCCTACATTTCTCAAAGTTTCAGGACCCGTGAGCGCATATCGCATAGCGCTTTTTAATTACTCCGCAATTTCGAAACTATTCGTGCCTCTATCGCGAATTTTCCAATTGTTTCCGTTCTGTACGCCGAATACGCTGGACCGTCAATTTCGATTAGGATATATGTAGAAATGTGTTTTACGATTCTATATTTGATGAACTAAACGGCTTTTCGATAGCGGTACATAACAATTTTGTTTTATAATACGGAACATAACCTAAAACTTTTTTATGATTTGTCAATATCAAAACGTCAGTCAAGGCTTACATTTTTATCATGGTGAAGTTCACGAACGAGCAACGTTTCGAAAAAAAAATTCTGAGTCGGTAGTCGCAACATTAAGAGCGCTTATTCCAATTTTTGGTCGCAATCCCGAGGTATGGTCATAGTCGAATGGCCACCTCGCTCATGCGATTTGACGCCGTTGGATGTTTTCTTGTGGGGTTACCTTAAGTCGAAGGTTTATGCCAACAATCCAACGACGTTAGAGGAGCTCAGGAACAATATCGAACGCGAAATTGCCAACATTCCGGGTGATATGTGTGAAAGAGTGATTGAAAATTGGATCCAAAGAATCGATCGCTGCCGTCGTGCTCGTGGTGGTCATATGAACGACATCGAATTCCATACATAAATGTGACATGTGTACTACACCTGTAATAAATTTCAGCCCGATATCACAATTAGTCTGTGTTTTATTTAAATACAAAATTGTTACGTCCTTATTGAAAAGCCCTTTATAATCTGGATAAACTGTGCAGAAATTTCGAAGAATTAGGCAACTTCGATCAATTTGTTCCAAGTTCTATTGACTGTACGGCGTGCGGACATCCTGGTCTCTGTCGATAGTGCTCTCCCACCCCTCCTGGGGGCGGGGGCTCGAATTCAATTATTCTGTACTTCCCAGAGGGCCGGCCCCGCATCAAATTTTTACACGCCTGTTACGTCTCGATTACGCGCGACCAGCATCTCGCGTTATAGCATGCGTTTCCCGTAATCGAATTCCCCGCACGTTTGCGAAATTTTCTTCATAAACACCGGAGAAATGTTCCAATGAAAAATTATAAGAATGCATGTTTCCGTGTTTATACACAATTAGTATTAATTACGTAGTATTCAAATTAAAACCATCGATAGACGAAGACAACTTTTGTCGAGTTACAGTATTTGTAAATTATACAGTGGTACATGATTTAGCTGCGACACAAGGTACTCGGCCGAATTTCTTTCTCGAAAAGAATAAACCGTATAAAGCTGTGAGCACGAACGGCGAACAATGCTGGAAAATTTTGGTTTTCACGGGTTTGTTTGAACGGCGAAGTGCTCTTCTCATGCATAACGCATCCTTTATTTTACTCCGCGATTTAACCTGGAAATCGAATCGGAAACGGTGAAATCGGTTTTTGAAAGGGGCGAACTTTCGTGCGGAGAAGAAGGTATATTCGGTCGGGGCTCGGGAAAAATACATTCGGCGCGGCGCGGCGCACGGGGTTGCGGAGTCAACCACCCTCTTGGTTCAATTACTTTCAAACATGCCAACTTCCTAATTCGTAATCTTTTTGCTCTCGGGCCTGGAACCGTAATTTCACTATGCATTAAGAAACTTCACCGGGCGAGTTTTCTTCGCTGAAAGACTTCGGGATCGAGAAAACATTTTTCCCTGCTTCCAACAATTTCGAAATCGTGCTTTTAACGCTAGACACACTAGGTACGGTGCATGACGTGTTTCCAAATTTTGCTATCATGAAATATTCTACATATTTCATTTGAATTTTCGTTCAAAAAATTGAATTACACCTCACTCGGTAAATCGAACAAATTTGATCAAACACAATGTTATTTACCACTTCGATTATATTTACGTTGAACTTGTCTATTATTAGTGTATGTATATAATAGCTTAGTATATGGGATGGAAAAAATGTTCTTTTAAATTCAACTATCGCGGTGTATTTTATTATTTGCTATTTGCCACACTTATTGTACGCTTGTTGCGTCATTATCGATGATGCACTTTTTAACGCTAGCGAGTCGATTTGATCACTGCACAGAAACGAACTGCGTCGCGTGAAAAGAAAAAATTACAGTACATAAATGTGACCGGTAAGAACACGATTCGCGAATCAATAACGCGGAGCATACTGCGTTTGAAGCCTTCAGAGGGAACACTATAATGTGTTCCCGTCTTTCTTTCCAGTTTGTTGTCTCTCACCGGTTCTCCCTCTCCTTCGACCAACTGTAGAAACAGGCGACACCGGTATGCATTCGGTCAGCTCATTACGATCGACGTAAGCTCTTGATCGACCTCATGGAATCGTCGTTTAACTCGCTAACTGACTCAATTCGAGGTCTTGTATTGTATTTTTCACAGTGTCTAGTAATTACAGTTGAATCTTTTCAAGGTTTTCGTCAGTCTAATTTCACCATTGTGGACGGCAGTTTATATTTTTAAACATCCACGCAGAATTCAGGTATCCCCTGAATACGTACTCCGGCAGCTGTTTCCAAGGAAGGATTAACTAACTGATTTAATGAATTTTCCACTCCGACCAGCGTGGATTCTATTTTCTAGGTCTCGACTAAAGTGCAAACTGAAACATTTGAAAATACAGCTCCCGTTGTCTTCTGCTCCAGACGAAGCCCAGATGTACCCAGCAACTGGACTACGATACAGCAAACCAGAAGAAAACCGGGCAAGGATGCTCTGGCAATGAGAAGAGCATCGTCGAACGGGGAAACACAATTGGATTTTCGTATCGTCGCTCCGCGCCGTTGCATAAATCGCAGGCACTTTGCTAGTAAATAAAATACACAAGTTCCCAAGCGCCGGTCGTTAGAACGTTCCAGCTACGCGATTCGTATTGCAATATGTAGCTGGAATTATTCAACGTGTGCTCGGGAGATTGACAGGATGCTAAAAGGTTCGCAAACCGTTCAGAAGTGGACACGTCGACGAGCGGAATTTGCAACATTGTTTTCCTCGAGCGAGCGAAGCACGGTAGTCTGCTATAAAATTGCAATCGAAATTCTTCATTTGTCAAAATAGAAGTTAGATACGCGATTTTTCAACGCTTTTATTTTAAAACCAATATCGTTACCAAAAAATAAAAATGATTTTTCCAACGTCTCGATTTTAACTGTACAGAATCATCATTTTGTTGAAATATAGCGGATCCATTAAAATGGGAACCCAATTAATTCCTGAATCCCATTTGTTGCAGCACCTGTTCGGTGTAACATCCCCTGAAATACATGAATTTAGAAGTAATCCGTTGGGTTCACAGTCTACAGCAAAATTGCCGTTCAATATAACGATGTAATCCCTCATAGTTAACTAGGATATATGTCACACCAATACACCATCCGAACATATATACATATACAATGTATATCTGTATTCTGTATTCTGTATTCCGCATGTATGGAATGTCCGATTCCAGAATGTAACTTTCACAAAAGAAATATCCTATTTTCCATTTTAATACAACGTTCAATTTTTTTTTCCTTTAAATCAATTTCATTCTAATAAGTTCATTTAGAAAAAAACAGCAATACTTTTCGCAGTCAAGAATGATCCTAGGAGTGATCTAATGACACTGTCCAACACCAAATTTGTTACCAATGTACTGTTGGGACCTTCTTATAGAGAGTTTTTTGCGATGATTCCGAATCTGTTTTTAATTTTTCTCTTATACGCACAGTTTTTGAGAAATTTGATTTTGAAAAAATGACATATTTTTCAACTCTTTGAGAACAAATATTGTGATGTTATTATAAAAGATATTGATTTGATCTTTACGGCAAAAAAGATTCCTTAGACTTTCCCGAATACAGTGATATCCAATATTAATGCATTATGATTGTTTAAACATGTTTATTGTTGCGATTATGCGATTACGAACATGTTTAAACAATCATTAAAGACGGAGAGACACCACTTTTGCACTAATTTTTGAGGATATTTTTGATTTTATTTCAAAAAATAAGGCTCCAGCGGAAAATCAAAGTATACCACGCGATAGAGCAGACTTTTATCTTGAGAAACCACCCTTCCAAGTTTGGAACGTCCACGTTTTTTTCGAACCAGAAAGCAAAATATCTTCGCCCGACATGAGTTGTCGATTGTTTAAACATGTTTAAACAATCATAATGCATTAATATTATATATCACTGGATTCGGGAAAGTCTATAGAATCTGTTGCTGTGTGTGCGTAAAGAACAATTCAATATCTTTCATAATAACATCACAATATTTGTTTAAAGTTAAAAAATATGCTTTTTTTCGAAGCCATGTTCCTCAAAAACTGTGCGCATAGGAGAAAAATTAAGGACAGATTCGGAATCAGCGCAAAAAACTCTATAAGAAGGACCCAACAGTATATTGGGAACATAAAAAAAGTTGAAATTTATTGGACAGTGTAATCTAGCTTCGGAATTTATTTCATCTACCAAATACAACTTCTTCTCGGTCTACAAATAAAATAAGCAAAATTGCAGCTCTAAAAGAGCACGCGGCTTGCTTTAATTAAATCGCGTAATACAGTTTGCCAACAAGCGCGAGCGCTCAGCGGCGAACGCGCGCGTTAAACAAACGTTCTCCGATTTCATTTCGCGGGTATTAGCATAAATATACAGATTCGTGATTAAAAATAAGTATACGCCAGTCGCGCCGCGCGGCTGCATATTTATAATACCCGGATGAAAACGTTGTTACTTGTTTGCGTCGGCCGCGCGCTCGTCCGACTGTTCGTCAACCTCGCATTGTTAATAAATAACCGGCTGAATCTGATTAGGATATACATACTCCAATTCCGGTACAATGCCGTGTTGCGGCGTCCATTATTCACCGCTTCGAAATGCACACGCGTTGTTCCGCGCGGAAACACTTGTTCGTTTCGTTTGCACCGCGCGTTACAATGCACCGAATCCGAACCCGAACCAGAACCAGAAAGAAAACACTTTTCTTCGGACCAGGGTCGTTCGTCTTCATCTTCCCTGTCTGCGGTTCGAACATTTGGTTTCTGCTCCCAAAATTTAAAGAAAACTTATTTATACGTCGCGCGGTGAACTGATCCTTCCAACACCATAAAAAACATCCGAGACATTTGTTCCAATTTGAAGAAACTCGTTTTTAAATGATGTACGAATGCTTTCTAAGTGTCCCGATGTAGCGTGATTGAAAATTCGCATAACCACCGCGCGTCGCACAGTGGGCGAGAAAGCGATCTTTTTGGACAAAAATCTGCCGACAACTCAGTTTTTCATCGATTCAATTGCAATTTTTTTTTAAATGTTCGCGAAGGACTATACTTTGATGACGTGCGGCGCGAAAATCGTTATCAAGAATCCTTATCTACAAAACCCAATAACTCCGATACTTCATCCGCCCATACCATAAATCTGCATGTCCCAGCTGAGTTGCCGACACTTCTTAACCCTAAACCACGAAATTTTTAACTGTAAATCTGGCCGTGAGAATTACCACACAATTGAATAGAATTACATTCGGCACTTATGAGACTTACCATTAATTTATTGATCCAACAGCAGCGTTTTCGCTTCTTCAGAAAGACCTTACTTGTGCTTGCCATCCTTTATTCTTAGAGAGCTTATAAGTGGATCGGATAATAATAACATATGCCGTATAATGTCTATATTTGTCTTT